>CP125259.1:1200000-1520000 GCA_030027945.1 Phytophthora plurivora
GCTCTGTGAGGCTGACAGCGACGGTGACGGCCAGACAAACGGCCAGGAACTTGGTGACCCGTGCTGCGAATGGAATAAGGACACGAACCCGGTGGTGCAGTGGACGACTGGAGTCTCCCACCCCAGTGACGCGTCCAAGACGTCTGACCCAAGCTTATGGGCGAACTTGTGCGGAGCTTCTGAGTCGACAACGGAGTCCAGCAGCACGACTGATGCAGCCTCGATGTCGACGGAACCGACTGATGCGAACGGCTCTGGTGCTACCACGAGTGAACCAAACGGGGGTTCTGCTTCGAGTTCGGCCAAGGACAGCGACGAAAGCCACAGTCACAGTCACGGTTCCGACATGCACGACTCAAGCATGAGCTCCTCGAACAGCTCCAGCCTGGTCTCTGGTAGCGCGAGCACTTCTGGCTCAAGCAGCTTGGCTGTGGATGTTGGAAGTCCCAGCATCTCCAGTGACAGCAGTCGGAGCGCGATTCGTGGATCCAGCAGTGAGAGCTCAGCTGCGTCTAGCGCCCACACTCCCAGTACGAGCTCGTCGAGCTCCAGCGCCCCGGCATTGAGTGGTGCCTCGGGTGTTAAACCGATCCTGGTTACTGCTGCTGGAATTGTCGCAGTAGCCATGGCGTTTGTTGCCTAGACAGGTGATCATACCACCGGTAGGAGCTCGACAGCACGTAACAATGACGCTCGTAGAATCTAGATGACAAGTTCATTCCGTAAAATTGGACCAGGATGTCCACAGTACCAGGATTCTTGCAAAAATTGAACTTACTGCTGCCTAATGCGAGTTCGTCAGTCCGGACTGGCACCAGATTACTGTGTAAGTGCGCTTCTCAGTCTTCTAAACTTGAGTTGGAAGTAGGGATCCATTCTTCCCAATGTCTAGGTTCTATACAAGATAATGAGAATGTATCAGTAAACAACAATTACTCACATGCTGCTGCTGCTGCTGAAAAAGAAACGTCTTGTACTGTGAGCTGGGCGGCACGAAATACTTACTGGAGTTTTCTGGTACTAGCACGCGCATTCTGAACGTCTCACTTGGCTACCTTATGCCGAATAACTCAAAAGTTTTGTGCTGTCGTCACGAGCCGTGTGCCAAACCACCCGAATTTTGGTCTTGCTGCCGTACCACCGACCTGAAAGTAATCGGTGAGCAAGGCCACACCAACAGCAGCCTCAGCGCTCCACTTCTCATTCCTCAAAATTCACCCTGAGCAACGCAAAGCAACCGCGCAAGACTCTCGACTCCCTTACCATCAACTATGAAGGTCACTACCACCAACACCCTTCGGTTTCTCACAGCACTGGCAGGGGCCATGCTTTTTGCCCCCGAATCTGAAGCATCTTTAGAATTTGTGGCAATGCTACCCAACGGTGGCAACGTACCCGACACGCCTGCAATTGGTCACCCCGACGGCACAGGCGACGATGCCTCTACAAACGCCTTTGGTGATGCCTTTTCCGAGGCTGGAAACAAGTGGACGAAGGAGCTCTGCGAAGCCGACACTGACGGTGACGGTCAGACAAACGGCCAGGAACTCGGTGATCCATGCTGCGAATGGGATATGGACACGAACCCTGTGGTTCAATGGACCGACGGCGTCTCTCACCCAGACGATGCCACCAAAACTTCGGACGAAAGTCTGTGGGCGAGTATTGTCTGTGGGTCAGCGTCTGCTTCCGTATCCGCGACTACCGAGACAGCCGAGCGATCGTCGTCGGCAACTGGAAACTCAACTGCTTCCAGCTCAGCGAACAGCAAGACAAACAGCTCTCCAACTACGACCACTGCCGCGCCGTCGTCAAGCTCCCAGAGTTCAAGTACCCCCACCACCAGCAGTGCCCCCGCTCCTCTCCAGTCGATCTTCATTGCAGCTACTGGGATTGTCTCGGTAGTTGTCTTGAACTTTGCCTAAATGTTGGCAACAATACACTTTTTTGCCTTAAAAACATATTTCCAGAGTGTTTGATGACCCTATTTCTCAGACAATCGATCTTTTCGGAAGTTCTAAAAGACGTAGTACCAGGTTGCAGCAGTCACAACAATGGCAAAAGGCAGCCACGTCTTGAGAAACCCGCGAGTATCAACGTATTTCCCATTGAAGAACATCCAGAAGCATAGAATCACCATGTTCCACGTACTGCGTCCGCTGGAAGGAAAATGCGCGAGGCACTCGGCCACGTACGAGTGGCAATTGTCAAAGCTGTTTTATCCAAAAATGATAAAAACGATATCTGAAAAATACTTTGTAGAGAAATAAAACTTACAAGAAGTTGTAGGTGTGGGTTCCGTAAATGGCAGAACCTTTCGCCACAGCTTCATCCCAGCGAGTGACTTGGTCCGGAGCAACGTCTAGCTGGATATATCTAGTGGGGGCTCCAAACAGAAAGTTGTCCCGACCGATAGTATTCGTTCCTTCGAAATCGTGAATGATTCTACGAAACAAAATAATTATCAAAAGGCGTAACGTTTTAATCTCTTCTCGATGTAGCTCACCCCGCGGAATCGGCGATGCCTAGGTGGCCGATGAAGGGCAACACCCAGGTTATACCAGGCAGTGGTGACCACACGACACAGAAGGGTAGACGATCTGAGCTGGGGTCGATCACCGCCGCTCGCGAGCCTGACATTCCCCTTACAGTTTCTCCAGTAAGTTTTAGTTACATACACTTTTAGCATCACTTTTCTAGCCCTAACCCTAAAACATTAGAAATCTTGAAGAGAAGCTATTTTTTATTCTAGTTTAGGAACTCGTGACCTATGGGCGGGGACGCTTTCGTCGTGGTGTTCCTTAAACCCGAGATCTCGACAGGCTTCTTCAAGTTCGCTACTGGTGATGCGTCCGATGCTTCTTCGTCTCCTTCATCTTCCATCCCCGGAGTTTCAGCAGTCGAAGCTGCGTATCTCCTGCCGAATGGCCACATCCTCCCCACAGTGATCAGTCGCATCAAGGCCATAGGCTTCGAGATCGTTGATCGAAGAATGAACCAATTGACCAAAGCAGAAGCTCGAGACCTTTTCTCGTACGAACTACAGTGCCGATTCAACGACGATGACCAGGCTTTCGCAGCCTTCTTGAACTCCATTTCCAGTGGACCAACACTCTCATTGGTGCTTAAACTACCAGCGGAGAAGGCGTTGGGTGAAGCCAATGCTGCCATTAAGAAGTGGATAGAACTGGCTGGAGATTGGGACCCAGTGGTTGCTCGTAAGAAAGCGCTAGCAGCTTCCATTCCGCACGATCAGTGGCCCCTTCGAGCTCTTTGCGGGCTTAATGCCATCCAAAACGGCATCTCCAGTAGTCCGCACGTGTGCTGTTCAAGGCGAGAACGGTTCTTTCTGCTTCCTCCAGCAGTTCCTCAGCTGGAGAGAGCGACGATCGTGTTGCTGCCTTCATTCCACACCAATTTTCCGGGTGGTAAGGAATTGCTGCTCGCAA
This sequence comes from Phytophthora plurivora, assembly GCA_030027945.1. Classification (NCBI taxonomy): domain Eukaryota; phylum Oomycota; class Peronosporomycetes; order Peronosporales; family Peronosporaceae; genus Phytophthora; species Phytophthora plurivora. The sequence continues at coordinate 1,203,450 of CP125259.1, forward strand.
TTATTGCGAAAGAGACTCGAGCAATTATTATCGAGGATTCCGACAAAAATTCTCTTTCTGATGATCAAGTGATCACTCTGTGTGGACTTACAAGGACATTTGAAGCCCCAATCCAGCAAACTTGTGATAATGTGGTGCAGCTTGCACAGGGAATGATCGGAAATACTGGGGTTGACGTCATCGCACTGGAAGGTCTCGACTTGAGCTACTCGCTTCGCTTTGCTGTGGGTCCTGCTAACGTAGATTTGGCGAGACTGTATTTCCCTGAATCCGTTCGAGCTCAAGTACCGTCTAAATTGCCGTCGGTCGAATTGCTCGCTGGACTTTACCCCGCTGAAGCAGCAGACGACGACGCTTTAGGGTTTGAAAGTGGTTTGTTTCTCTCTTTAGACCAGAAACTTGATGTCGTGAAGACACCCCAGAAAGGAGTACCAATTGAGGCCACACTGGGTCTTATTAAGCCGAATGCCGCCTGCAAGCCTGACGTTGTGGCTGAGATCCTGCGCATGATCAATTTGTTCGGATTTACAGTGGAGTACCAACGCCGTCTAGTGCTTTCAAGGGATCAAGCAGGCGCTTTTTACGCTGAACATCGTGGGAAAACTTTCTTTGAAACTCTACTAGGCTTCATGACAAGTGGGGAGATAGTGGCTTTGCATTTAACGCGCCCCCATGCTATCAAAGTTTGGAGAGGACTAATGGGACCTACGAACAGCATCAAAGCACGGGAGACTCATCCGTGGACTCTAAGAGCGCGTTTCGGTGTCGACGGTACTCGAAATGCCACCCATGGAAGTGATGCAACTACTAGCGCAGCACGTGAATTGTCATTTTTCTTCGGGAACGCTTTATCAGCTTCATCAACCGCCCTTAAGTTTTCCAGTACTTCTGTAGTGAAAGTAAAAACTGTGGCTCAAAGACCCCTGGCATTGTCGGAAACCAGTGAGAGCACTGTGGAGAAGATTTTAACGCAAGGGTTGAAGGAACTCATGGGGAAGAAGCTCTCAGATCCTTTGGAAGCGTGTCGGTGGTTGGGGGAGTGGCTTGTGACGTATCGATCACTCGGCTTGGAGGAAGAACCAGAGGGACACGGCGAAATATCTCGAGAAATGAAACCTAGCAGCGTAAAGCAATCCGCTAAAGTGATAAAAAGCCCAAGCGCTCGCAAAGTTGTCGCGATAACTTTGGATAAATCCGTCTCCGAAGATTTACGAAGTGCCGTGGCCGAGATTCTCTTTAAACGGCTAGAAGAAGCTCGGTACGAGGTTGTCAATGTCGCAGTTGAACTGAAGAAGTACACTGCGCTGGATGAAGCAGTCACGAATCTCGTGAAAACTCTCAAGAAAAGTGGTCGACGACGTTGCGTCCTCTTTAATTGCGACGAATTAACGCAAAACTCAGTGTTCCACCGCGAATTCAAGGCCCAAGCTCCTGATGACTGGAGAATCAACTTCCTGGTCCATTTGGATCTCCAAAACATATCTTCCAACACCGCATCGTCGCTTGATGTACCAGTTTTTCACTTCATTTTACCTGGTAACACACAGGATCTGGGGAAGGCTGGAGCTCTCGATAGTTTATTCCAGACCGTCTTTGACCCTAGCATCGTGCTCTTAGTGGACCCAAAGGAACTCGTTCCTGTGGCTATTTGGACGGAAGTAACCAAACATTTCGGCTTCCATCTGCTGACGTTCGAGGCATTCGTCACTTTTGTGAAGAATTCCAGCGACAGATCAAATGACACTCGACTTCTGCAGGAATTATTGCGCTCTGGGTTAACTTTACCATCGACATTAATTCTGACGATCCTCCGACGTGTGATTCTTGGTTCTCAACCTGGAAATTGCGACGTTAGGCAAAAGTTCGTGCTGTTTGGCTTCCCGTGGTCAGATATCCAAGCTATGGAGCTGGAACAGGCTATCGGGGGACCTCAGTGTGTTTTACTGGCAGGAGATCGCCAGAAGTTCGATTCTAAGGCCAATTCGCCTGATTTTCCAGTGTGGACGACCACATTCCGGAAGAAGGGGCTCGTGAATCGCGTCTGGGTCGACTCCAGTGTAAAAGCTGATCGTGAAACAGTTATCTCTGCACTACACGGTGCTCTGACGCCGGTGGTCGGCTGCTTTGTGGGCAAGTGCGATCGGCAGGAACTGCTTCAACTGCAGATTGTGGCCAAGACCCAAGGGTTTATCTGGATTGAAGACGTCCCATCCGTGCAAAAGTTGAGCGAGTTGTTGCTGCGCGGTCATGCTGGACGAGAGAAATACATCCTGTACGGCTATCCACAGACTTCCGTTCAAGCCTCCGAGCTGTTGGCTGTTATCGGAACTCCAGCTTTCGTGATTAACAACTCGCTTGTCGCAACCGAGCTTTTAGCAGTGTTTGATGCCCATCCAAGCATCACGCAGCTCGATCTGGCTAGCTTTACGGCAAACGAGTCGAAGCTACGGTCGATCTTTTTCCGCAAGCAAGTGGTGACAGTAGTGGGGAGTGTCCACGCGTTGCCACTTCAGGAGCTTCGTGATGTTGTGGGTCCGTTAGGATACGACGTCGTTGACTTCAAACACGCCCAAGGTTTCGACCAAAGGGACGACGAGCAACTCTGTGCGTTTGAACGCCAAGTCCAAGCCGTGCAGGCCCCGCGCTGTTTAGTAGTTGGAGCTCCCGAATCTCCCGACTTTTACCAAGCTTTAGAGGCTCGAATCGGGTATTTCAAGCTTAAAATTGTGATCCTGCAGCAAGTCCAAGTCCACGTTCGAGTTCCTGATGCGATAAACGACGAGGACTGCGAAGATTATTCTGATGAAGAACAAGGCCGCGTCGAAATGGATGGCAATGACAGCGGAGACGACAACGCGAGCAGTGGAATCAGATGGCGAAAGGTGCTGCAAGCGCTGAGTCCACAGCTCTCGCAGCTTCTGCAGACATCCAACCCGTCACTGTCCATCGACGTCGTCGGGTTTCTGAGCTCCGGAACGTCTCGAATCATTCAAGACGTTGTCGCGAAGCTTCGGCCGCGGTTGTTTGGCGTCGTTGGCCACCCGTTTTCGTTCTATCAGAGCGCGGCGCGTGCCGTTTGTCGTCGTCATTCAGTCGCGTTCGTTGATCTTACTCACGTTTCCAGCAGCCTCGAAGCGCTTGAAATACTGGAGACGTTGGTCGCGACCACCTCCCACTCCGTCTATTGTCTAGACGGATTCCCGCGTTCGTCACTTCCAGATGCAGTCAAGATACGGAAGTCCTCGGTCTCGCCGCCTCGTTACGTGGCCCAGCAGCTATGGGAGTTGGATCGGAGACTGGGGGCGTTCACGACGCTGATCCGCTTCACCACGGCGTTGGAGGTGCTGGAAGAGCGAACACCGGAACACATCAGCCGTCGAATGTTGGACGTGGCTCAGGACGACCTGGAGCTCGCGTCCAGTGACCTGGTGGATTGGTTCGCGACTGGCAAAACCCGCCAGACGATCACAGAGGTCACGTGCGACCGGACGCTGGAGGAAGCGCAGGAAGAGATGGACAAGGCCCTGGAGCGCGTTCTTCGCCCAAACAGACCTGCTATCAAGAAACGTGGGGAGTGCTAGTGATACAGTGTATTTCCTTGGTTCTGCCGACATCATAACGCCTCATATTACATCCTATCTCTAAGCCACGCACTTGTTGTTACAGTTTCCGTTCAGCACTGGCGTTGCTGCTGCAATGCCTGCTGCTGCTTGCCGTGTTTGATGCAGAAGCCGCCACTGCGAGCCGCGTGTGTGCAGCCTTCGGTCGCGCACCGTTTGCCGCCACCGTGCGAGTAGCAGATGCCGCCGGACTGCGCACTCTTGGTGCAGTTGGCCACGGCACAGCGACGGCCGCCGCCGTGCGAGATGCAGAAGCCGCCGCGGTGCGCGCACTTCTGACATCCCGTCATTTTGCAAAAGTGACGGCCGCCGTGCTCCATACACAGTCCTTTGCGTCTGGCGTCGTTGGCACACCCGGCGCGACGGCACTTGGCCACAGGTTTAGAACTGCCGGTGCTGCCGGTGGACGGCGTGGGACTAGCTAGAACTCGGGGCTTCTTGCTCAATGGGACGGACAGGAAGTTGGTGTGCTCAGTGTAGATCGGAGACTGATTGCTGTAAGTCACTGCTGTGGTAGTGTACAACGGGCTGCCGGGTTGTACGGAGTCGTAGCTCGGGTAGGCTGAGACGGACACGGACTGCCGGTCTCCCGTCGAACGGGAACGTGTGGGCACTACAGTCCGCAAAGCCGGGAGATACTGCTGAGAGACTGGAGACGGTAGCACGAGGCTCGGGAGCGCGTTGTTGGTCTGGACGAACGACGGTTGGCTCGGAGACGGGAACTGCGGGGCCGGTCGGCCATGAATGTGGTCGTGGCAGTATCCCTGCATCTTTCCGAAGTTGGCGCAGCCCTGGAACCTGCAGTACTCGAGCTTGAGTGGGTTGAGGAGACTACTGCCACCGACAATGGGGAACCGGGCAGTTGCCGTCGTGTTAGCTGGACTGATACTGCCGAAGGACGGCAGCAACGGCGTGCTGGCGATGGTTGACGTGGTGTTGGCCAGGTTGATTGTCGGACTGCAGCTGCTCATGAGCTGGCGCTTCATCTCGTCGGTCTGCTGCATCACCGCCGGGTTGTCAAAGTCGGTGCGCGCCTGCGTCATGATCCACGGGTAGGCGTCCATTGTGTTTCGGTCGGGCACTGGTAACATGTAGTAATATATCTGTTTTTCTCAAACGACCTGTGCGTTCAAGTTCCAATTCGCAAATGGCAGTGGTGTCCAGCCGGGCGGCTTGGGGGCAGTCGAGTTAACGTTAACCCTGGCCAGCCGGTGCGCGATCTGCAAGGTTTGACTTTCCCCGGCGCCGCGGATTCGTCACAGCGCCTTCGATCAGAGGATTTGGATCGGGGCAGATTTTTCTGCGGCCGATGCTTCTCTGGCACAAAAGGCGCTCGGCTGTTTTCGAATGTCACTCCAGCGACTTGAGTTCCCGGAGACTTTGCAGTGAGTTGGAGTTCCAGTTGGGTGAGCTTCGGGGCCAGCAGGCAGGTGTGTGTGTACAGCGCGCCAAATTTGTGGCGGGTTTGGCTGTGTTGCAAACGAGAACGAAACAGCGCTGCCCACAGCCAGCACTTCTCGATGCCGCTGATTTATTTTGCGCACCAAAGCAGCCAAAGGGCTTTAGTGATGGCCATAACGGTGGAGTCCGACGCCACATTACGCGAAGCCTCTTCTGTGCCAAACGCGATGCCGGCGCCTTCTACATCTTCAGTTGACCAGCGTGGCAGTAACTGCTGGTGATTTATCTCGTCGAAAAGATCGCGTTGCCTTGGCCTCGACAGTGGGACGGTGGCCGCTAACGGCCAGGCACTCGGAATTTGTATGCAGCCTCGCCACGTTCATTTCGCAGACGTGTGCAACATGAACGCCGCCCAATTTTTGAAGGATGCCAAGTTAGCTGGCGTGCCCTGGCCGGCGCCAGCCCAGAAGCTTCCGGCTCGGCCTTCCCTTTCAAGATCATGGCAGAAATCGCTCGTTGCATTGCGGGGGTATGATAAGGAAGTCCCGCATTGAGTTCAAAGCGTCCTTGTATTGGCCTATCCAGGATATCTGTGGCCGTCCAGCAAAATGCAACGGGACTATCGCAGCCCCAACACCGGATAGATCGCAGACAAAGATGCTCATCGTTCATGGTGGTGCCGAAGAGCGGAGACTTGAATGTGTGGATTATTGTAAACAACAGCTCCGCGCCGGTGCCGGTTTGGGGGAAATTGGCGCGACACGGCGGCTCCAACCTAGCACCTGTGGGGTAAGCTGCCACCAGCTTTCGCGCGGGGCTGTCACCAGTTGCGGCGGCATGTACATGTGTACCAGATGCCGGAGTTTCGCTGCTGCTCTCAAGATGTCAGCGACATGACGCGAGCGCTGATGCACACCAGGTGGCTCTTTGACACTTGTGGCTCTTAGTTTGCCATGCGGCGCACTTGGTGAGATCCGGACGGGCTCTGCTAAATGTCCCTTGCCACTTCGGCGCCGTCCACCGGCTGGTGCTCGTTCGAGTAGAGATGACTAGCAAAAAGCAACAGAAGCATGATGGGGCGATTTCATGTTGATAGCCCACAATCGACCGATCGGGAAAAAGCTGACTCGACCCGTTCCTCAGCTGGTGAGCTGTTTGACCGGCTCATGCAACGCGACAGGCCCGAGGGGCAGATATTCGGCGCTTGCAGCTGGTTGTTTGCAATTGAGCAAGTGTGGCCCACGCGCTTCGACGTCGAGCAATTTGCCTGTCACTCGGTCATTGAAAAGTGTCAGCGACGGCGAAGCGAAAGGCCTTGAAGCCATAAAAACTGGTTCCGGAATCCGGATAGGCAGCGCCGAGTCAGCTGCAACGAGTCCCACAACATCGCAAATCTCGCCTTCTCGTTGCCATCCTGACTATCCAAAATGAGGATATGCAATCCTCAAACACTCAACAAGTCCAAAGAATAAGCTGAACGAATAAGCTCGAGGCCTCAAATCGTTTCGAATTCGCTACGTTTCGAGACTTCTCTTAGCCTTGGAAAGGCGAAGGACCATCCATCCAAGCGGAAGCAGACGGGAACGGTGGGTGAAGTGTCAACGCCCCGATAACCGTCCATCCCCAAAGACATGGCGTCGTGACGATGGCTTGATGATCGCCAAGTCTCTGCGGCATCATGCTACCGGTAGCATTGGGCTGCGTTTGCTGCAAAATTTGACACTAAACGTTGTCGCTACAAAGAAAGAAAAAAAGTTATTTGCTAAGTTTGACGACATTCGGGTGTAGTGGCAAGATATCGATCATAACTTCAACTTGATTCCTTACAAATCGCTATATTATTCATCTACCCGTCAAGAGCAGCTTGACTTACCCGGCATCTGTCGTCCACCGAGATGACTAATATATCGAGGATAGAAGGTTTTGAGAATTCCCGTACCGTGCCAGATTCAGGTTAGGCACTAACTAACTTCTGCTGAATGCCCCTGCTGTATGCCCCTCTCGTTCTTTCTATTTGCCTTGTCAACCTATCGCTACTTCTGTAAATGCAAAAATGTCATAACGGCAAAGTAGTCACGCTGATGAGACGGCGAGTACAGCTTGACATCATAATAGCAGCTTCAACATTATGCATACAACATAATTACCTAAACTCACCTACACCTAAAGAGCATCTCGATTTTATTAGCAGCGCAAAATATAAAATTTAACAGATCGCCAGCAGTCCCTTTATTCTCCTCATGCCGGCGGCAGAATTGCTCCAGAACCTGCTGATCCTGCAGCTCGAAGCCGTCAAGGCGCTCGTTACTGAGTACCACCAGCAAACCGAGGCTTATGTGCAGCAGTTCCACGTGCTCCCGCTCTCCCAGGAAGATGCAGAGGCCGCACACGACGCACGGATTACCCTCCGCAATTTATCGTCCACGTCGCTCTCATTAGCCGACAGTTGCGCCGTCTCGGCGGTGATTCTGGAAGCCACGAAGAAGTACTGTGATGGAGAAATGCGTGCCACATCACCTGAGCATCTGGAGATCTTAGTAGATGTCGCTAAAAACGACGTTAAACTGGCGGAGGAACGAGTGCACGTGCTGTTTGTTTTTGCCGCGAGTCTGGATGGGAAGAAGAAGGACATGCAGTCCAAATTCGAGAGCAAGCAGGGCTACGACTTGCTGGTTCAATGGCTGGCAATCAGCTGCAGTTACCAAGACGAGACATCCAAAGCCATCACGAAATTGCTGCTGCAGGTGCTGCAACGCCACATGCCAGCCATGTCCTTCACCGTTAAGACGGTGATCAAGGGCCTGTCTAACTATAAGAAAGTGATGAAGGGCAACAAGAAGAACAAGGCGTTACTGAACGATGTTATCAATCAGTATCGAGAGAAGATCAACTCGTAAAAAGTGGAGTCATTCAAGCAAAATTGTTTTCTTTTTCTTTTCATTATTATTAGGATCCCGAAACCCCACAGAGAAGCCCAGAAATACGAGGGAAGGAGCACAACGAATTCGCTCTCCGGTCGGAAGTAGGCTAATTTCCGTGCTACAGGATGGAGGGCTATCTGGATCACCTGGAAACGACGGGTCCTGTCGGATTGCACAAGAAGATCTGGGCGCGTCGCTTTTTCAAGTTGAACTTGACCTTCCACGTGCTTGAGTTCTTCACGGACGAGACGCAGTGTGAACGGAAGGGCAAGATGGAGATGCATGGCGCTGTTGTATCTACTGCAGATGAGCTTGGTGGGTTGTTGAGTGATGACAAAGGAGCTGTAGAAATGTCGAGACGATTTATCTTCAGACTCACGGAAAACGGCAGCAAGAAGCACCATTATCTCTGTGCCAACCTCAGCGGAGTCAAAGCACCGGAATCCCCGACGTATAAGCTGGCGTCTTCTACACGCGACTATCTGGACGAATGGATTCGTGCGCTTCGGACAGCAATAGCTAGTGGAGAAGAAACTCGGGGTTCAATGAGTCTTGGCGAACTCAATACACAGATTGGTGCTTTCATGAACCATATGCACCTCTCGGCACATATCTCGGATAGAGTTCGTGACCATGGACAGTCGACGTATGAGATAACAGTGAAAGCTTGGATCTTAGAGCGCGAACTTGCCATGGTGGACGAAGAGCAGGACGCCTATAGTCATGGCTCTGTCGGCAGTGGGGATATGTCGTGGCAGATACTGGAGTATTCCTGTGCGTGGCGAGTTCTAAAGACAACTGCGGAGTTGCGGAACTTTGACGGACAACTGCGTCTATTGTTTGGCCTGAGTATGCACAATATTGGGTTCCCGTCCAGTTCAATTGGCAACAAACTGCAGCATCTTCACTTGCATGCCTCTGCTAGTCAAAAAGAGGCTGAGAACCAACAACGAAAGGAGATTTATGACGCGTATCTTCAATCTTTACTCCACATGCCAGAATTTTCATCATTTGGCAGCGACGCTAGCACGATGCTGGATACGTTCTTGGACATTTCGCCTCATCTTGCGTCCTTCCGGAAGCTCGAGAAGCAAACCGGACAGAGCATGCATCTTCGGGATCGCAAAGTGGCGCCGTGGAAGGATCGGGAGCGGTTCGAGGTGGTCTACAAGACGCATCTTCAGGTGATTGCGGCTCAGGAAGAACACGCACGTCGAGTTCAAACCGTCCAAGCAGTTTCTCCCAAGAAAGCCTCGCGATCAAAGGATCAGCACCGACACAGCCGCCATCATTATCACGAAATGAGGGATGATACGGTTGACACAGATGGAAGAGAGCTTTGTAAGCTTACTCCAGTCCCTGCCGAAGCCTATGTTGCTCCTCTTCCAACCCCAGCGAGACTTACTGCTTCTGCTGAGGCGAGTCTTCCAACTCCAGTGAAACTCTCCGCTTCTGTTGAGGTGAGTCTTTATCTTGATTTTACTTCGGACTTTCAAGCCACTAATTATTTCCATTCGTAGGAGCCGCGTCCTGGAGAAGCTGTTCGTGAACGCATTGCGCGAATCGGCCACCAACTTGTCATCGAAGCATTTGAGGTCTAGGCCAACTTTATACTTCTACGAATTACTTTTTCAGATAAATAACAAACCTCGACGAAAATCATTGCTGATCAGTATTTACTTCTTCTCAGTTGCTTTCGAAAGCTTCATCGCTGTAGCGATCACCAGATGTACGAGTTACTTTGGTTTCAACGCAGCCATCATGCTCTAGCTTGTTGTTATCCTCGCTTTCGTCGATAGTGTCGTTTTCGTACTGCTTCCATGGGTCGGCTAAGTCTTTGCTTGCCGAGAGTGGTGGCTGTGAGTTGTCTGATACGACACCCAGATCATCTTTTTCTACGATCACTGCTGCTTGGTTTGACTCTGGAGATGCAGTATCACTCTCTCCAGTCTTAACATCCTGCTCCTGGCTTGTCGTTATTGGACTGGCAGCTGCATTCTCTGGTGAATGGATTCTAGGTGAAGACTCGCGGGAATTGCGACCTGAAGATATGGACTCCCGAAGCTTAGTGACCATACTTACTGCAGAATTAGCTGGGGCTGGCGGGGTTGAGGCTGGATGATGATTCTGCAGCTGGATGGTTGATTTTCTAGTAGCTAGTGTCATTGTAGACCGTGAAGATCGAGTAATTTTTGAACTTCTTCCAGCTTGAGAGCGTTTTGACACATCCGATTCATTGTCCACCTGCAAATAATCTGGATCAACGGGGCCACCCAGCTCTTTAAGCATCAGCAATGCCTCACGGTGCTCAGCCTTGAGATCCGATAACGAGACACCAGAGTGCTCTTTCTTCAGCCGAGAAGGAGGCGCTACCACTGCTACACTGGAAGATATCTTTCGAGAGACAGGGCCCTGGCTTGCCAGAGTCGTCTTGGAGCCTGATCGTCCATTGTTCATATCCGCCGTGGCGTGTACAGGCGGCGAGTGCTTTTTCAACGCCGTCTTCGCAGTATTTCCGCCAGTTTTAGTCCCTGAAGAGCCGTTGGAGGCACGAATAGTGCTGTTAGCATTCCGCCGATCGCTAGAGGAAATTCTGCGATGACTGGTCTTTGATAACGGAAGTGGTGGATCCCTCTGGGAATCACCACATGAGGCTTCAAGTTCACGAGCTGAGTTGTGTTTCTCACGATTGGACTTCATTATTCGCTTCAATTCTTCAAATTTCCTTGCAAGAGAAAAATCCAACGGCGGCACGACGGAGTTGTTTTCTGGTATCTCGTTGTTGTCCAGTTCATTGATCTCTTGCGAAAAATTTACCACGGGTGAGTTAGGAAGATTGTTGTCGCCATCACTTTCCAGTTCGTGCTCCAAGAAATCCAACGCCGTTCGATCAGCTGACGAAGGTACAGCATCCAAACGGCGTGGGGCGTAAAGGTTGGAGTCACTTTGACTAGCTGACAAGCTTCGTTTATCTTCATTGCCATCCAACAACTTCGATAGAGAAGAAGTTGTCAGAATGGACGCAGGAGCAGATCCACTGGTCCCAGCAGGCAACAACTTTGATTCTGGAGGATTCGTCAGTCGTTCACGCTTGGATTTACCACTGTCAAGACTTGGCAATCGATGATTCTCTCTTGATGGCGGATACTCGCTACCCGATCGGGCTCGCCTTGGTCCTGTTTGGGGTTTAGCCGAAGAACTGTGGATTTCCTGGCGATACTTCGCATCATGTTCGGTAAAAGCCTCAATAGTCGAGGCCGGGTGAAAGAGCCCGTCAGCTGCAGCATTCAGACTAAACTCGTCAAACATTGATCTAAGATACACGATAGAAAACAAATTAGCAACGACTTATGAAGTGTTCTCGGCTCGTCCTACAAACCTGTTGTCAGCGTGTGATGGTACAGGGAACGCATCATGGCGAATGGTATCGAGAGTGCTCGACTCTTCGTCACTAACCGATTGAGGCTCCATTTTCAGCTCTGCCTCGTTGTTGTTAGAACTCTCTTGTGAATTGCAACGTCGAGCGCTGTCGGTTTTTTTCTTCTTTTCTACAGTTGTGCACGAACGTGTTAGCAGTAGAAAACATCTTCAGCACCTAAATTGTTACCGACTTCGCAATTTGTGCTCGATAGCTGGGTGCAGCTGGTTCGATAAAGTCGATTTCACACTCGTCAACCTTTTCTTCCGAGTGACCTCCGCTTTTGCCCTAGAAAACATATAGTTTCGCCACCGTCAGCGCTGATAAAGCTCGATACGTTTCAACCACTAGAGTCACGGACATCATCCTTGACGAGAGCAACGAGTTCTTCTTCGGATCTCCCCAATTGTAATCCATCTCGCAACACACGTCGAAGCACCTTTCGATTGATAATGTCAATCGCTATTTAAATACACAAACCCTGCACAACCGTTTCTCTAAACTTAGAAGTCAACAAAGTTGGGATTATATTCGCTTCCCTTCGAAGCGGAAACTGAGCCATGTTCATGATAACACTTTAGCATCGAAACTCTAGCAGACATCGGTACTACATTGTGACAGATAACACCCAATTAGTTGGTCGTAGCAATGTGTTAAACGCCTCACGCTTCAACTTCCTCCTTCACGTCCACAGCACTCGATTTGGCTTCGGCTTCGGCTTCGTCTTCAACGGAAGCAGTATCTTTGCTAGACCCTATGCGTGCTTGGCTCCAGTCCGGGATCACCCCACTGTAGCCATAATCGAAAAACAGTTCGTCCCCAGCTGAGATGTCTTGCTTCGCGTAAATCCCGATACGGTGGTCACCATTGACTAGCATGATTCTGGCGAAACACTTCGGGTTCGCCGAGTCGTGATTCGCAAACTTACTCTTGTTACCCTTTCGTGTAGCATCCACAACAGAGTCCTCTGTCAGATCGAACAGGAAACTGATCGTCGTTTTGTCATAGACATTGCCACGACGCTCAGCCTCATCTTGTGATAGCAGCGAACCAGTGTACTCGTACATGAACTCGCCCTTCTTCACGTTCTCTAAAGCGTAAGCTCCCCACCCATGAGTTTCTGAGCCAGCAACACCGATTCTGCGCATCTGGCCGCGCATGATATTGACATTGCCACAGATCTTGAGCTGCGCAACTGTTTTGCCTTTCTTTTCGTCGTCTGCCAAAATCACCGGGAGCTCACAAGCACCACACGAGGTGCAGACATCTGGATCACACTCCCGCGAAGCGAAATAGCATGGGCATTCCGCAGTTCGACACTGACCTACTTCGCAATGGCATCCTGGGAAACGGTTGGAGCAATCCGGAGAACAACCACATGACTTTTCACAATAGTGATCGCGACGCATGCATGAGCATTGCGCTGAATCACAAGAACCACCGTCGTGGTTGCACGGAACAAACTCGTGATTAGCACCACGGTCCTTCATTCGCTGGGAGCGCGTGCGTCGGAGATGCTCAAAGCTGTTGCCGAGAACACCATTACTTCTTTCACGGTTTCGTCCATAGACACCACTTCGGATCATACCAAGTTCATGGCCACTCTGCGCTCGCCTTTCACGTTCACGAAGATATTGGGCGACATCAGTGCAACTTCGTGTGCGAAGCAACGCAGCCAAGGCGCAAGCGCTGGGACCAACACATCTCTCCAGCTTGTTCAGCAGAGCAACTTCTGAATCATCCCACGGTTTTCCTTGTGCTGTGGCGCTAAAGCCGTTGGATTCGCCGTCTTGAGCTGTATCCGATACTGCTTTCGAACAATGAGGTCCGCAGCGTAGGTCAGCTGATAGCAGCTCGAGTTTTCTATCCTGCGTGAGTGCTTGATAAATACCATCAAAGCCCAGATATTCTGATGCATCTGACGTCTTCGAACGAACCAGCTTTCTGACGTGAAGGCGAACTGCGTTAAGCTTTGATGACGCAGAAGACGCTTTGGTGCTTGCAGCCGTCTGCGTACGCATCGACCTTCGCATAGGTTCGCCCCCAGAAGCGCTACTAGCGTTAGATTGGGCCGCTTGTTCAAGCTTATCTTGAGAAGTGTTGTCTGCTGCGGTATTTATCGATTCGCCATTCTCTGGAGATCCTTCATCCATTTCCTCATCTGCATCATCAACCGCCTCCTCTTCTTCCAGTTGTTCTTCTTCGACACGCCGCCAGAGCTTCGCTGTTGCCTTCACTGTCGGATAGCTTGGATCCACACGAACGACAGGGACTGGTTGTTCCCGACCATGGTTTCGACAGTTGTATGAAACACAACGGCGGCAGAAGAAATCTTGGTACTTGATCGCCAACTCTCTATATTGTTCCGACGGAGCGTTTCGCACTCCTGTATCGTCGTCTTGTCGGAGGTGGTTGAACAATATGTGCGCTGGCAGTGGCTGCAGACGGCCACGAAGATTCGCGCCAGCTCTAATTGCAAGACATTCCTCAAGAAGAGCACCAATTGCACGGTTCCTGCGTGAAGAAATTCCTGCAGTGTTTTGCTGCAATCCCAGCTCCAGCACATGCGTTTTGAACAGTTCTTCTCGTGTAACACGCTCTACAACGTCCGAATAGTTTGCAAACGGCTGTGAAAATGCTCCACAGCGCTGAAGGGCCTCGAGCACAGCTTGATCGCCACCGCAAGCATTCACGACATACCTTAAAATGTACTCGTTCACTTCATCGTTCATCCCTACAAGGGTATCTTTGCAGCGTCCCGTGCCGCTGAACTGAGGATCTTTGTTTTTAGCACTTTTCGCGCTGAAGTACGGCACAAAGCGAATAATCGGATCATCCTCCACACGCTGCGTTCCACGAGACAACATGCACGTTGTAGAGCGCGGAATCGGCGCAATCTTGCTGAGGTATGTCACCACTTCGGGATAGACGTGCCCGGAATGATCCGATTCAGTTCGCCCAACCGAGTAGTGAGGTCGGTCTACACTGTCAGGTGCACACTCAGCATTTCGAAGCAGTCTACGCGCTGCAACTTTCTCTAATCGTGAAATCTGCAACGGAACTCCTACCGGGCATCAAACGACAAGATTAGAAAATAAGCACAACGTCAGGAATGATCCCTCATTTACCTGTCAGCTCGAATGCCTTCTCCCACATCACTGGACGCTGGTCCAGGTACGCCGCAATCTGCTGTCGAGTGTTGGCCACAATAGCGTTGGCTCTAATTGCGTGGCACTTCTTCACTAGCGGCGTAGCTTCTTCTATGAGTTTCTTCACTCTTTCCTCTACCTGCAGCTCCTCCTTGGCCTCTCCACGAGTGCCAGACGCCATCGTGAGCGGCTTCGGCTTCAAAAATTCAGTGGAAACCGCGCATTTCTCCTTTAGTTCATAGTCAAACTCCTCCAGTGGTGTGTCAAATGCCAGAGAATAAGGCTTTGTGATATCTTCTCGGTCTGGCAGGAGATTGGCTGGCGCCTCTGCGAATTTCAAATTACGCCACGCGGTAGAGTGCAGCGTTGCATCCTGGATGGCGTCTTCATCCCTGGCAAAGCGGCGCTTGCGCTGTGGTTGGACGATATCTCCATCCAGCTTGACCAATGAGACGCCACCTCGCAGCGGCTGTGGCCCGCCGTCGGGCGAGCGCGGGCTCATATTACGGCGCATTTTCTGGCGCTTGCTACGTCTCTCCTCGGCGCGCTTCTGCTTGGAACTCTTGGCCGGAGAATCCTGCGTCTCGCCCTTGCGTAGCTGCGTGGGGGGCGCTGCATCGTAATTCTGGCGGCTCTTCTCGTAATTAATGCGCTCCATCTCGCGGTTCTGCGCCTGCACGTCCGAGAACAACACGCGTGACTCGGTCTTGCGATGCGTGCGGCGCGGCTCGGCCAACGACTCGCGGCTGCGCTTGCGGCTGTCGTCCTCCGCGGCCTTCATCTCCCCTCCGTGACAATCACTCCTTCGATTCCGCACTCCCGAGTCCCGACTGATGGCGGGAATTCAAAAAGCTCAAAACCCATATCGATTTGGACAGGGGTTTCATACAACGGACACTTTATAAGGTGTACTAACACATCCCTCGATTCTTACCTCACAACTAAACTGGAAAACTGGAACTATGGTGTTGCGCACTCTGCTTGTGCGTAGTGGACGGCTGGATGTGACGGTGGCTCGGCGGTGGCTGAGTGTGGAGCGGAAGGTGAAGCCAGCTCTGCGTCTGGAGTCAGGCGCCTGTGGACTACCGCACCCGCAGAAAAGAGCCACGGGCGGCGAGGACGCCTGGTTCATTAGTGGCAACACGGTGGGTGTTGCGGATGGCGTCGGCGGTTGGGCGCGCAAGGTCAGTTAGCGTGTATGTAGCTAATAATTGGTCATTTTTGTGTTTAATCTGGTCATGTTCGCTAAGTAGGGCATTGACTCGGGCGAGTACTCGCGCACGCTCATGAGCTCAGCCAAGCTGACAGTCACAGCTTCGACCAAGACGCCTACGCCCTTGCAAGTGCTGACGGTGGCGCATCGTAGTGCTCAGGTGGGGAGAAATTGAGTCTGATACGGTAGAAACTCTTGAAATTTTGGGTCTGATACGTGGCCTTTGGACAGTGTCCGGGCAGCTCGACGGCGTGTATCGTGCAGCTGGACGGTGTGTGATAGTGTGGTGCTGTGTGCATTCGGCTTTGGCTTGGATCTTTAGAATGGAAGTTTACGGGGAAATTTTACTGCAGACTTGTCCTTGCGGGCGATCAATTTGGGCGACTCGGGCTTCTTGCTGTGTCGATTGCAACGCGATGAGGAACAGGGAGGAGCGCTGAGGTGGCAGGTCGTGCATGAGACATCCAACCAGTGTCACTACTTTAACTGCCCATACCAGCTCGGGTTCGGTGCAAACGGAGACAAGGTGCGTGATGGTTGCTTTACGACAAGCCAAGCAACTTGCTTGTCTGGTGGTTTGTTACCGTTGAAATGTGTCTCACAAGTCAAGTGTAGCCTGAGATGGGTGAGGTGTACGAGCTCGAGACGCAAGAAGGCGACGTGGTTGTTCTTGGCACCGACGGGCTGTACGTTTTGAACGCTACATCTCGTAGATCATGCGCTCCTAGCTAACGTCGTTGCTGGTTGTAGGTTTGACAACTTGTTCCCTGAGCAGATTGCAAGCCTTCTGGACACGGTATTACCGTCCACGCCAGAGCCTGACCAGCACAGCATGGAGAAAGTAGCGTCGTGTATTGCCCATACGGCGCACAAGGCCGCAAAAGGCACGAAAACGAAAACGCCGTTTGCGATGGCAGCAGAGCAGGCAGGCTACGAGTATCTCGGTGGAAAGATGGACGACATTACGGTCGTGACGAGCCTGGTGACGTCCGATGGCGCTTAAGGCTTCAGTGAGAGGCTGGCGGTGCTACAGCGCACGATAAAAGACAACGGATCCAGAGAAGTGGGGGATATAGAAAAGAATGTAGTGGCCGCATTAGCACAAGACATTGACAAACGCGAAAAAGGAAGAAAGGCAATCTCTGCTCTACACAAGGCAGCAATGGTGTGGACTTGCGTGTTGCTCGAATTTAAGCAAGAGAACAAACTCACAATTTCTTGAAGTTCGAGAGGTGCAGTGCAATTTGTGAGTTCCACTAGGATCTGGAAAACGCTGAGCAGTCATTGTGCTGTTCGTTATATTATTTTCGGGAAACTCTCATTCGTGATCATTTATTTTGGAGAAATCGCTACGATTAACTTAGATGTATGGTCTCAATCCGAACGGTGGGAGTGCGGATGACGGTGAGTTGCTGCTCAGATTACCACGCGTTTTTTCTTGATCTGAACAGTACCATTCAGTATCCAGCTTCAACTTAACAGCTTCGCCCGTGGATGTCATGTCCTTTGTTTGAGACTCCTTCATACCCGCAAAAAAATACAACGGCACGAAAATTAGGCGAGAACCTGACATGTCCAGAAAATACTCGGTCTAGCCAATGCTTACAGCACCTGGCACGCGCTAAAGGGCAAGATTCCTGATCATTCAGTAGGCCGGAAACAAGAGTCCAGGGGTGAACTGAATGAGATGGCAAGCCACAACAAATAACACTTGGCGGGCTCATTGGTCGTCACCTACTGCACCTTCATGATTTTTCTGGATCTGACGCAGTCCAACCGTCAAGACATTTTTCACTAAGCGTGTCGGTACTTTGCTGACTGCACTTAGCACACCAACCGAATTGACATATCCTCGTGAAAGCAATCAATTTTCAAGCTCCAACCATGGGTATTTTTTTCAAAAATCAATTTCAGAGCTGGTTATTTTTCTTAGCCTTATGCAATCTGAAAACCAACTCACGGAAAATTGGAAAATTGCAAGCAAAAAAAGCAGTAAAATGTATTGGTTGGCTACCTCCAGCAGCGGATGTTCCATCAACACCGATTCGTGTCAGCTGTTCTTGTCATTCGGTCCGGCCGAGTCCGCGACGCTCGCTGGCACCTCGAGCATCTAGTTGCCCGCTCTCAGAGCACGAGCGCGGGTCGACGCCAGATCACTGGCGCACTTTTCCGGGCTGTTGGTAGAGCTCGACGCATGGCCAGAGCTGGTGGAATTGGTCGAGCTGGAAGCGCTGGTGTGCTCCGAATCGGGGGTCGATTCAGAATGCGACCCATGTTCCGTCGAACTGTCCGCCGGTGCGGTGGTAGTCTCCGAGGCCGAGTCGGACGTCCCCGTAGTGGACCCCGTCGTCTCAGGCGTCTCCGAGGTTGAGGATCCGCACGCGTTCGCCCACAAGCTCGAGTCCGACGTCGAAGATGCGTCGCCAGGGTTGGAGACACCGCTTGACCACAGAGGCGTTCCCCCCACTGTCCACGTGCAGCACGGGTCTCCGAGCTCCTGGCCGTTCGTCTGACCATCACCGTCCGAGTCGGCCTCACACAGCGCCTTGTTCCACGCGTAATCCGCTTCGGCGAACGCATCACCGAAGGCGTTGGTGGCATCTTCGTCTCCCGTGCCGTCGGTGTGACCGATGGCAGGTACGTTGGGCACGTTACCACCGTTGGGGAGCAGCTTGACGTACTTCTTGGAAGCCTCTGTCTCCGAGGCGAAGAAGGCAGCAAGCGCGATTGTGACAGCGACAAAGACTTTCATTGCGGGAATTGAAAAGATTGTTGGTACAGGTGACGCTGGTGTGCGTAGTGTGGAGGGTAAGCTGGTGTTGCTTGGAGGTGGAGTGTTGGGAAATGAAATGCGTCGGTGGAGGTGAAGTTACGAATTCACGTACGGTGCGTGTGCACTGGGGAACTCTTGAGTTTCCTCCCTCCGTCTCAGTCGAACGAAAAGTATGATTCGGGTGGTGCATATTCTGCAAAGGATACTTTATTTATTGTCAGAACTGCAAAGATACCGCGTTTGGATCCTTTCTAGTGTAAGTAACGATGATTTGGTGCTGTTCGAAAGTTGTGGCACTGCACAGTATGTGTCTAAGCACCGGAGTGTTGAGAATTGCAGTGGTGCTCCTTCTCAGATGGAGGCAATCCTCGTTCTGGTGATCTTGTCTGCAAAATGACTGGTAGTCGGCGAATAGTAAAGGGATTTATGTTATCTTCCTTGACAAAACAAAACAAAGTTGCTTTGTAAAGGCACAACTGATGCAGCTTTTCAAGAAATGGCCTACTGGGCGTTTGTACAGTACCGAGGTCTCAAAAGGATGGTAACAACGATGTGAAATTACATTTACGTTTCAGGTGATGATGATCCTCGCCGGTACTGACAAGAATAAGCAAATGATTCTGCCGTTGCTCAAATAATACCAGATCAGCGCTCGGCATGTCCAGACAAACTCAAATCTGCCAATGCTCTTCCAGATGACACGCGCACAGCAAGCTTATTGAAACAAGGCACGCTCCGTGAAATCATTGAAACACGTGGTAAGGTTGTTGGACCATCTAGTTCTACAGGAATAAAAACAAAACACACAATTATTATTTGTTGCTGATGTTGTACGCATTTTCTTGTGTCTTTGCGTGTCATCTGGAAGAGCATTGGCAGATTTGAGTTTGTCTGGACATGCCGAGCGCTGATCTGGTATTATTTGAGCAACGGCAGAATCATTTGCTTATTCTTGTCAGTACCGGCGAGGATCATCATCACCTGAAACGTAAATGTAATTTCACATCGTTGTTACCATCCTTTTGAGACCTCGGTACTGTACAAACGCCCAGTAGGCCATTTCTTGAAAAGCTGCATCAGTTGTGCCTTTACAAAGCAACTTTGTTTTGTTTTGTCAAGGAAGATAACATAAATCCCTTTACTATTCGCCGACTACCAGTCATTTTGCAGACAAGATCACCAGAACGAGGATTGCCTCCATCTGAGAAGGAGCACCACTGCAATTCTCAACACTCCGGTGCTTAGACACATACTGTGCAGTGCCACAACTTTCGAACAGCACCAAATCATCGTTACTTACACTAGAAAGGATCCAAACGCGGTATCTTTGCAGTTCTGACAATAAATAAAGTATCCTTTGCAGAATATGCACCACCCGAATCATACTTTTCGTTCGACTGAGACGGAGGAGGAAACTCAAGAGTTCCCCAGTGCACACGCACCGTACGTGAATTCGTAACTTCACCTCCACCGACGCATTTCATTTCCCAACACTCCACCTCCAAGCAACACCAGCTTACCCTCCACACTACGCACACCAGCGTCACCTGTACCAACAATCTTTTCAATTCCCGCAATGAAAGTCTTTGTCGCTGTCACAATCGCGCTTGCTGCCTTCTTCGCCTCGGAGACAGAGGCTTCCAAGAAGTACGTCAAGCTGCTCCCCAACGGTGGTAACGTGCCCAACGTACCTGCCATCGGTCACACCGACGGCACGGGAGACGAAGATGCCACCAACGCCTTCGGTGATGCGTTCGCCGAAGCGGATTACGCGTGGAACAAGGCGCTGTGTGAGGCCGACTCGGACGGTGATGGTCAGACGAACGGCCAGGAGCTCGGAGACCCGTGCTGCACGTGGACAGTGGGGGGAACGCCTCTGTGGTCAAGCGGTGTCTCCAACCCTGGCGACGCATCTTCGACGTCGGACTCGAGCTTGTGGGCGAACGCGTGCGGATCCTCAACCTCGGAGACGCCTGAGACGACGGGGTCCACTACGGGGACGTCCGACTCGGCCTCGGAGACTACCACCGCACCGGCGGACAGTTCGACGGAACATGGGTCGCATTCTGAATCGACCCCGATTCGGAGCACACCAGCGCTTCCAGCTCGACCAATTCCACCAGCTCTGGCCATGCGTCGAGCTCTACCAACAGCCCGGAAAAGTGCGCCAGTGATCTGGCGTCGACCCGCGCTCGTGCTCTGAGAGCGGGCAACTAGATGCTCGAGGTGCCAGCGAGCGTCGCGGACTCGGCCGGACCGAATGACAAGAACAGCTGACACGAATCGGTGTTGATGGAACATCCGCTGCTGGAGGTAGCCAACCAATACATTTTACTGCTTTTTTGCTTGCAATTTTCCAATTTTCCGTGAGTTGGTTTTCAGATTGCATAAGGCTAAGAAAAATAACCAGCTCTGAAATTGATTTTTGAAAAAATACCCATGGTTGGAGCTTGAAAATTGATTGCTTTCACGAGGATATGTCAATTCGGTTGGTGTGCTAAGTGCAGTCAGCAAAGTACCGACACGCTTAGTGAAAAATGTCTTGACGGTTGGACTGCGTCAGATCCAGAAAAATCATGAAGGTGCAGTAGGTGACGACCAATGAGCCCGCCAAGTGTTATTTGTTGTGGCTTGCCATCTCATTCAGTTCACCCCTGGACTCTTGTTTCCGGCCTACTGAATGATCAGGAATCTTGCCCTTTAGCGCGTGCCAGGTGCTGTAAGCATTGGCTAGACCGAGTATTTTCTGGACATGTCAGGTTCTCGCCTAATTTTCGTGCCGTTGTATTTTTTTGCGGGTATGAAGGAGTCTCAAACAAAGGACATGACATCCACGGGCGAAGCTGTTAAGTTGAAGCTGGATACTGAATGGTACTGTTCAGATCAAGAAAAAACGCGTGGTAATCTGAGCAGCAACTCACCGTCATCCGCACTCCCACCGTTCGGATTGAGACCATACATCTAAGTTAATCGTAGCGATTTCTCCAAAATAAATGATCACGAATGAGAGTTTCCCGAAAATAATATAACGAACAGCAGAATGATTCGTATCTGCTCGAATGATACAAAGTCCCCCTTCTCAGATCGGTGATAAGGGTCAGCGTTTGTATTTTGACGAGTATCGCGAGTTTCATGCTTAGGATCGCAGGAGTTCTAGCAAGACCCAGGTGATCATTCCTCAATTTCCCTCCTCCAAGCCACTCCGGCTTACCACCCCACGCTCCAACTCAGAGCGACACCAGCCACCAACAACGCCAACCATGAAGATCATCATTCCCAGTGCTGTTCTACTTGCTGCGTCTATCGCCTTCGTCCAAGAGCTCGTCTCCCAAGTCGACGCGTCGAGACGGTTTGTTGCGATGCTCCCTAACGGAGCCAACGTCACTGGCTACCGAGCCATCGGCCACCCGGACGGAACGGGAAGGAACCATTCCTTGAACAACTTCGGAATGGACTTCGCCAGGCTTGGCTACGCGTGGACAAAGGAGTTCTGCATGAACGACACGGACGGCGATGGCCAGACGAACGGCCAGGAGCTCGGCGACCCGTGCTGCCAATGGAACAAGACGTCGAACCCCGTGGTGCTATGGACGATCGGCGTCTCGCATCCAGACAATGCGACTCTGGTGTCCGACCCGAGTCTGTGGGCGAACGTGGTGTGCAACACGTCGACCCTTGCGCCGACTAGCGCTCCGAACGTGACGGTTGTGCCTAGCACTACAGCTCCACCCACCGTCACCACAGCCCCGACTACGACGAGTCCTCCCGCTACGACCAACCCTCCTAGCACCACGGTCCCACCAACAACGACTAGTCCGCCCAGCACTACTCGTCCACCAACCACTACGGCACCGCCAAGCACTACGATTCCACCCGTCTCGACTTCCCCACCTACAACTACAACTCCGTCTACGACCAGCCCACCAACTACGACTAGCCCACCCAGTACTACGATTCCACCCACCACCACTACACCACCTAGTTCGACTTCCCCACCTACTACTGCGACTCCGTCTACGACAAGCCCTCCTAGCACGACGGCCCCGCCAGCGACGACGACTAGTCCACCGGCCACTACTCGGCCACCGGTGACCACGAGCCCTCCGTCTACAACGACCGTGCCAAGCACAACTCGCCCTCCAACGACCACGGATTCACCTCCGACGACGATTCCCCCCGTCACCACTCGTCCGCCTAGCACGACCCGCCCTCCGAGCACCATGACGCCCAGCACCACTCGTCCCCCGAAAGCCACGAACCCCCCGGTCACAACGCGTCCTCCTTCGACAACTCGCCCTCCTGTGACGACTCGTCCAAGCAATCCTTACAACCAGTACTACCAGTACCAGCCGAAGCACTACAAGCCGAAGCACCAATACAAGCCGAAGCGCCACTACAAACCCAAGCACCACTACAAACCCAAGCACCACTACAAACCAATGCGCCACTACAAACCCAAGGTGCACTCCAAGCCCAAGCAGCAGTCCAAGCCCAACCGTCAGCATGCCTAGACGAGCATGGGCATCCAAAGACTCTACATTTTGAGAGGAGAAGATCTGATTCGGATTCCGAATTTCGGAACGAATAAACATGTTTTTTGGCTTCACCGATGATTTTTTTTTAAAATATTTGCTTGAAAATGTTACAGGTATTGTCATTTCATTGCTTGACAAATTTGTACCCGGACGGAGATTGTCTTGAACTTGGCACGTGTACGGGAATCTGTCAATATTAGATGATTAACCGTTTTAGGACTTCTCGTAAATCTGTCAATATTAGTCACCGTTGAAGGCGGAGGTGTCTCGGTCGTGTTCGGTACCGACCCCGTCGTTATCTGCGTATCTAGCACGAGGTCTGTGATGTTGCCGGGCAGCTCAATGGATGAAGGAGGAAAGGAGTATGAAGTCCCCTGTTGTACGTTCCGTCGCATGCTTCAAAAATACACTTCCGGGTTTAGCGCCGTTTCGGTGTGCCGTAGGTGAAGGAAGCATGGATATTCTGCACGATATTATTGATCGAAGATATCTGTGGCTTGAGAAGCCAGCAAGATGTCAGTCCCTTTTAGCGTCTTCAACCCAGGTGCAGATAGATCCGTGGCAGTTCGGCCTCGAATAAATGATTTCCAAATCTTTTTGCGCCACTTCATGATAGTCCAAGAGAAGATTGACGCTGAGCATATGCAGCGAGCCGGAGTGCGCCAAGATGGCACGATGGCAACTTGCACCGCACACATGTTCCCAAGCACCACAAGAGCCAATCTCGTTGCCAACTGCCATGCATGTTGAAGATGCACGTCATGTCGGTGCTGGCTCGTCTTCGCCGCTTTGTCGACTAACCGAAGTTGCCACAAACCACAAAAGAACGAGTATCCGTCCCAAGAAGCAGTATCCAGGATAGAAAACGTTAACGGCAGAGCCGACAGCTATTTGATACACGTACGACGAGCTTTCCACTGGAGACTGCCGCTGCTGCAGAGTTGCACTGTCGTCCACCAGGCTGGCACCAAGCACTGCGGTGCAAGCAGCTCCGGCTCACACGGCAGATGCACGACGCCAGGCGTCGACACCAGACCCTGCTGCGCTTGCGAGCATCTGGACCCGTCACGACTGGCTCGTGTGTCAACGCTCCATACCCAGCCTTCTCACTGCACGTGGCTCAGCGCACGACTGGCACCGTGTGGTGCTGTCAAGCAGGACTTGTTCGCCCAAGAACGTGTCGCTGGTAATCACGTGCCCCAGCCACCACGGACAAGTACACGGCCATAGAATGCCATCGACCAAAAGTCGACAGCAAAATGCCAGCATTGCGGGGGTCCTGCAATGCTGCGACGGCGAGAGCCTACGCTCGAGACTGCCGCTCGCTTACCACTCGCTCCACGCCGCATTGTCGCCGCACATAAAGCCCGGGCGGTGCAAGCGCAAACCATCCGCCGTGGAGCTCCATAATGAAGTCCATTATGAACTGTGGCACAGTCTGTAGCGGTAGAGTCTCTGCTGCAGAGTCCTCTACCATCGCGGGAAGGCGTGTGCGATTTTCAGCCAATAACAGTCGCTATTTCGGGCACAGCGTCGCTTCGTAGCCAACAGGGCGACGCCACGATTTGATAGTGCGTGCTCCGGCTCCTTTTCCTGCTGGTGTAAGTAGCGCCTTCTCCCTCTGTCACTCCCCAAGTTTTCTCGCAAAACGGAAGGCCTAACCGACTGGAAACAACCTTTTTGGTTCCTCGGTATTTTGCATCGGCGCGCCTGAGCCTTAGCGAACGGCGTCGGAAAACAGCAAAGCGAATCGATCACCTTCCGCCAAGGTAACCGAGAAAGGAAAACCAAACTAATCGGACCAGACCGCGGGACGGACGGACGCGTACTGTACTTAGCGGAGCAAAAAACAACAGGGAAAAACAAACCACAGGCACCACATTATTCGATGTGGCCGAAATTCGCAGTGGCCGGCGTGCTGCTGCTCATACAGGGAGCTGTCGCCGATGGTACGTTGGTAAAACATGAGTGGATTTTTGTGATCAATGGAAAATATTGACAACTTGGCAATGGTTTTTGTGTTTAAATGCAGACTGCATGTACACGGTGAGTGTTCTGGACGTCGCGGGCGTGCAGTGCGTCTCAGCAGCGCCGTGTTCCGGAACGTACTACGCGTCGGGACTCTCGCAGGGTGTAGGTGCTTGCCCTACCGGCACGAGCTGCGCGCTACTACCGGAGACTCCAATCATGGGTTGTGCCGCGTCGGGTCGCACGGATCTCATCTACGTGAACGCGGACGGCTCGTTGACCAAGGACGGCAAGTCGGTGTCGCTCTCGGGTGCGTCTTCGACCACGTCGGACTCGACTACGACGTCTCCTTCTACTAGCAGCACCAGTAGCACCACGAGCAGCACTACGAGCAGCAGCTCCAAGAGCACTGGCAGTTCTTCCAGTGCTACCAGCAGTGAGAGCAGCAATGCCAACGCTAACTCCGGCTCAGGCTCTACTACCTCGGATGGTAATACCTCTAGTGATTCTACTGCCACTACCAATTCAACGGAGATTAACCCTGGCACTGTCATTGCAGGTGGATCTGACTCCAGTAACTCGACTGCCGACAGCAGCAACTCGACAACTTCCGCCTCATCGGCGGCTTCCAGCAATTCCAGCAGCTCTAGCAACTCCAAGCCTCAGTCGTGGACTTCGGACTCGGCCTCGGGCAGCATCACGATCTCGCCCGGCAGCAGCTCAGCGAACCAGCAATCGTTCAACCCGGGCTCCATTCTGAGCGACGGCTCCAACGCCTCGAACAAGTCGGCCGACGGCGGCCTCGGCATCGGCTCTATCATCGCCATCGTCGTGGGCTGCTTAGCGGTCGTAGCTATCGCAGCCGGCGCGCGGCTGTTGAGGAAGGGCAAGGAGGCCGAGCTGGCAACGCCTGAAGCGGCCGGAGCCATGGAGGGCTATAATAACGGCGGCGGAGGCGGCGGCATGACCCCCAAGGAGAACGTGCTGCTGCTCTAAGTTATGGCCGGCGGGAGGAGAAACTCTCCAAGCAGACAGAGGAGAATACAGTGACTGTGCAAAACTTTTTGAACATGGGCAAGCGTTGGTTGCGTGAACCTGGTGAATACAAGTGACTTGGCGCGGTACAAGCGAGAGAGGGAGCAAGTGACCGGTGGTGGCGTTGGGTGTTAAAGGTGTCGTCGTGCATATAGAAGCTTGGGACTATCGAGGCGGGGGCATTTTCGTAGCTCGTGTGAATAGTAGCTCTCGGCTCTTCTACCGTCTACGATCATATACGTGCGTCGACGCGCAACGACGTCTTTAGTAACTGAGAGGAAGGCTGTCCTCGCTTGCCATTCATTGCTATTGCTAGTACATGTAGCCTGTCCTTCCAAAGAGCCTTGAATTCCCGACGCTTGCGTGTCTGACAGCTGGATGGATATCTCGCGAACTTCCATCAGTAGTCCCTATCCGATGGTTGGCGAGTATCCAGGGCATGTGCGGCTGGACGAAAGATGCAAAGTGTGAGTACATGCACGAAAACCGTTGTGTAGTTCCGGAAAGATCACAGTGATATTGCCTGTCTTAATGAAACCTATCCGCTTATGTGGCTTTGGTCTTGGCCGCTGCCTCGGCCACTGCCTTCGCCTCCTTGAGCGTGAAAAGCTTAGCCTCGGGGTCCACGACACCGTAGTTTGCGTAGAGGCGACCGACCCGGTAGAACGCCATCAGGATCGGCTCGTCGCTCTTACGCACAAGCTCGGGGAAAGCCTGGTGGAAGGCCGCTGTCGCCTTGTTAAGCTTGTAGTGCGGGATGATGGGGAAGAGGTGGTGGATCTGGTGCGTGCCGATGTTGTGGCTCAAGTTGTCAATGAGCGCGCCGTACGATCGGTCCACGGACGAGAGGTTGCCCTTGACGTAGGTCCACTCGGAGTCTCCGTACCATGGGGTCTCCTCATCGTTGTGGTGCAGGAACGTGGTGATAACCAGCATACTACCGAACACGAAGATGGGGCCGTAGTAGTACAGCGCCATCGTCTTAAAGCCGAACTGGAAGCACAGGTAGATTGAAAGCCCCGCCACGAAAAAGTGGGCAAGCAGCGAGATGACCACAGCCGACACTTGACGCACGAACAGCGGCTCGAACGGGTTGAAGTGGTTGACTTTACGGGGCGGGAAGCCCTCCACCAGGTAAGCGAACCACGCGGCACCAAGCGCCAGCACCAGGTTTCGCGACATCGGGTGGTCGTCGGCCTTGCGCTGCGGGTAGAAGATCTCGTCCCGGTCGATGTTGCCCGTGTTCTTGTGGTGGTGACGGTGCGTGAGCTTCCACGACTCGAAGGGCGTGAGGATGAGCGAGTGGATGAACGTTCCCACTACGAAGTTGAGCAGGTGGTAACGGGAGAACGCGCCGTGGCCGGCGTCGTGGCCCACAGTGAAGAAGCCCCAGAAGACGATACCCTGCAGCAGGACGTAGCCCGTGCACAGAGCGGCATCCAGTGCCCACAGGTTCTCAACTACCGGCAGTGCACGCGCGTAGTTGAGACCGAACGCTAGACACACGGCGATTACCAAGCATCGCACGGTGTAGTAAAGCGACAGAGGCACTGAGGCCTCGAAGCACTCGCTGGGCAGCGAGCGCTTGATCTCCGTCAGGGTCGGGAACACGTACGTCTGCTTCGTCGCCATGGCTCGAGCTGTGTTTGCTACTTGCGCCGCACTTGCTGGAATGAGCTCGAGCGTGTGGCTGCGAAACCACCAGAGTGAGTCCATCGGACTCAGAAGATCCCATAGTTAGTGCAAGTGGTGCTGGCGGATGGTGAATGTCAGGCACCGCCGGGACGAATGATGTCATGGACTCTGTGCACCAGTCGTCGAAGGAGCACCGCACACGTTGGATACCGCCCAAGTGTTGCTCACCAAGGTGTAAGTGTAGTGTATTTCGTTGGAAGTGCAGTGCAGTAGTGTACTACATGTAGCACGCACATTTTGTTTTAAGTTGAGGAACTTGTTCAACGGAAGGGCAGCACCACCTCGTGCTGTAGGATATCTTCGGCTAGAGGCCGCTGCAGCGCGTCCGGATGCATCATGCTGGAGATTAAGTGCTGCAACGAGTTGGAGTATTGTCTGTAGGTGAGCAAGCACGTTAGCACCACGCACGTGCGGTTTAAGAGAGTTTCACAGGACGTACCGGAACATGACGAGGTCACCGTCGCGGATCTTCTGCCATTCTTCGCCGCCACTTGCCAGCGTCGTTCCTAGCGCGAGCTCGTAAATTGTGGCTCCCAGAGCGAAGACGTCGCCGGCGCGCAAATTATTCCGATTGCCTTCGAGCAGTTCCCTGCATTTAGACAGAAGTTAGCTTACGGGTCCTACCGCTCGTGCCTGCACAGAGCACTTACCGACTGAGATACCGATTGTCGCCCTCTGTGATCTCCATACTGCCGTCAAGGTGAGCAACAGTTCCCAAGTCGCCTAGCTGCAAGCGCAAATTTGCACATTTTTAGCACCAGTGACTACGAGAGACGCAAGCGAAACACGTGAAACAAACCTTGTAGACCTCTCCAGGGCCAACCAGGACATTCTGCAGCTTCACGTCCATGTGAACCATCTTCTTGCTGTGCATATCGAAAAGAGCCTAAGAGAAATGACGTCTAGTTAGTTTGTTGACCAATATCCGCAAAATGCGAGCACAACCACCTTACCTGGGCAAGATGGCACAAGATCCTGCACAGCGTTTCTTCCGGAACCTTGTGTGGCGCATACTTGTTGACAAAGCCAGTCAACGAACAGCCCTCGAGGTTTTCAAGCTGAATGTAAAGCAAGTCGTCTTCTATCCAGGCGTCGAAGTATCGAACGATGTGGTTGCTACTGCTCAACGCCGCTAGTGCCTGCACTTCCCGCAGAGCTCGTTCCCTGTAAAGATCAATGATTAAAATCAACTCACGCTCAAACACAGAAATTGTGGATCTACGGCGAGACGTACGTGTCTGCTTTGCCTCGAAAGTGGCGCTTGCTCTTCTTCACAGCGTATGCCCAGCCATCGATCTTCTTGATGCACTTGTACACTTTAGAAAACGACCCCGAGCCAATGAGCTATCAACACCAACGCCTGTTAGCTTCAACTCCACAATTATGACAGCAACAAGCCGACAATCAACGTACCCCCAGCTCTGAAAAATCCGACAGATACCTGGAAACAGGCGACCCGTTCTTCGCCCCGACCCACGCCGACGGAAAAGACCGTCGTTTGCGTCTGGAGATTTTCTTCTTCCCATCCGACGTCGGCTCAGGAGCGAACGGATTCACATAGCTCTCTTCCGACAAGAAGGACGTAGCTTGCTCTCTGACAACATGGCAAACAACAGTACAAATGAGCAACATGTCGTCTCCTCAGCACTTTCCGATGCATCAACTCACCCGTTGGGTCTTGGTTTCCTTGTATTCACCACCACGTTGACCTTCGGAGATCCCGTGTCCATCGACGATTGGCTCGAAAAAGTCGGTAGCCCTTTCCGAGCATGCCGCACCTCCATGTGCGTCATGTCCTGCGTGAGATTCTGCACCTGTTCCTCCTGAACCATGTCTGCTCCACTATTAAGTCTCGGTCTCTTCTTCAAAGGCGACGGCGTCATCGGATTGGACAACGGAATCACCGGTTGATCTCTCGGAGTCAAGAAGTCCATGTCGTCCTGGCTGTATTGCTGCATGGGGGTAGCCATCCCGGGCGTATAATAGCCCTGACTGGTAGGGGGTAAGCCGAAGCGCACGGGTGTGTGCGTAGGCTCTAAATCTGGCTCGCTCCGTTGACTCGAACAAGCGGTAAAGTCGATTTTCTTGGGTCTGGGTCGCTTGTTGCCGCTCTCGCTACCCTGTGAGGCCAATAACATGGGTTCTTCGCTGCTCTCGTCGTCTATGACGTCGTAGTCGATGCGTTTCTGAATAGGTACAGACTCTTCCTCGTCTTCCATCGCTGCAGAGCTGAAGCTGTTGCCTTTAGCTGAAGCTTCGAGAGACCGTCGCGCCTTTCGTAGTTTTCCTCCGCGCTTGCCTGCTGCAGACGACTGAGAGAAGAAGTCGTGGATGGAGCGCTGCTTTTTAGCGCCGCCGGACGAGCCAGTGGACGCCTGGGACGCGCCTGTCGCCCGAGCCTTGCTGCGTAAGGCGTTGAGCAGCATTAGGACTGGCAAATTGACACAAAATGGGACAAAATGTTGAGTGACAATTGTTTTTTTCCCGCCAAAAAAGGGGTGGGTAATGTAGAGCAGTACTCCTAAGTTTCATTGTATGCTTAGGAGTTAAATGTTACAGTAACGTTCAACTTTTGGACTTGAAGTAGTAAAATTCAACTTACTTCAACCTACACTTTCTTGCCACGGAATGCAAGTCCTTGGAAGGGTTTAAAGAGTTTGCTCTGTCGTTTATTGCGCTCCTCCTCTGCGTGGCGCTGGGCTTCTAGGTTTGCGGCTTCTTGAACGTGTTCGGCAGCCTCCTGTTCCTGTCGAAGTCGCTCCTGCTGCTCAGATTCCAGTGTGCCTTCAGCTAACGCGACCCGAACAAGTTCCTACCAGTGACTGTGGTTAATTTAAAAGCATTGACAAGGTTAAAGTTCGTCGTATAACGTACTTGGAGTCCCATGCGATCACCCACGAGACGAACAGGTAGTGGCTTCAGCCCAGAGCTGCCGAAAGACCGGCGGTTGTACTTAGCTGAAGCGTAGAATTCACAGATCTCACAGTCGCGGAACACACGACACAATCGACACGGCCCGTCTAATGTATCGGCAGCACCGCGACCAAACTTACGGAAAGATCGCTCGAAGGCGTCATATTGGCGCAGAATGGTGGCGTGGTCTGCGTCCGCTTGAATCGCACGACGGTAGTAGTCATCCAGCACACTGCAAAGTACAACATTTGTTCAGCAATGGAGGAGATAATCGTGTACAGGTAATACTCAACGCACCTTTGGATTGATGTGGGGGGCATGATGACCAGCGTGGCGTCTGCACTGCATTGAACTGTGCCGACTTTGCCGACGTACTTGAAGGCGGAGCAGACGCCGAAAACCTCAACTTCTGCGAAATGGAGAAAGTTTTTGTTCTGTAGCTGCACTCGGACGAACTGCCCTACCGTATTTGCAGTGGGAAGTATCCACTCTGTCATTCGCTTGTTGATTCGAAACAATTCAACCGCGCTTGACTGTACTTTTGCGGCACGCAGACTGAAGAAGGAAAAACAATTTAAGCCAAGCACTTCACCCAACGGGAAAAGGAAACAAGCAGCGCACCCTTCTTTGCCTTCCAAATCGTTGAACGGAAATTCACTAACGAAGATCCAGCATGGGAACAGCCGATTGCTGTACTCAGACCTGCTTTTGGACGGATTCGACGGCTCATCTGTTCGATTCCACAGCTTTACATTGGCAAGAAATCGTTGGATTCAGCAAGATACCAGTTGTTTTTACTGCGAAGTACGAAGATCACCTACCCGAATTTTCTCGATTACTGCCGGTTGCCCAAGATCCACTTCCCACCATGGATTGTCCTCCATCTACAGCAACCACAGAGATTAATGAGTCGCAACGAGGCAACTACATGGAAGCAAGACTCACCTGAGTGTGAATACAAGTCGCTAAAGCACCACCAGTCTCCCCATTGACTGCTAGATGAGGCCCTTGCTCGTTGTAAACATTGATCTGACGACAAGGCTTGTCAAGTGCGAGGTTGTACGGCTCCACATGCAGACATTTGAGTAGCTCTGGCTTTTCAATATATCCACGCTGTAACACACAAATAATGGCACCTCGTCAGTCTAAACGATCAATAAAAAGCATCGTACTCTTACACTTGTATCGTGACCTGTACAACCATGATAATTGCGGCCCCATGTGTAAAGTTCACCGTACGAGGACACCGCAGCAGTATGGCTACCTCCACATGATACCTGTCGAATCCCAACCCCATCTAACTCCTGTACCCGTTCCCACGAAAGCACATACCGACTCAGGGCAGTTGCACCTCCACAAACATACACTTGACCTCCAAGTAGCTTTTTGCTCCCTCCGGTGAATTCGGACGTAACTTCAGTACAAAATGCCGAATGTGCTGTTCCACATGAGACTTGCCATACCCGGATTTTTTTGTTGACGAGATCTCTCACCAATGTTGGGACAACTACGGTGTCAACCACGTGCGGTCCTAGACCAAGACGACCTCCATTTGCTGATCCCCACATGAAAAGTTCCCCTGTCGTCGAGACTGCTCCGTTGTGTGAAACGCCACACGAAACAGATCGGATTTTACGTTTCCCAGGGAACTTCACAAGTAGCGGTGTCAAAGAGTACTGCTTGTATTCTTCCTCGACGATACCGACACCCAACTTCCCGTTGCAAGCAGATCCCCAAGCGTACAATGATCCGTCCGAGTCGATTGCTGCACTGTGCGAGAAGGAGCACGAAACCTGTCGTAGACTTAGATCCTACAGCATCGTTCCAAAACTTCGAGTAAACAGATGCAACAAGATATTGTTATGATAGAAACGTGCTCGTACATTGAAGGCTTCGACACGCTGCGGGTGGTTTGTGTCGGAGCACACTGCTCCTCGTTCGTTTGGAAACAGACCCAAACGTCCACTTGAGCCGATTCCACAAGTGTAAAGCGACCTGCAAGAAATTTTGCCACGTAGTTTTGAGCTAAAATGTTGCAACAATCGCGCGAAATCTCATACCCGTCTTGCATAAGCAGTGCTACATGAGATCCTCCTGCGGAAACGTTAGCTACGGCCTTCAAAATGAGGTGAGAACGCGGAACACGAACAGGATCAGTAGATGCTCACTTACTACCGAGCCTCTAGGTGAGTGTAGCGGTGGACCTCTAAGCAGACAACCCTTTTAGCTTAGCTTAGTAAACTTCGTCTATTCACCCAATTTCACCGCACCTTGCAGTTATACCGCTCATATTAATGCGGGAATTTTCACCTCGAGCTGTGAACTCAGGGATGTTGTCTTCCAACTGCACCACTCTTCGTGAAGCTCTAGATTCGTAGGCGCGGTCCTAGAGTGGAAGCACAACTTTTAGATCAACTTATGAATTTCTATCGAAAAGTCATCAATCTCCATACTGCTCGGTCGATCTTCTCGATAATCTTGGCTTTCGCGTCTTCTTTCCTTTTGGCGTGCCTACTTTCTCGCAATGTTTTAACATCTTGCCACTGGGATTGAATAGAGTTAAGATACAATTAAGTTTAGTCGCTAAGGAATTACGTACCTCCTGAATCATCTTATCTTTTTCCTAAACCACCAGTGCACACAAAACAGTGAATCCTAAAAACATAGTTTTGATAGGCGCATACTACTAACCGCCTGGAGAAGATTTGTTTGCTTGCCTTGGGTAGTTTTCTTGTCATCGGCATATTGCTACGCAGAGAAGCGTATTGTCAGTGACTTCATCATATGAAAGAGCAAAACTGTACTTACTTTGATCACTCTCTCTTGATCTTTGAATGCAGCGTGGCCCAGCTCACCCTTCGCCTCGACTTCCAGCTCGAAACATTCCCCCATCACGAGACACAGGTCCATCTTGGTGACGTGGTCAAACTCGAGACCTCGAAGTTGACCAGAGTCGATCAGTTGTTCGTATTCAACCTTGGGTAACAGAACTTGTTCCATGAAGAGAAGACGTGTTGCATTACTGGGAGGTGGCTCCCATACATCGTAATACATCACTACTCGTTTCAGCCTTCACAGAACACAATGGTGAGAAAAACACGTTTGGTGGGAGTGTACTTCGTTTGGTGATGCATACCGTTCATAGCGTAAATTCTCTTCGTTTCGACGAGCTTCCAATTCCAACTGTTCTTCTTCTCTTGCTTCC
Source organism: Phytophthora plurivora (assembly GCA_030027945.1). Lineage (NCBI taxonomy): Eukaryota > Oomycota > Peronosporomycetes > Peronosporales > Peronosporaceae > Phytophthora > Phytophthora plurivora. The sequence continues at coordinate 1,237,296 of CP125259.1, forward strand.
ACACCAGCATCCCGCAAACCTCGGAGCTGTTTACATAACGGCATTAGACATATCTGATACTTGCTCACACGTGAAAATTCTAACCTGCTCGGGGGTACACATTTTTTGCAAAGCTGACCGGGGCGTAACGTTTGTTCCAGTTTCAGTTGCTTCCCTAATTTTCTTTTGTTCAGCACCTTCCATCTCCTCGTCCGAATCACTATCAAAACCAGCTAAACGGCGGGCAGATGCCTCCCACGTACTATTTCTCCCGCCCCAGCTAAATACACTTCCTGATGTTGTGACAGCAAAGGCAACGCTGTCACTGATAGCACCTTGCACGACACTTCTACCCCACAACGGACCGGTATTTGTCATGAGTGTGGTCGAGCGAAACCTTAGACTTCGGACAAACTCCCGGTTTTCAAAGAACAGCTTAGCAAGCTCTTCCTCGTCCTGGTTGTTTTCATCTTGCGTTATTTCTTCGACCTCAGACAATTCCGTGGGGCTATTCAAGTCTCCTTCAGTACGTTCATTCGCCAAATCTCTTTCGCGAGGCATTGTTCGAATGATTGCCTTGGTCTCAGAAATACTTTGCTTATTCAATCGCGGAGGACTTTGAAATTTCCACCTCTTGTTCTCTAATCTTCGACGAACATACTTGGACGCCGGCGCACTGAGTTGGTTTTCGGGTTGAGAAGCTGGAGCTTTCGTCACTTGGTGCTGTGATTTTGATTGTGCTGCTGTTTCGGGATTTTTATCCATCTCTTTCTGCTGCTTCGTAGTCTTCGATACTGCCTTTATTGGGGCGGCTTGGATTGTTGGGTTTACTCGATAAGACCAGATTTCACTCACGGCTTTAAAACCTGGATACAAACCTTCATCTCGGGTAACAGGGTCACCAACAAACTGGTCGTATTTGCCACTGCCGATAATATACACTTGCCCCGCCGCATCCAAAGCAGCCGCCAGCTCGTCCTCAGCTCGAACAATTGCCTTTCGGCCCAATTGCTCTCTGAATTCTTTGTCACGTTGTCGCTGCAGGAACCTCTGCGCTTCTTCGAGTGCCAACGCCTCGCGCGCTTCCTCTTTATCCAAAATTGTTTCCAACATGTGCTGTAATTTACCCAACCGCATATGCTTTGGCACTTCCACACCTCTCTTCGTAAGCTCTTCTCGCACATCGATCAGTTTGACCCACATGGAGCGAAACTCTTGGTAATCAATATACCCGCTCTTGTCCTTGTCGTATTTCCTGAAGATCTTCTCCTGCTTTTCGTCGCTCACACTCATCCCAAAGTACTCCAACACGTCCTAAACAAACATGTCATTACTCAAAATCTTGCAATACCGTCACACTGTTCACTTACTGCAAATTCAAGCTCATCGATTTGCCCCGTTCCGTCTTCGTCGAACAGCTCGAACGCATCTCGAGGCCCCAATAAAGTAGATGGGGAGAATCCCAATGGGTTACCGGACACCGGGTCCACAGCAAACATTGCCATCTTAAATTCAGTCAGGTCGATCTCCCCGCCGCCATCAGTATCACATTTACGGAAAATGCGCATGGCTTTGGCTGCCGAGATGGAGATCCCTAGGTCTGGCAGCTACACCACAACAAACATTTAGCAACTCCCCTTACTTCTTAAAGTAATTTACCAAATTACCATCATACCATGGCTAGAAACTCAGATGCCGAGATATTGCCAGATTTATCTGTATCGTACTTCTTGAACAGCTCCTCCGGCGATAACTACGAGGCAGAAGCAACTGTAAGCGAGAATCGCACATTATTCGTTCATCTGAAGTCAATACCTTGGAGTTAAGTACGGCCACCTTCCTCTTCTCGGCCTCAGCGGCCTCTTTCTCGTCCAGTTCCTCGTCTCCTCCTTCTTTTGCGTACCGATCGATGGTAGCTTCGTCGTCGCTCTCGTCACTGTCAGCGCCGAATAGCTCCAAGTCCATGATCTTATCTCCACGTTTTATTGGTGACGATGCAGCTGTAGAAGGAGACGCCGTCGCGAGTGCCCCACCGCCACCTTCAGCTACGCGACTACTTGCCCCCTTTTTCCCGAAGAGCCCCATGAAGTGTCCAAGTTGAAGGAAAATGTAGCCATGATCTTTTTTTACTCGTGCATGTCCTTGAACAGCTTTTTTTTTTAAAAAAAGCATTCCTCTAAAAAGTCGAGAACCAAGAAAGCAGCTTTTTGCGGGCGTTCGGTAAAGTACGAGAAAAGGGAGCGGTGGGCTTTCTGCTGATTCGATTGGCTGAAAATGCGCTTGCGATCTTGTTCGTAGCGATCTTAGTCTTTGGAAAAAGTGCTAGCGGGTTAACCATGGCTCGCCCACCGGCAGCCGTCAAACAAGCTGTGGAAAGTTTCCAGCCCTGTAGCCCTTTCACTCCACTCCGAATGAGTCGTCTTTCATCTACAAATGGGGAGTCCGCGTTGAGTATGTTGACGAAGGAGAAACTCGCGTCACTGGGTCTGTTTAGCAGACGAGAGCTGCGGGACGTCTGGTAAAAATCTATTCAAGATGACAGGAGGGAGTACTACACGCGCAACACAACACCTTAAAGCAGTACATCATATCCAGTCGCCGAAAACGGAAGCTGAAATGTCTGTCAAGCGCAAACGGGATGCCGAAATCGACAGCCTGCGTGCATCAGCTCTATATTCCCGCAACCCTCGCCGGTTGCTCAACCTCCTACTGGAGACTGTGCGCATTATAAACAACAACCTACCATTGCGACTCGGAGAGTACGATGAGTCGAGGTTAAAGGAGGCCCTAGTCGTGAAAGAAGAAATGAAGGCAGCAGTCAACGCAAGCAAAGTGAAGGAGACGATCATCGAGCTGTGTGCATCAACTCGGAAGGCGATCATTGATTTTTTCGAGGATGACCGTCAGGCGTGCCCCAATCTTACTATCGTTGCAGACTTCTGGACATGCAGCGACAAATTTTTAGAACTGCGAAAATATCTGATTACAAGGGACTGGGAATTTAAGTCTGTCCTTCTCGGTACAAGAAAATTTGATCCTGCCTACGGTGAACGAGACGGTGGCATTCAGCAACCCTTCCGAGCGTGGCTGGAACGTACACTTGAGGATTTTGAACTCAAGATGGCGTATTTTTTCGGCTCTACCAGTGACGCAGGATCGGACGTAAAGTACATGTTGCGGTCAGTTCTTAACCTTCGGTGGGAATGGTGTATGGCGCACATGGCCCACGCTACTACCCGATCATCCTGTGGAATGAATCCTGGACCGAGTGCAGCATCTAACCCTGAAATGACCGAGCTGATAAGCCGCCTAACACGGACAATTTATCAGGTCTGGACCGTTGAGAACACTGGCAATCTCTTCGAAGAACTCTGTAAATCGACAACAACAACTAAGTCTACACGTCTTGAAGGCTACTCTTCGTCCCGCTTGTTGGGATTGACCAACGCAATGGAGAGGGTCCTCAGCAAGTGGCCACCTCTCGAAGCCTGGTACGCGGAACGTGCTTGCCAGGCAATTCGAGCAAAGAAGGCACCGCCTGAGTTTCTCTTGACAAACCACAAGACGGACCTGATACACGTGTTGTCGGTGCTGAAGCCTCTTACTGTTATAAAAAGAATGTGTCAAGCGGAACTTCCTAACCAGGTGAATGTGTTGATGAACCTGTACAAGCTCCGGCTCGAGGACTTAAGTCCCCAATGTCCTGTTAAGCACTATAAGTCGACAAAGACCAACCCGATGTGGATTGCAGCCGGTGATCTTACCGAATTGGCCACGAAGACGTGGCGTCTCGTGAACGAAGCATTGGACGAGCGGGTTTTCAGCAGATACTACAACGATCGCAAGATTGCCGAGACTTCTTTTGTCTTTGAAATGCAGATGAAGCTACACCCTATCTTCAAGCATTCCGAGAAGACTCTGCTACGAACCATAATGCTGTGTTGTCGAGATCATGGAGACGAGCAGAACGAGAGAAGTTTGCGCATGTGACGAACACAATTCGCGACAATCTTCTGGAAATCTTACAAACTGTGTCCGAGCCAATAGATGTTGTATTTGCGCAGCCTAACACCGCGGAATACGACGATGAAGTTGAGGAGATGTTTGCTCCACGCGAAGGTCGACCACTACGAGCTAACCGCAATCAAAGACGTGGAGGAGACGAGCTTCTCCGTTGGAAAGATGATCCAGTCGAAGTTGAGCGTATCAATGGTAAAGCTGAGTCGGTTCTGTCGTTTTGGCAACGCTTGGAACACGATGGTGCGTACAGAGTTCTTCCTAAAGCAGTGAAGATTCTATTTGCACTTCCTGCGACGTCATGCCAAATCGAACGTGACTTTAGCAGCATGGTAACTGCGCAACGAACATAACTTGCGAGCCACAATGCTGATATGCGCTCATTTTTAAGCAGAAATCGCGAGTTCGTGAACCTTCAGTGTGAAGAGATCCCGAAGGACCAACACCATTTGCATACATCTAGCAGCTTCACATTTGCTGTCGCGGGTTTCATGGAGATGGACGCTATTCAAGCCGACATGCTTGCAGAGTTTATGTCTACACAAGCTTAGCTGAAGAGAAACAGAAAGATAATGTTTGAGTCGTATGATCACTTCAACCCATGTATTGCACTTACTTTTGCTATTGCTCTTAACAATTCGATGAACACGAATTGCTCCTCGGGGTCTTAGACGGTCCCACCGGTTCGCAGCAGCAACATTCTGCTCTACGGCTGCCTCCACAGCCGATTCCACGGTGGACACGAGGGCTTCGGCGGCGGCAGCCACCTCAACCACATCTGCAGTCTCCATTTGCTCCTCGTCGGTCATCTCGGCCTCCGACGTCGCCTCCGCTTCGACCGCGACGTTGCCAGTGGCTTCCTTCTCAAATGCAGCAGCAACGTTCTGATCCACAGCAGCCTCCACGGCGGACACTCGGCGGCAGCCAGTCTCCTTTTGTCGTCATTGTGCTTTTTAACCCTATTGCTGCCAAAAATATACTTGGAATTTGTATACCCGATACTCCACAGTAAAAGGTAAAACATGCATAGATGCTTGGTTTAACCCCGCATTCCGCAGCCCAATATGCCATATTGCATGCATTTACCAATAATTATTGTAATTATTGTAGTAAAACCAAGCATATTGCATGGGTCGCCGCAAGTGACATGATTGGTCCAGAATGGTAATGGAGCACTCTGATTGGGCTAAAATAGTAAAACCAAGCATATTGCAGGTTGGCGGCAAAAGGGTTAACATAAAAACTAAAAATGAAAAATTAAACGTTTTAAAAACTAACCTCAGTTTTGACGAATAGGATGTCTTCAAAACGACCGTCTTGGCAAAGAAACGCTTCTCCCTCGTCGAAGATGATTAGCCTTACACCCACCAAAACCTCGCGGTCAATGATCGCGAGGTTTTGGTGGTCGTAAGGTTTTTTCGGGAGCAGTGATCACTGCTCGGTCGTTCGAGGCTTGGTACAAGTACAAAAAAACAGTTTTAATGTATTGATCCTAAGCTTATCCATTTAAGTCTATCCGGATACATGTATCTTACAATTTTACTGTAACTTACGTCATGTAAGTTACAGTGCAAGTTACATGTATTAATAGGAAGTACGGAAAACCTAACCAACTTCTTCAGAGCTGTTCTAGCGAAATGACCTAGCGAAATGACCTAAGCACCGTTTCACGACGTTTCATTCAGAGCAGTTTTAGCGAATCACAATGTCCTAGGGTAGGGTTAGCTCGCGCCAGGCACAGGGTAAGTTTTTGTTTTACTGAAACCAAGTGTAGTGCCTACTTACACGATAAGTGCAAATTAAGCTGCTTTTTCTAGAAATAGAGATCAACGTGGGGTCGCGTAACTAACCATTGCCAATATCGTTCCCCAGAATGCAGCGCACAGCAGGCGGGCTTGATGCACTAGCAGGAACTGTGCGGCAAGAGCTAGCTGCTGAGAAGAAGTTTGCAGAGTCCCTGCAGTCAGCAGGATTAACAACTGCTGCTCACGATGATATACACGCTTCATTTTCTAGGAACTCTCTACTTTACCTACTCAGACTTTTACTCTTTACTAACAGCGTTTTACAAACAAAGAAGAGCACACGAACACGCTCTGGTCTGTTGGCAAAGCCGACGGCTCTGGGATATTTTTCTCAAACTCTAAACATGTTTCGAGAACGATATCCTACATCACTGTCGGATTCACAGCGTGTAGCTAAAATCCGGGACAAAATGGCTAGCGGCATCGAAGAGCGAAACTTATGGACAAATGTTCAAACTAACGACGCTCCAGGGTGTTATGTTAACGATCTCTGTATTCTAGTTGAGCACTTAATTGTGCACTCTAAGTGGCTACAGGGCTAAAGTCGGTGCATGCTGCTGCGTTTGCCAAGTAATTCTGGAAGCGACTGCACTCATATCTTGGCAGAAAGAATGTTGAATGTTGACTATTGCTCGCGTCTGTAGCTCTCGCTGTGGCAACGTGAATTCGTATCGACCGTCCCCACTTCAACTCGCTTCTGCTAAACATGATGTCGCGCACGTTTGGCAGTGCCATCGACACCTGCTTTGCTCGAAAACAGCAACTCTCGATAGCAGTGTCGGGCGAGTTATTCCTGCAATTCGCGCGCATCAAGACTTCAGTAGTACAAGGAGTATCCATTTTCAAGTCCCCTGAACGGTGGCAGCAGTGCATGCTTCACGCTTTTGGTTTACTCTTCGTGTGCTATGACGAGCCGTCCGAGTTCCTATTCCCGTTGGTATCGCGGTACGCAACATCGTACTTACCTGGACAGCAGACGTATACACAGCAGGAAGCAGTCGTATACTGGGAAAGCCTAGAAGAACAAGCGGGATCAATTGGGGACCCGGGTGGTTCACCCGGGAGAGGTTCGCAGTTCGAAGGACACGCAGCATTAAAACTACCGCATATAAATATACCGGCGAAGTAGTCCTTCGACAGGACGGACTTGGTAATGAAGCTGTCCTAAAACGTCGCACTACCTGAGAAAAAAGTAAAACTGTGTCATTCTCAATTTATCACGAAACGGTAGCGCTGACACCATCGATCGGGTTCAGCGGCAGCATCGAGCCCACGATTTCCACCTTCAGGTCAATAGGCTGCGTCTTATGCGTCACGGCGCCCAGGTGGTTGATCTACGGCTCGACGTAGAACATTCTGGTGGACGTGTGACCAGACACGTGCCCAACTTCTGAATGAGCTCCGTGTCGTGAAGTCGGTGAAACTTTGGTCGCGGTGCAGGTGGCGTACAGTGGACCCAGAAGTACGACTACTGATATGTTACCAGAGTCGTACAGTAGGGTGGGCGTGTGTTACCTCGCGGTATCCTCGTGGGTCCGTTGTCTTGGGAATATGACCCTCGCCGGAGTCAAGAGTTGGGGTGAGAGTGAGGGTTTCCCTTGCGAAGTCTGGCGTCTAGTGCCTTCTGGTCCTCGTAGGAGCGTTCGGGAGTTGGGCGTTCTGGTGAACATATTTGTAAATATGTTCACCAGAGAGCTAAAGTCAAAGAGAGATCAATACAATGAGAAGTCCAATATCGGTCTTTAAATCCCACAAATTCAGAACCGTTATCAGACCTCAGAGATAACAACAAAATATACAGAGTTCGGGGATATACAAATACACAGCCGCTTCTTATTCTTTCCTGGCCCTTAAGCGGTGGGCTAGTACTCCAGGTCAACTAGGGAATGTCTACCAGACACCTGGTCTGTCTGGTATCCCTGTTCCTTTCGCGCACCACCCTCTAATATAGAGGGAATAAACCAAACACAATCGGTTATATACAACAGTCTAGTATGCACCCTGAAAGCGACTGTCTAGCTTCCAGAGTCTGTCCAAACGAGCAATATGAAATGGGCTACCGTTAGAGACAAGACAAACGACCCAACTATTATGTGGAATAGGCGGGTCCTCTCAGGTCTCTACGTTACACTGATCTCCGCCTAAGGGGACTGGCAAGGCGAGAGATCACACAGCACTAGTCCTTGCTGTGGCCTTACACTTCCGAAGAACCGACGAATCGACCTCTGGGTTATAACGCAAATTGAACTCTGTTTATCTATCTGTTTTCTCTCTCTCATGTCTTCTTCGGTGTTCTTCTAGCAGTCGGTCTTGTATCTCAGGTACTCTTGGTCTCAGTATGCATCAGGTATCTTGACTTGCGCTCACTATGGTAGTCGGTGCAGCAGATCTTGTCGACTCGACACTTCATGGCGTCATTACCGGGATGGGCAGGTTGCGTGTCACTTGATTGCGTGAGGTCTTCTTGGGTACACTTGGTTTCAGTATGGGCTTGGACTTCAGAGTATCGGAATCTAGTATCTTGTGTATTAGAGTCCGGAAACATGCTCCTTGGAGTCATGTACGTCGGAGTCGTAATACCTGAGTCGGGATACTGGAGTCTGGCATCTTAGGAGTCTGGAAACATGCTCCTTAGAGTCACGCACATCAGAGTCGGGATGCCAGAGTCGGGATATCAGAAATCCATGTTGTGATATCAGAGTTTCGTTCGTGATACCAGAAATTCATGGGTGACACCAGGGTGCGCAGCACGTATGCTACAACGCACGAAGTCCATTCGGGGTTTGCGCGGGGTGCGCGGCGTCCGGTGCGCGATACTTGGTCTCTGTGGGTATCATGGTGGGATCCTCAAACCATCATCGTCGCACAGGACGGCAACGGGATGAGGTCTCTCAGAGATACGTTCTTCTGAGAGACTTTCTGCCAGTCTTTAGGCACTCATCGTCGGGGAAAGTCCGGTGACCAGACTGAGTGTGTTCTGTCACTCAGAGTTGTGCACACTCTGAGGCACACTTCTGGTCGGTTGGGCCCCTTTGCGGTACAAGCGAAGGTTCTTCCACAATCTTCCACAGATGTCACACGGGTGCAGCCGCGTCCCAAGCTCCCCTCTCCCAGAAACCATATTATAACCAATCACAACGTAGCGTAACGGCGACCTGTCGCTCGAAAATCGGAAATAGCATCGTGTCATCCGTCGTCGGGCTGAGGCCTCCCTTGGTAGCTGCGCGTCCTACTCGATCTCCGTATATGCAGTGCCCGCTTCTTGAAGCTGTTGCCGGCCAGGCCCGTGGGTACTCTCCTTCCCTTGACGCCTAGGCGCTTGAGGAACGCCGACAGTAGTGTGGAACTTATCGTGCACGTCGTCGCTGATGCCGGAGAGTCCATTTATCCCCACTAGGAGTGGTTCAACCCACCACCTTGGTTGGAGCGCGGAGCGTGCAGCATGGTGGTCACTTCAACGCCCACGGTACCGCCACCCCAAGGCAGTGCTAATCTGCTTGGCGATCTCGGTCAGCTTGGCGCAACGCGTGAAAGTATCTTGTGCCGCTTCCGTGTACGCGTTACGTCGCAGCCATCACTTAGTAGGCGTATGACATACTCTCGCCTCTCATTGGCTGATGTGACGCAATATTTGTTTCATCACAAGGTGGCCCGAATGTTGTTTGATCTCATCCAAAAACCTGCCCCAATCGATAGTTCTTCGAACTGCGAACAGCACAACCACCTCAAAACCGATAGCGGAAACGGCCAAACGTGGCAAGTCAGTTCACGGAAGTTATCAGAGATACGCTCCAAGAAATGCCTCCTTCCACCCGCCAAGCTGTCACGCCAGACACGACGATCCACTTCCTTCGTCGCGGCTCTGAGGCATACACGAATGCATCGCCTAAACTCGCCATCCAGTGAATATCTACTCGTGGTGAATGGAAGCGTTTGCCTACATCGGCACAGCAACAAAAGAAGAACAGTTGATGGGCAAAGTGCTAGCAGGCTACTAATCTCCCGACATACCCGTTGTGACGCCGCCCATACATGATCTACACGATCGCCTGCCCGTGGTTGAGTGATTGAGTTTGGCCAACGCATCAGGCTGCTTGACGAGCTTTATCGATATGCTCTTGATATTCCTGAAGCTCGCTACAACATCTCCAACTAGGTAGTCGTCTCCACGTTTTCAGCCCACCTAATGCACCTGGATGAAGTTCTGGGAGCCACGCGCAAGTGCCTTGTGCCGCCAACACACATCACTAGCTTGTATGAGCTTGAGCGCGGAGTTTCCACATCGTCTCGGGTCGCCCGTGTCGGTGTCGAAATGTTGTGAGTGGGGAGAGCACTTGAGAAAGCACTGTTGCATTGTGAACCACGCCCACATTGGAAACGCAGCCGTCGGAAACGAAAAGAAGTTCGGTTCGGTACTTGAGAGATTGCTTGGCCACCTTACGTCGGTGAATGTCTCGCACTTCGAGAAGACGCTCACGCATCATTGTTGGCACGTACGCAGGTCCGGAAACTCTCTGTCGTGGCGCGTACTGAGGCTCCATCCATCCCCCCCCCCCTGTTTGCTGTAACACCTGCACAAGCAACGACAACAAACATTGGCAGGTTGCCTTCTGAACTGGTACGTTAGTCATACCTGGCAAACAGCCAAATGAAAACGAGAGCAGAACAAACGCGCAGAGGTGAAAGCCACAGTCAATATCATGATGGTGCTGTACTAGAAGCCATTCGATGTCCTCGCTGAGCCGCCGAAAACAGATGCTACAGGGTACCAAGATTGGAAGAACTCCGTGTGGGAGCTGTCACACAAAATGGACGCCGCAGCTAACGAGTATCTCAGCGCCTTCGACCACATGAAACCCACACGAAAGCCATCGCTACTGCACGTGCGATGTAGGAAGCTCCGTACGTCTTACCCCGATGCATTCCGTTCCCTTGGAGATCTGTTTCTCGCGCTTCCCAGCGATCCACTAAACAAACCAACGTTTTGCTAAGCGCGTCAGACGGGACTTCATCCTTTTTGAGTCGTGGTAATGGAGCTGCACCCAACATTGGCGTTCTGAATTTTGATCGAATGAACCCTGAAAATGAAAACTCAATGGATGATCTGGGGATAGTTCGAATCCTCTTCATTTAGGACGGCCACGCTGAACAACGCTCGATTCGAACTCGCATGGTACTCGAGGGAGAGTATCGACGATCACCTTAGACTCCATAGGAGAGCATGACTTAAACCAACTCCCGCGGTGACGGTATGATTCTGCCTGAGACTCAAAGAAAACCTCGGTGTACATCCGCGCACCAGGTTTACGCGCACCGTCACTGCTAGATTCGCCGACCCGAACCACTGTCTGGATGCGATGCGATGCTGCTGAAGCCCGAAACGGAAACTGTTGAAACTAATTGTGTTGCAAACAGAAACAGAGATCAGCGGTCTGGACGAACTTGCGAATATCCCATTCATTTGGATGCCGGTGGGAAGCTCAGCATCGGCAAGAACACGATGAAGGTGTTGGAAGAGTGTTTAAACGAAAAGGCAAGATGCGGTAGCGCTATGGGTTTCATTGTTCATGTGTAGTATTACCGTCATACGTGCTGAGATTTAATCAGTCGGCTCTGCGCTCGGCCTCCATCCCCTGAATTTCGTCTCGATTCTGCTTGAGTAGAACCTGCATCTCTGCTCGTGCATTATATGTGCTTGTTCTCATGGAGTTCATTACGGTCCCTCCAGTTGAGAACACGCGCTCTTGGAAGGCGTTAGACGGACTGCGCCCCAAGCACACCCGGGCCAATGTAGCGATCGAAGGAAACAGCTTGGTGCCGCTGTCCCGGAACCAAACGAGTACATCAACGTGCTTAAGAACGGTTTGGAGGTGTTACAATACAACTCCATTTCTCCGCACCAGCAGCAACTTGGTCTCCGCAGCGGGCCGAACGCCTGGCTAAAGTTCAACGGTTCTACAAATTGCCAGAGCTGACAGCAATTATGGATTGTCGCCTCGACGGTGACCCTATTTGCTCGCACAATTGTGAATTACAGCGCCTTCCGAGCATTCTTCCAGAACTGCGAGCGTGGGGACAATGCGTATGTATTTGACGACATCTCACTTAGTGAATGGAGGATCTTGACTGAAGTGGAGGCGATTGTGCAAGCTATTGCGGATTTGGCCCGCGTGGAGGTTTAACGTAGTGATCTAGTGGCCTCCGAACCTCTTGTTCTGGTGAAGATTGCCGCGGACATACTGTACAGCACTTCATTGGCTCTTTGTACGCTTGTAGCCCCTCGCAACAGCAAGACGAAACAGGAAAACTTTCCCCGTCCCCTGTTCGCATGGATGTTCTCAGTCAAGAGGCACGACATGCCTAGCGCGCTTCTCAGCCCAGGTTTCAAGACGTGTTACCGATCCAACTGCCGAAAATGTCATGATTCTTCTGCTGGATCCAAGGACCCAGTTCTCTGTTGAAGCACTGGTCAAGTTTCCTGCTTCAGCATCGGAAGCGCCTTCCAACAGCGAAAGAACAAGATTATCCACGGTGGCCGACACAACAGAAAAGTATGACGAGAAGGTTCGTCAAGCCATCGAGGAAGGCGACAGGATGCTTAAGGAAGCGCACCGTGAGGTGTTCCGTGCGCTACACTCTTCTGAGGGTGCCCTTGGAGAACCCTCAAGCACGAGTGAAGCGTCAAACTTTGGCTTGGTGCCATCAGTGGACGACAGTATGGCGATTATCTGTAGCTCTGGTCCCCCAGTAGCAGTTTGCATCTGCATCGCAGTTAACCCTTCACGAAATAGCTGACAGTGTGCTCGAGGACTGGCTTAACTTTCGTGTTCGCTGGGTAATGGTGGCATTAGAACGACCTCACGACGACGAAATGACAGCCTTGACGTGGTCAGTGTTGCTGGGTCCACTTCCACCACTGTCTCCACATGATTGCGCATACCCATGCCGTACAGCAGGCACAAGTAGTGTGCATGACACAGTCCGTTTGAACGGACTCCTCAAAAAGCTTGGAAACTTTGCTAGCACCAGCAGCCGTATCAGGCACCGTGAATTGAGCCATGATGTCAATTTTGACGCCATACAACTCGGAAATTCGCGAACAGATCAACTGCTTCAACCGCATCGAGTCATGGGATTCATTTAGAGACTGTCACCAATAAGGCGATGTGACGGTAAGTCCAGTCAATGAACGCCATCGAAGTCCCAACCACGCCAGTCTTTCCACTATCGGTAGTGCATGTGCCGTGGTGGAGATTCAGGAATGGCGCAAAGGAAGCAGGTGTAAAGTCGTGATCCAGCTGCGTTTTGGCCAATGCACAAACCCGATAAGGACTGCGTACGATACGTGGTCGCAGCAGGCGCAGTCACATCGATGTTCCCTGTCGCCTGCTGTAGCAGTGTCTTGAACGCATTGGTGGTTGCGGTGTTGAACGCAAGTCCTAACATAATGCAATACAGTTCACAAAAACTAGATTCTGAACAAAACGATCCGCATAAAGCATTGTGTATACCGCACCATCATTGATAAGCAACGCGCAATCAAAACACTCAGATACGCCTGCGAGTTGCTCCACATATGTAGTAGAGTTCCGCGCCGCTTTGAAGCCCGGTCCGGCCCTGTTGGAGAACGCCGGCGCTAAACCACTCGTGCGTGAGCTTTATCCAATTCTACGCGCACACGTTGCGCTCGCTCGTTATCTTTAGCAAGTTGGGCCATGCCAGCAGGATGATCACGGTGTTTTGACGCCATATGGAGCTTGGCGTTGGATGTGTGGCTTCAGCGACGTAACGCCCCTTCCCATGTATCAGGAACAGCATGCGGGTGAGTTGTTAGTTTCTCTGCACATAGCAGACACACATGCGTATACGCCTTTTCCGTGCCATCACTGGTAACATACGGCGTGTCTAAAACGTGTGCAACATCCCAAACTCTGTCGCGCTTTCCAAACGCACGGTAGTCCATCGTATCAGCGGGAATGCCATGCCATACGCATCGACAGGATTAACACACAATACCGGTATTGGAGAGGATGACACCTCACCTACCATGGAATCCTGCGTTGAGCCCTGGGTGCAGCAGGGCTGCGCGAGCTGAGAGCTCGGCATTGCGTCACCGCCCTGACCTTGCGAGCCCTGACTGCTACAGTCTGACGAATTGCTCAGAGATCCGTAGTTATCAGGCATCCCTCCTGATAGCCGTCTTCCACTGGTAGACGCAGGTAGCACTACAAAAGCTTTAAAAGTTATTTTACAAAAACGAAGTTAGATACATGCATTCTGTTCCCAACCATTTTGCTTACGTACCGCACGTATATGTCATATGGATCATCCAAGTCGCTGACACATAGGTGATGCGCGCCACGACCGCACGTGACACATGGGGCGGTTGTCTCCAACTCAGGATTGAAGTACATTTGGTTTGCGCACTTCATGGTCGTTAGAGAACGGAGGTTGGTTGATGCGGGTTTTACAGAGGGGGTGCTGTGAGTGGCAGGGTAAATAACAAACTGAGTTGTCTAGTATGATGCGTTAGCTCTGGGGACTATTCTTCAACTACGTGTGCAAAAGAAGTCGTGAGCGGTATGTCTACGTAAGCACGAGCAATGAGATTCTTCATTTAGCAACCTAAGAACACTCTTGCCAATCTTGGGCACTCTTGAAACCATAGGTATCAGACCACCCCTATCGAGCAAGGATCCTTCATGATTCTAGTAGTTGCAAACAGTACTTTGGTGCTCCTTATTCTGTTACTGGCTACTAAAGTACAAGTAATGTAAATATTTTGAAAACTAATGGACAATATAGTAATATTACGAGCTATGTAGTACTAATTTGTGATACTCCATGCAGTTACTGTCAACCCCTGCATACCGCGAATTCGTAAAAAGTCGCCTAAAGTTCCCTTCTGGAGAGTAATATCCTAATCATGCAAACTACAGCTTATCAAAGGGACTCATAAAGTGTTAACACTGTTGATGCCAAAAAATATACTCGAAATTTGTACACCTGATAACCGATTGTAAAAGGTAAATCATCAATATATGCTAGGTTTTACTCCGCATCCCACAGCCCAATATGCCATATTGCTTGGGTTTACCAAAAATAATTGCAATTATTGTAGTAAAATCAAGCTTCATGCATGGTTTGCCGGAAGGGACATGACTGATCCAAAATGGTTTTGGGCTGACAATGTAAAACCAAGAACAGTGTAGGGTTGGCTAGCTAATTGAGCAAATCACAATCGTTTTATCTGATGCGTCTATTAACGTCTCGTTTGATGGCTATTCAAAACAATAGTAGCAAATTCCATGCTTCTAAAAATTGTGTTAGATTCAATGTATCACGTTGTTCTCTGGGTTTTTAATCCAGAGTTGTTAGACTGGAGGTCTGATTTTTTAAATGATTGCACCAAACCCACATGCACGATGTGCGCATGGTACAATCATTTCATGTTTTAAGCGAATGTTGTTTGTGACTCCATACACATCCAATAGTTTTTGCAAAAATAAATATACGTAATTCAAAACTGATAAAAGTATCGAAAGTTGCTTTGTGACTCCAATCACAAATTCATTTTCATAAAAAAAAACATATACGTAATGAACACCGTCACATGTACCACAAGGTGTGAGGGACTCTGCCACGCATTTCCAGAACGAGATGCAAAAGGACTTCGCCGATATGTTGTACGTCCACCTACTGGTGTGGATCGATGACCTTCTTGTCTGCGCAAAAGATGCACCGACCCTTTATTGCAACTCTTCGCCAATTTTTTGGCCTCGTTCGTGTGCACCGTTTGAAGCTAAGTGTCAGTAAGAGCTGCCTTCTTAAGGAAGGCGATTCGTTGGCGTGGTCGCGTTTTCAGCGGTAGTGGTATACGTCACGACCCTGCACGCATCAGCGCCCAACCGGAATTATCTCTGCCGTATACTGCTGCCGATTTGAAGCAATTTTGGTGCGCTGCGGGCTGGATGCGCGACACACCCGGTGACTTTGGGCATACTAAGTACCCCTTTATGACAAATTGTAGACGATTTTGAGTGTGAGTGGACGCACCAAAAAGCTTTCTGCAGGCACTGAGCAAACGCGGACACCTGAAGAAGAAGACTTGTTCGCAGCAGCAAAGAAGCTTCTCGTATCCCCTCAAAATGCTCCACTGCCCGAAAAACTCAGCCATCGTCTCAGTGTTCAGCGACACCAATGAACTCGGTGAGAACCTGTTGCCACTCAAGTGGGTAATTGGAGCTCTGAATTGTCTGTTACTGAGCCACAACATCAGCTTTTGGATTGTAAGAGCGGAAGTTTTGACGACACGGAACGGCATTAGAGCATCATAGAGAAGGAGCCCCACTCCATCATTAGGGCTGCACGTAACCTCGGCCACCTTCTCATTTGACACTTTGGCTTTCGGCTTTTCTGTGATCATAAGAACCTGATCTTCGTGTTCGCATTAAACCATGAAGTAAAACGCCACATTCGTGGCCAACTCCAGCGGTGGGTGTTGTCACTCACGGGCTTCTCGATCAGGTCGAACATATTGACGGCTCCGCCAACGTGTGGGCAGGCCATTTTTCGCGCTGAAAGTCAGCGCATTCGAGCGAGGTAGGGGCGCTCGTGAAGTGCAAGTTTGTTACGCGACCGACAAATGGACGAACAGCGTCCACGGCAAGGTGTTTCTTTTTCCAACATTGGAAGAGGTATAGGTACAACAGCACAGACACAAACAGGTTGCACCGGAGGTTGTTTCGAGTGACACCGGTGTCATGACTATCGATGAGCATATCTGGATTCCACATCTGGCAAAAGCATTGCGACTGCGCATTTTCATCGTGGCTAATAGCGGCGGCCAAGGTCACCGTAGACTTGATGCGAAGTTGATGGCGATCAAGGCATTGTTCACATTCAGCAGTTTGGAGAAACACTGTGGCAATTTTACAAGTGATGTTTTTTTGTGTAAGCATTTGAAGGGTGAAAACGTCATTCCACGACCGTGGGGACCTCCCTACAACGCCACCAAACGCAATGAGATGCTGCACTACGGCTTTCTTTCGCTTGGAGTCAGTGTTGGAGGGAGCAAGTCTCTTCTTGTGCTGAAGGATGGCAATACATTTCTGAGAGCTAGTGGCCTGTGATTCGTCGACGAATGCAGTAGCGACCAGTGCTCTTGTGGATCGATCAAAACGCTTCAGACCGCCTTATAATTTGTTTCCCGACCAGAAAATTTATTTCAAAAACTCTGCCGGCAGCTTTTGGTTGAACAAGATATCGTCCTAGCCTATGCAACGTGGATTAAACGACCCAACCGAGAAATCCAGCAAGGATTACGGGTATTATTGATGGAAAATAAGCTGAATACGCATGAGTGGGAATATTTAGTGCCTATCGTCCAAGCTATTTTGAACCATACTGCCTCCTCGCTGGAGCAACCGTTCACCAGGAGAACTTTTCACTGCACTGTCATGACCGACACCTTTCGAGACTATCGTGGTCGAGCGCAATGCAGGGCGGTGGTGATATCTGAGCCTGTGAATGCCCCTAGTACTATGGTGGAAAACATGCAACGTAGCCCACGCGAAATGCACACCGACATCGGGATATCCGGGAGCGGTGTCGTACACAGAATATGAGCCGCTCCAACGGAGTCCCATGCAACTTCTCCACGGGAGATTTTGTACACTGGTCCCGGATCTACTCACGTCTCACCGTCAACGAGCTGTTGGATCGTTGGATCGGACCGTTCGAAGTGGTGCAAGAGCACCCACACTCGAACATTATCCGCCACCTCTTAAGCGACAAGCGCTACATGGTGCACAGATCACGCCTCGAATTCTACCGTGACGACAGCCTCGGCAGTAGTGAAGATCTGTTAGCCCATGTGGGCAACCAGGACATGGTCCTTGGTGTTGAAATGTTCAAGGGACATAGCAACATGCAGCAAGATTGGCAGCTACGTGTCTCTTGGTTTGTCTTACAGAACGGGGAGGCCTGGGAGCCTCGCAAACGCGCCACGATGACTTACCTGACCGTGTGGCAGCCTATGTTGCTGAAAGTGGTGATGCCGGTGTTCTCCAAGCCCTATCAACACTCCAGCAAAATTTCAGCGCAAAACAACTTAGGTGTCGGGGCCAAGTTTTGGAGCAACTTCAACCAGTTGATGTGCGACTTGACCGGTAACAGTGTATCGTCTCATGGATGGACGCCATTGCGCGTTTCTAAATATCCTGCTTTATCCCTTCACTGGGCTCGATGTATGTCCTTTAATAACATCGCCTCTGCTCCAGCACCGTACGAAACGCATGTGCGCTAGATTACGACCGGCACCATTCACTTTGCGATCGCGTTTACAGCTACCCGGGACATGCGATCTCTCAAAACCTTGCACTTGAGAAAAGGAAAAACCGAGCAGCAGGATTCCAGAAAGTACTGTAATCACTCTAGATACGTCTAGTATGAAGAGGGCTTGACCTCGCGTGGCCCTTGCAAATACGACTAGCTTATATATATAATAGTTCATTGCCCACTTTCTAATTTTCGAACTTAGTTGGAACCAATGACGCCTAAGAAGGCCACACGTCGAAGCATACAAATTGAAGTAAAAATGGCGTGGAGAAAGGCTAAAGGAACTGTGAAGGAGAAGGAATTCACAAAAGGAAAATAAAATATGCCTTGTTTCAACAGCACATATGGAAATGGCGCCACGCCTAGAACACGGACATCAGTGTCTTGCACGGCTTGGGGGATTGACCGTCGTGAGGTGTTTTGAGATCAGAACCTGTAGACAGGTAGGTGGTTGAGCTCGAGGTGGAAAATAGAAAACTGATGTATTTTGTAGTTAGGTACGATACATGTCAATATACAATGCTCCTGCGAGCGATTTCCTAACTTCCTACGCCATTAGCCCACCGCTGGAGATACTCACCTTCACATATTTTCTGGAGACTTTATTATTCTCTCTCTCCTTCTCAGCTCTGTGACCGTGCAGGATTGAGAAAGATCCAACACAAGACTATGGTTTGAACCATGACACTTTTCCAGAAAGGTCCCGAATTCTTCTTGCAATTTGCTAAATCGTTGCTTGAGGGAACGGTTCGACGAGGCCAGTCTTTTATGACCCAGTGCTATCAGGCCGTAACAGGTTTTGGGTGGCGTACTAAATCGCGCGGCAATCTCATCGGTATCGCGATTTCTGCCGTACTTCGCGTTTGTTGTGTCCGTAGAGTCCATTGTGAAAACCGCGGAGTTGTAAACGTATTCTTGGTATGCTCAGTTCAAAGGCAAACGTTTGAAAACGAATTTGGTTTCTTGTTGATAGTTTAGACGATATTTACGCATAATGTCGAGTTGAGAGTTAAATACGAGGGTTTCGAGTCTACCAGTCATCTAGCCTATAGCTTTCGCTTCACAATACAATTGCAGATTGTTATGCGTCAAAATCACAGTTGAATGCTACCGTTGACCATACTTGGGTTCTTACCGTCGGTACACCCCATTGCGCGTCTTATCTTTCTTCATTCCATGTCTACATTTCAGTCTGCCTTTTACCTGTTTCTGCTAGCACTTCTCAACCAATTGGTTCGTCTAGCGCAACCGCTCCTCGAGACCCTGACATGGCTCACAAGAAGCAATTTTGCGTCACGATCAGCTGGAGGACGACCACGGCGTGCTTCTTCTCGTACTTACCAGCGAAAGCCGAATTAACATGGCTCGGCACGTAAATAACCCCTGACTCTCGTTATTACGTGGGGTATATACTTTCGCCTGGCAAGACGGAATGTTCCTGGGAGCCTCGGTGGTTGCTGGAAGAACATAGATTCGCTGAGTGTCGTGCCCTCGTTGATGTCTACAAGGCAACGTAGGTCCTATCACGCCAGCAAGTTTGCTGAGTATGCGTTGTCGTGGTCTGATAGTCGATGCTTCAGACAACGGGCGTTGTACTTCTCGCGCGTTGGCATACGCAGTAGACGCCAGATTGGTACTCGAAGGCGGCGTTAGACCCGTTCTACATGTATTGAGGTGAAATCTAAAATTTGATCACAACAGAAAATGTGGTGTGGTCAATCCTATGGACTATCATTCGACAAACCAATACTTTCGCTCGCGCGGCTGGTTTATCCGAGTCCAGCAAAAACACGATCGCTGTCAATCAGGCTCAGTATCGATTTACGAATGTGGGTATGTACATGTGTCAGTTTCGATATATACATGTTTCAGTTTTGGCCACTTGCTGCAGTTGTGTTTCTGTGCGCCCGTGTACTCCCGTGTCACCGAAACTTACACGTGTCCATGTACATGTCACGACGTCTGGACGCTTGACGTCCGATGACAGCGTCGTCCAGAAGCCGTTTCTCGATAAAACTTTTCCGTAGTTCACGAGACTGCATTTCGTCCGTCTCGTTCTAATCCGTTAGATGGGGAGGTGCATGTTATGGTTTTAATTTCAGCAGAATTATATTATTTTAAACTTTTGTCTCCAGAACCAGGATAACGAGTCGCGTGTAGGCCAGCTTTAAATATAAAATTTGGCCCATCAGGCGGCGTACGCCTCAAATAAAATCAACGTTCTTCAAGCAGAGATCGTTCTAGTTACATTTTTTCGCCGCTTTTGGTCATTGCTGTAACCATATCACCTTCGGCAGGGATCACTACTTATCGAAAGAGAGATGATGGGGCCTGGGTTTGTCTCTAGCCTAGATCATCAGTGTAAATGAGCGCAAGACCGCTAGATCAGCAAAAAGGAAAAACGAAGAACGTGATGATGATCTAGCAGAGGTAAATACTTTCGGTGGGGGAGTATGGGTTATATAAAGGTTGGGTCTTCATAGAACGGAAGAGAGAGCTATTAGTGCATCTTTCCGCAGATCGAAACCGTGTTGACAAAGTAAGGGCAGGAGGTGCCACGTTGTAATCAAGTTTAACCAGCCGTAGATGGTCTGGCTCTTCTAATCAATAAACATAACCAGCTTTCCCGAGTTAATCCCGCTGTTCCTCACATAGAGTGTTGTCTCAGCACGTAAGTGAAGAGGTTGGTGTAACTCGCCTTCACCGTATCGTTGCGCACAGTACCTCACTGACAACAGAAGTGCCCTGTTGGCTCGTCTTGGTGGTCGAGGTGTGGCGTGAAGAAGTAGGAGCAGAGTTGCTTGATCGTGAGGGGGCTTAACAAGGACATGATATTTCCAGAATGGCAGAATTTAGAGGCTGGCTAGGACCAGCGCTTGCAGTCCATAGCAGACGTGAGGTGGGCTGACACAAAACCCAACTACATGGTTTGATGGCCGTCGCGGACTCTTACAGCTTTTTACATTGTCAAAAGTGTTTTCTTACATACTTTTTTTTGTAACAAAGTTTTTTTGTCAGAAACAACTTATTTATTAAAAAAAATGTATTGGAACGCCAATTCAATGTTTTTTTTCGGAATGCATGTATCCATATTTGGTTTTATAGTGTATAATCAGATAGCGATCTGATTTCTATCACAAAGGTCGTCATAATATACATTTCAGCGAACCCATGCAGACAACCTAGACCCTCCCCCTATTATTGACGACAGAAATAGACGAATAGCGACTCGCTACTAGCGACCTTCCGAAGAGACCCATCAAGAAGAATGTAGTCATAGTCATTTTTTCTGGGCACCAATTCCTTGATTTTCTTTTGGAGTCTACAAGCGATGCTTCGTTGAACGATGCAAATCTGTCGTTTCTAAATTGCAGCAGAATTATTTTATCTTAAGCTTTGTAGTATAAGAGAGTACGCCCAGAGCCACTGCAAACAGGATATTAAAAGGGGAGTCCAGTTTTTCTCTCATTCAACTCACCGGTCAATATTTATGGGTATGAGTTCCTGAAGAGATCCAGTCTCCAGTCTCTTTTATGGGCAGACCTCTATTGTAGGCCCCGACTGATGTTACCATACGAAATAAACATTATTTTCTTCGTACGCCTACTAATAAGCAGTAACCGTAAATGATAGATTCTATTTGTTAGTATAGACCGAACACTTCCAGATATTCTTTGGCCGATCTAGATCCATAAGACTCACGACATTAGGCAGTGGATCCCTAGGTCAGTCTGGCTGCTGTGCGGTAGTAAACCCATTTGAAAACCTAATTAACTGGGATCGATGGCGTCGACAGCACCTTGTTCCTGCACAAGTATCGAGAAGGGAGTGTCGAGCTAATAAGATCAAAGAAAGACGATTGGTCGAAAATAGCAGAATATTGGACCAATAGGGGAAATCTATAGGATACTTCAACTTGCGATTGCCTAATTTGATGACACTATTCACACAATCTAAAATACTTAAAGCTATGGCTCGACCTACGCACAGTCAAAGGTCCATATAGCGGCAGAGTTTTCGTCCGTAAATATTGAGCGATCCAAAGGTCTCACCCAGTAAAGTATAGAAGTGAGCATGCTCATTGCTTCATTATTCAAATTTCAACCTTGATTAAAATCAATTGTTGGAGGAGCAAACGGCGAGGCAGCCCACTCGGCTCAAACCTAGCACCAACAGCAGCAGTATTACCACCGCTAAGGTCAGCAGCAGCGCCTGAATAGTAGAAGCAGGAATCAGTGGTGTCTCGAGTCATTATTGACGCTTCGATATCCTAGAATCATCACTGTTTTTAGTAGAAGACAATGTGGGGACGACGGTGCTGAAGGCACTCTGGCGCTTGTAAGACTATAACAGCAAGGCTGTTCAGGGTCATTGTCCATTATTTTTTTATCTTTTCTTTAGGCCTCGCACTCAGTCACTTATCAACTTTCGAAGCCGAAGCTAAGTTCATTCACTACTTCCGTCCTCCACCACCGGTCGCCGATACCCTCTCCAACTCCTATCCAACATCAATAGCGCCAACGAAGTGCATGCTTCAAAGCAAGAATCACGACGTGATGAAGGCCTGAAGGAACTCTGAAGGAGAAAGAATGCGCAAAAGGCAAAACCTATGTCAACGTCACCTATCAACCGCACCGATCCATATCTATGTGAGGAGATTGGACGCACCGCCCTCACCATGAGACGGATCCAGATAGTTGGCTAGCACCTGGACCTGCAATCACTGCTGTGTATGGAGAACGGGGTCGAGCTACCAGACTATGCTGACAACTCATTTTACGCTCGCTGCTACGCTGTAATAGCAATCCCCCATATGTCAGCGAGGGTAAGATGCTACCCTATGGCAGACCATCCAAATACACAAATATCACAAGAATAGTGTAAACCCGACATCACCCGATTTAAAGGCTGAGCTCCATGCCACTGTCATGGTAAGCCAGAGCTCCCTCAAGAGACAGTGGCTTTTCGTGCAGATCAAGTTCGAAGATATTGTTTCTACTAGTTGTGATGATGGAAAAGAAGCCTCTGGGGAAAACAATCATGTGAGTGTGCTACAACACCGAAAAAACGGATGTAGCAAAGGCACTGTAGTGCTTATACCTGATGCAACAGACTGGAGGGAACAGTGGGTTCCATGAGCTAACCACATCAAGGAGAACGGTTTGGGGCTCTACGTCCGGTTTATCTGGGAATTTTAAAGCGTGATGGAAACAAAGATGACTACGGCTCCGATCGCTAGAGGCTTCTCACGTTTCCCCGTTTCCCCGTGCCCACATCGTGCACGGTTAAAAACATCAAAAACAATGCGACAAGTTTGGTAGGCTTCTACGTCCGCATTAAGCTACGCGTCGACGGACACCATTGGAACGCCCCCGATACTGTGCTCATGGTAAGCCGATTTCAAGCCAATTGGTGGGCGGTGATGGGTGCCGCATTTCAAATCGCTAGAATCTAGACGAGGCCAACACAGTGTCCACTATCGAAGGCGAGATTTAATCAGCTATCGGTGGAAGATAAGTACGCCCATATCAGGCTTCGCTTTGCCAATCAAGTAACACTGGACGTGTACAGTACCTCGGTCCTGCTCTTAACGGAATCGAATACATCTTCGGACGCTCAGGTATGCCTCCGGTCTGGACACCGGTATGCGGTAAGTTTGTACAGCTGTGCGGGAGGTCTTCTTTGCAGGTACCGTCGGAGGCGTCGTCGAGGCGAATCCCGTCACCTATCAGGTGGTAAGTGCAAACGCCCTCGCTGGATACAAATCCTACGTGCCAAAGTGACCGGGAAATTGTGCAGGCATCCTCGCGTGAGAACCGGCATCTGGCGGGATTTAAACGTTTCCAGTCATTAAAGGGCATGCGCCGAGCCCAGACAAGGGCTCATGCTCGCACTTTAAAAGCGAGCAATGATGGTTTCTATGGACGAGCCAGTTGCACTTGCTTTGCTACCAGACACTTGTGGCAGGCTCTTTTTCTGTAAACACGATGCTCCCGAAACGGGGAAGCGCAAGGGTTTGGTGCTGATGTGCAACCGCCCCAAGTTCCAGTTCGAGACGCAGAAATGCTACGGAATATTGAACAGCAAGCACGCAAGGCTGCAGAGCTCACTTCTGGGACCGAGACGAACACACGGCAAGTAATACGGCACAGTGAGGTAATGGGGCTCAGCCTTATCGAAGCATGTCGAGAAAATCTCCAGCTTGAATTTTGTAGGATAGGATAACGTATTTAAGTGACATCTTTAGCACATTGAACCATTTAATGCGCATGATGTTGGCTGCCGAGATGGAGACCCCAGATCTGGAAGCTACACCGCAGTAATCGTTGACATAGTTACACATTTTCGTGTTTAAAATAGCAAATACTAAATTCAAGTTGTCATAGCATGAATTCAAAATGGCACGTAAAAGACGCTACAGACTGAAAGCTGGCTGGTTTATTCACCATCATTGTATCTTTCCGATGTACAGACAACGACATAAAATCAGGGGTCACTGAACAACATCTTCCACAGTCTTGTTCAAATTCTGGACACGATAAAAAAACTAGGCACCAAGATATCATCGGATAAAGTTCAATTTATAAAACAGATAATGATCTATTTGGTGCCTTCCATAACCTACATAAAAACGTTTTATGACTAGGGGTAGGGTGTATTATAAAAACTAATGATTAAACTCAAATTGTTTGGTGAGGCCGTAAAGTGGTCTCACTAAACAATTGTTTAATGTGTGTTTTATCCGTTTTGATTTCCCCCGGAAGTAGCAACCAAATAAAAAAAGTCTTGTCCTGAGTATGAGCAGTAAACTCACCTTGAAGTATAACGAATCGCTTGAAGTTGAATATCTTCAACAGACCTCGCTCGAATACTTACCAAAGGAGAGTCTCCATGCCTGTCATTAGCAGTTTCACGCGTTGGAGGTCAAGCGGTACGTTCACACCTGTAGCTACGCATCTCAAGCGTGGAGTATAACTTGTTACTTATCGCTTACAGGAATGACGAGGAAACATTCTGGCCGTAAAAGGGTGGGGCTGCCGGTGTCTGAAGCTTCACTGGGGCCACCGACGAAGAGACTGCAGACTATGCGCCAGAACAATGGGGTGAAGCCTCCACGGCAGCTCGGGGACCAGTATCACCACATCATTGATGCGGCTACGATGGAAACAAGGGCGCTAGCCAACTTCCAGCTTACTTCCCCTGTTCTCGTAGAACAGGGTTCCCAAGAATCCTGCACGTCGGTGTTGATGAAGTCGTCGGAGATGAGCTCACCCGCGACGCTATCATCGGATTCGTCAGGCTCAATAATCGCTATCTGGTCTCCCGCACCTCGGGCTCTGTCGCTACTGTTGCTTCCTGCGTGTGAGGCACAGTCGCACACGTCGCGGTGGGGTCCACGGACACCGCCTTCACGCAGGCGACTGAGCGCGATGTGGTCACCAAGCTCTCAGCAATCCACGAATCCTGTATGGTCGCCAGTCCAATTCGGAATCCTGCGCCGAAGATGTGCATCAATAATCCACGTACTCCTGACAGGGAGATACCTACGTGGTTCGCAGACGCCTATGAATCGGACGGCTACGATTCTGAGGCGTTGCGCCTCATTGAAGGCCTTCGTCCAGCGTCGAACGGCAAGAAAGCTGGGCTTGTCTCAATTCCCGCGACCCCTTCTCATTATACGCTACCGGGATCACACAAGCGTGACGAGTGGGTGTTTGAAGCTTGGCCAAACGAAGTGGAGAGACTAAGTGAGCAGCAATCCACATCACTGGAAATTAGCTCCAGTGAGCATCGGAGTTCGGGGTGGTGCCGGTTGTGCCTGTGAAACGCGCTGTAATGCGCTGACCTGTTTGAACGTATCCGAGAATCGCTTTTGCGACGAGCGGAATTGTTCGTTTGGAGGTTCTTGTGGCAATTCGCTCCGGGGGAACGGTTCTCTTGTGATTGCTCGTAGTGTATCTACGGGAATGCACGGGCTACTCACTAAGAAGGACATCGCCGCAGGGGAGGTCGTAGGCGAATACCTGGGCGTCGTTGATATCTTCGGGCCTCCCAGTCGTAGGGCCCCTGTCAACGAAGGCTACAGGATGCATCTGAAGACGAAGACTACCGAGAAGAAATACGCTGGGATCGATGCGCTGGATGCGGGCGGGAAGCTGCGCTTCATGAACCATGCTTGCAATCCCAACACAAGATTCCACGAAGTCCAGACTGGGAGTCACGTTACTGTCGTTGCAGTCGCGGTGCGGGACATTAGTGCCGGAGAGCAGATCACCGTTTCTTATGGTTATGTCCTATGGTTCATCGGCCGATGTGGCTGGAGTGGGTGTCAACATCGAGACATTCAACACCTTGCAGACATCGGAGACGCTGACGAATAATGGGATCACTACAGTATCCGAGGTCATGAAGGCCTCCGGTAGCCCAGGGTAAATTTACTATGATTTTTGAGGTTTTTCTATTGACAATAGTAAAGTAAACATATTCGCTCCTTCAACTTAAGGTTTTTCTCTTCGCTTTCAAGATTTCAGTTTCATTTCGAAATGTTCCTCGAGGTGCGAACAAGGAGAGACTGACCCAGCCATAGCGCAGGTACTGTTGCCTTTGCAGGAAATGACAAAGTGAATGTAGTAACGTTCTGCTTTGCTGTAGCGAGGCAGGAAACAAGGCTACGTTAACTACTCTGTGCTAGATCAGCTTCTCCTCTGTCAGGTAGTGGAGGATGGCTTCCCCCTCGGTCGCAACCGGTGGGACCAAGTTGCGGTACGGTTTAACGCGAGCCGTACAGCGGGAACGCCGGAACGTGACTTCGAGTCTCTGCGGCGAAAGTTTCGAAACTTGTACGCCAGGAAGAAGCCTTCCGGGAATGGTGAGGTCCCTTTGCGCCCCAGGCCCGTCGTTTGGGCCCAATAAATTCAATTGATGATTGAGGCGGAGGACGCGACATTGACGGCACACGACGGCTTGGATGCCGGCGACGAAGACTCCAATCTTCCAAATCAAGAGGGCAATGCTGACGGAGACCAACGTGTTGAGGAAGGTCGCGCCGGTCCTGAAGCTGGGGGCCAACAACGTGAAAGTCAAGCTCGAGTTGGACCGGACGCAGATGGTGGCTTACAAGGACTGCCAAGTGACGACGAAGGAAGCGTAGGTACACCAAACCAGGACCACATCACGGAGGCTCCGGAGGTCGCCTTTGCTCTGGAAAGAGGCACTCCCCCGCCAACTGTTCCGGCTACCATCATGACCCAGGATGGCCCTATTAATGCAAGTCTAGCCGAGCATTACAACCTGTCTGATACGGACACGGCGGAGTCGACTGCAATCGCTGACGACCGACGTAGCCGACAAGGAGGAGCGCGGCCCGAGACTCCTGACCCAACCACTCGGAGCACTACACGCCGTTCTCTGGATGGTTCTGGGCGGGCTGTTGGAAGACCAAGAGCCCAGCTAATCGCTCCACTGCCAACTATTGCGTCACCAGCGGGTCCAGAGCTACGGCGTCATCCACTTCGAGCAAGTGAGGATGCGGCAGAATAGGAGACTAACCCAACGCTAAACTACTCAAGCAACCGCCTCGGAGGGGAGTATTTGAGGGTCCTTCGTGATAACCTTGATTCGATGTCCAGTGCCACACTCAACGGCAACAGCAACGGAAACGGCAAGCGCCCGGCGGCAGACAGCGGAAGATCAGATGGCTCGACTGGTACGCATTCGTTTGCAAAAGCCAAACGCATCCGTTCGAAACAGAGGATGGCAGAAATGAAGGGATAGTTGGATGACGCTCAAGCCGCACAAGCACTCGGAGGTACTGACATGATGGGGTTACTGTTATTTTTTCCAGAAGGACAGCGACCGTAGAACCGAAGTTGAAGAGAGGCGTCGCAGGGAGGAACGCGAGGAGCGGCTTCAGGCAGAGCGGAACGAGCGTGAGTAAGTCAGGCGTGACAAGGCTGAAGCAGCGGAACGACGCAGACTTCTAGAATTACAAGAGGCGCGCGAACTGTGCGTGGAGCGACGCCGAATTAATGCAGAGCAAGAAGCTAGATTGGAACGCAAACGAGAGGAAGGCAAGCGCCGTCACGAAGAGCGTCTAACACTTGAACAGACTGAGGCTAGACTACGCCACGAGCAGATGCTGATGATCCTTGGCAACCTACAAAAGAAAAGCCAGAGCACACAACACCCGCAAGACTTGTAGTTATCTTCATTTGAACATGCAACTACATGTTGTCTTCTCGTCCGTGCTCCTAAGTTGTGCGAATTCTGGCTAACTTCTAACATACGGATTCTGTAATTCGACAGTCGGAACAAGTTATCAAGACGAAGCCTACGCTTGTCGATCTCACTCGGCAAAGGGTGTACCAATCTCTTGAACACCTTGGACACGGATCCCATTCCCCACTCGACAGCCTGACGAATCGAAGTTATTGCAGCAGACGTATGCTGCGCCGCATTACGAACAGAGTAGTATAGCCGTCCTGGGTCGTTCTTCATCATTGGCGTGAGGATCCGACCTCTCGTTGCTTCCCCACTGGGGAACGCACTGTCGGTCACCACCCCGAGCCGTGTATCTGGATTCAACACAGGATCTATTAGCCCCTGGCAGAACTCAAAGCTGGTATCGGCATCGTTCCAGCTGCCAGGGCAATTGTGCTTGGCTCACACAATTAGCCCATCGGCGCTGAAACAGAGCGTGCCTGTTACGAAGACCCCATGCAGCCACCCATTGGGATGAGCGTTCTGGATATCCTTACACGATGGCTCCTGTACCTGCAGGGTCAACAATGAACTTAGCAACAAGAGTTAAAACAGGTAGTAGTAGTTGCAAGTAGCGCAAATGACAAAACGCACCCTGAAATGTTTCCCATCTATGAAGCCCTATGTGAATTGAAGAAGCGGCTCACGAGACGCTGTGAGACGGGCGAGGGCTCTTTCGCGGGTCAATGAGGGCCGTACGATCCTAACAGGTGCGAACCCGGTCAGAGCTCCTCGCATGGTGACTGCGTTTAAGACTTTACACAGTGTAGAATGCGGCACCCCGAACTTGGTGCAGAGAGACTTGTGCCCCATGGATCCAGCATAGAAGGTCATCAGGAGGCCGAGTACTTGGTGGTGGTGCTGTAGTTTTGGCGGTTTTTTTTCCAATACCTTCATCAAAATTTTCCTACCCCGCATTTGTTGCCTTAATAGAAGGCGCCTCTTTCTTAGACTGCATTTCCATTTGGCTTTAAAGCCATCACGTATGGCCGCCTTCAGCGTCCCATACGCCAACGTCTAGCGGCTGGCAAACCGCTGTACTATTGGCGGAGAGAGGGACCGTTGTAGCATTTTCTACGTCAGCAACGAGCCGTTGGCCCTCCTCCGAAACATGAGACTCGAAGTTGTCAAGGAGGAGGACTGACGGCTCGGTAGTTTCGTATTTTAACGGTCTCTCTACGAAACACTTCCAGCCTGCGTTGCCCATCCACGCATTTTCTTGGACAATGTAGAAGTGTCCAGGAGGGAAGGTTTAGTCTCAAGGTGTCCGCCAGGTTTGCCGCGGATGATAAATAATATTGGGATGTTTTTGCCTTAAAAATAAAAACACATTATAACAGAGGTAAACCCAACTTGCAACATATAAACGTTTTATTAAGGTACCGTCTGCTCGGGTTGTAAACACCCCTGCCAGCCTGTCGGGGTGCTTCTTAAGCCCAACAATGTGGGCAGGATCTTGGTGGCTCTTCCGGGCCTATGTGTGGTGTGGAGGCATTTCGAAGTTGAAACCCGTATCGTCCACGTTTACAATACCACCGCTTTGGGGCTCTCACGTAGCAGAGCTCCGTTTTTCTGAATTCTTTTTTTTGTAGACTGACAAGAAAAAGTGCTTGATAAAAAAAGTAACCCTGTCACCTTACTCTTCCTGGTTCGGGTGACGAAGTACACCTTGCACGAGGCCACGCATGTACTCGGCCGGCGAAGACTTTGCAGGAAAAAAACACGACCTCCACACTTATACTCGTCAATGTACCCATCCAGGTACTTCTGGTTCATGCCGCGCATGGCTTTTATGTGCCGCTTGATCTGCATTTCCTAAACACCTTCGATGGTGTTCGTGTGCGTGCCGGTGATAGGGTCGACAAAGTTGACAGTGTGGTTTACCCAGCTGTGTTCGTAGTGCATGCTAGCCAAAGTGGGGTTGTTGGCCAGTGTGTGGGTACGAGAACCACGTTCAGTCACATACGTGACGAACATGTCCGAGTGAATGCGGGTACTAACCATAACATAAACCACAACATTTCGTTAGTCGTAAAGCTAGTCAGCTTGAGTAGTTGGAGTCCATGCACATACCGAGGCTTCATAAACTCCATAATAATAGGAAGTAGTGTTTCCTTCGTGTGTTTGTCATATGTGACTCGTCCAAACCACAGCCCCGTAGTTCTGTCTACGCCACCAAAC
This sequence comes from Phytophthora plurivora, assembly GCA_030027945.1. Lineage (NCBI taxonomy): Eukaryota > Oomycota > Peronosporomycetes > Peronosporales > Peronosporaceae > Phytophthora > Phytophthora plurivora. The sequence continues at coordinate 1,267,877 of CP125259.1, forward strand.
AGCAAGAACGCTTTGACGTACTTCCCACGGTCATACTTGGATTTTTTAAGGCTTGTCTCGTCAACTTCGACGGTATGACCCCCCCCCCCTCCCCCCCCTCCCCCCTTCCAGTCTGTATCACAAAACGAGTTAGAAAGAATACATTTATAAAACATAGTGACTGAATCTTACTTACCTTGAACTCGCCTCCGTTCAGTTCCTTTGAGCACAACACGCGGCACGAAGCGTACCACTCGGACGCAGTCTTTTCGGTCACCTTGGCCATGTGCACGGCTTGAGACTGTGGTACTCTCATGCACCACGCGAACATGAGTCGCAGCGCTTGAGAGAGCTTGAGCTTTGCTTTAGAGAACCACGAGTTCACCAAGATGCTACGCTGTACCTCTTTTTCATCCTGGCGCGCCTTCTTTTGACAGCAGCGCCAGTGTTTAGCTTTGACGTTGAGCAGCATGGGCTTAGTGCACTGCGGGCAGATCATCTGCTTCTCTAGCAACCCCACGTCCATTGCCCACGCCCCGGCCTTGGCCTCATCCGTCGTTGCCTTCATAACCGCGGCGAAGTCATATTTGGGCAGATGCAGGAGGTTGTAGAGCCATAGTGAGCTTCTTTCAAAATGACAACAGAAAACGGAGCTGCCTCCAAACAGTTAACGTGAAGTCCGCGCGAATCAATTGTAGCTCTTCTAGTGTATGTGTGGTTTTCACCTTGGGGGTGAAAAACCGTGTCTAGAAATAACCAAATTTGTTAAAGCAATATACCCGTTTAAACTCCAATAAATGTGTTTCCGCTACTACCGTCGTCAGGGGCACTTAATTCAGAATTATAGAGCTACGAAATCGACTTCGACTTGAGGTCAAGTTGAACTCCCCGATTAAGGCGAAACGTAGCTTTTACCGAAGGCGGTGCAGTTGAACCGGCCCTGACACGATCTTTGCAGCGAGCTCGTCAACGGATTCCTTGCACAATCGAGTGCACTGCTTGAACGTTTCGGACGCCCAGCTTCCGTGGAACTGGATCGTGAGGACATCTATGCCGACCCGGAACATGTCCGTAGCTCCACCGGCTCTCAGTGAGTATGTACTGAAGTTGGTCTTCTCATGGCCAAGGATAACGGCTGCTTGCTGGATTGCCTTCAAAATTGCGTGCGCCGTAACGCACTCCGGCCTCCCGCTGCTGTTGATGTACACTGCGCCAGGGATATTCCCTGGAAGCGATTGCCTTGCCTTGAGAATACACAGAGCTCCGAAGCCTGGGCACAAGAAGCTGTGACCGGAACGGTTAAGCATTCGCAGAGTCGGCGTCCCCTTCTGGTTGGTCTTCCGAAACGGCTGCATCAGCAGCAGCCGTCGATCTTGCAGAACGAAATCTTCTGCCTTCAAGGCGAACCACACAAACTTCTTCCCGACAGCGGCAATCTCGGATCGCCGGAGTAGGAAGAAGAACGACAAGCATATAGATAGACTTTCTGGAGGAGCTGTGACAATGGTATCCCTTCCATTGGACGGTAGTCCGAAACGGAGTAATGCCGTTGGAACAAGTGGTGAAATTGAGGAATGACTCAATATATTGAGATGCCTGCATCCGTGGTGTCGGTCTCTGTGTACATGTGCCTTTGCTAGTAGGCACATCAGAAGATAAATAGGAGCTGATTTTAAATTTATCTTTACCAAATTAGCTGCTAACCAGTAATATTGATTAGTAATACCGCGTCTAATGCTACTGAGTCGGAGTGTCAAATAAACATATTATTTTACGGATTGTTCAAAAAATTTCGTTATTTATCCACAAAATTTTCTGATAAAAACCTAGACCAGATCTGCAAATAAACCAAAAATAATCTACCTTCAGATTTTTAGAAACAGCGTCGAACGTTTGGAACGGCTCAAGACATTCAGGTGGCCATGATCCCGCATATGGAGTTTTCACCATGTGAATGCATCGCGGTACTCCTGAGATTGCTCTTCAAAGCGGGTTTGGATTCGTCGATCTGGTGCATGGATGGTCCCGGACGTGCGTCTCTACGGATTTGGTTCGACACGTGATTGGAGAAGTATTGCAGGTAATGGTTTCGGAGAGGATCGACTGGAGACAACTAGTGATCCAAGCTCAGGCGTATGACCCTTCGACTCTACGTCCAGAATCCAGTGACATATCCCGAAGTTCATCCGATCAGGATTCCGGAAAACATATGTTGTGAATCCGTACGAGTTGGTGCTGAGGAAGGAGTCTACCTCTAGATGGAAGGATGCAACTGGAAGCTCGAGTCGAGATGTCAAGAAGCGTTCGTCAGAAGCTGGTTCAAGGAGGAGCCCGTCCCGGAAACCCACTTCGGTGAGGCAGAGCGCGTCGTCAAAACACGACAACGGGGAATCCTCCCGGAAGAGGAGACGTTCGGATGATTCAAGTTCCTCTTATCCGAGTTCCGGCTCAAGCAGCTCTTCGGATTCCGGAAATTATGATAGCGGTTCCTTCGAGGCAAATAACCCCGGAGTGACAACCAAAACCTCGGGATGAACGACTACGTACCTGTTCAAACCGTTCGTGAACACAAGCACTTTGGAAGATTCCGATGAGATGGCGCCTCTGGCCACCTGGATGCTGGCTGGAACGTTTCCAGAGTACGTCGGTTCAGGGCGGCTGGGCGGATAACATGAACATTTACGAGCTGAAGCTGTCTCCGGCCGTCCGAAACTGGCTGAACAATTTGAATTCGAAATGCCGCCGGAAGTGGAAGAAACTCCTGAAGGCGTTCGGAACTGGGAGAACAAACTTTATGCCTGGGTATTCAACGACATAACGCGAGAATAGCAGCAGGCTTCGGCTCCATCGACTATACAGGCCCTCAAGCACGGTTGGCACAATATATCCGCGAAATTTCCGGTGCTCCGAGCAAGGAAACGGGTCCCTAGAATGATCCCTGTTGCGGTCTACGTCGGTTCTACCAATTGGACACTCGTAAGGGGGTCCTATCCATTTGGCGCGCACTGTACACTTGTGGCCATTTGTATCTGACGTCGGTCGGAAGGTTCCTCTCGCAACTATCAGGCTCCCATCGTCTTACTTGTTGTGCCACATATACCTTTGCCTGAAGTTCGTTCATCTGGACTTCCGCATTCCCTGACGGTGGTTCAGGAGGCACTTTCATTCTGGAATCTGTATCTCAAAAGCTGGCAGGTTCTTGAGGGGCACTTTTGGAGGCGCCGAGAACGGCGACTCATCAGGATGCAGAGTAGGCATCCGGACATCCGGAATCACTGGCGAAGACATGTTTGCGACCTCAAGCACAGCTTCTTACTGAAGCGGCGACAACGGCCGAGCATCCTGCTTGATTCGTGGCGACTCTTCTCGAACTTCAGGTTCGGCATCCTGATGCACACCTTCCGGCGGAGGAGAATCCGAAATTCGATCCTCCTCGAGTGGTTCAATCGCAATGGCAACATCCCCTGGCGCGTCCCTTCCAGAATCTTCACCGTCGCTTCCGACGACTTCAGACTCCTTACCTTCGGACTCCTCCAGGCCGGACTCGTCCATAACTTCCCCATCCGGATCTCCTTCCAACCCGGACTCATCTACTTCCGGATCCGACTCGGATTCGCATTCCTCTCACTAAGGGTCGCATTCCCCTTCTGAAGTCTCCTCCAGATCGCTTCCATTCGGAATTGCGTGGTGCGCATCCTGAACGGCGGATCCAGATCCCTCTTCCTGATGATACGACAACTCCTTAGCCTCCTGGGCAGCCTTCCGTTTTGCAGCGTTCGTGTGACGGGGATCACACAGCACTTCACACAGAGGAAGCTTGCTTGGAGTATACAAACTCCTAGTGAACGGCCGTTCACTCGTCCCCAGACTTTGGGGATACTAACTAAGATTAGGTAGATTTAAGACTGAATAATATTCACTATAGATATTTTATTATAGATGCTTGTAAGTTTGGCCTGCAATACAAACTAAAAGATATATCTAGTGAAACCTATATGAAAGGCGATTGGTGGCTGCAAGGCCACCTGATGTGTGACACACAAATGTATTCATTCCGGAAGAGTGACAGATGTCACTCTTCAATGTAACGCCGTTACATCCTCCCCCACTTATATACGACTTCGTCCAATAAGAGAAGAGAGAAAATCCTTCTCACATTTCTCTCTTTATTGTCGAAATCAATCTACCTGCCGCCAGCTCTAAGCGGTACGCCTTCTGCTCTCACAGAGCAGATGGCGCACTGCCAACGCGTACCAGGCTTCCTTGGAAGCCCAGCAACATGTCTGCAAAGGGTGCAAACCCAGACACGAAAGCGTCTTCACGGAAGAAGCTGCAAAGCCAACTTCTATGCCAGCCAAGCCTCGCGGCAAGGCTTCAGCTCTTCATGAGGCCACCGATGTGGCCTCCAAGGCTATCAGCACGCCCAGCAACACTGTTGCGGCCGCTAGAACTAGCCAAATGCGTAGTAGGTCTCCGTCCCTACCGCCTGATAACCGTCCGAATCCTCGGCACGCTATTATGGACCATAGTTCCGGTTCCTGGAGTCCCTCCCAACAAGAGGAGACTCTTGTCGACTACTCTGACGACGAGAGCGACAACAACGACACCGAGGGCAAGCCTAAAGCAGGTGCTCGGACCATGCAGGAGACCCATGGAGACAAGGACACCGTGGCCAAGTCTCCCATCAACACCAGCGGCCGTGGCGGCGACACTACGCCGCCGACTGTCAAGAAACTGACACTAACGGAAGGGCGCGACCGCGCCCGGGCCATCCAGGCCTTTAGACATCTTCGGGCCCGACTCCGAGGAAGAGGGGCAAGTCGAAGAGCACCGGGAGATCACCAACGATCTGGATGAGCAGCAAGAGCTCTATCAAGCTGCTCAGCAGCCATTCCGCGGCGCACCAGCGGCCGCCGGTGGGTCCCATCAACACGACGAGGACTCTGCGCACCAGCGGTGCTACTACCCGCCCGAACAAGGCTCGGGAGCTGCCGCATTCCTGGAGCAGCTCAAGGACCCGCGTCATCTCATAGGGGGCCATACCTCCAAAGGCGCCCATGAGCGGGCCTTGGTTCAAAAAGAACCTCTCTTCCAACGCAACCTATCTATTACCAGGTGTGTGCTTCTAGCACAGCACCGAATTCCTCTCAAGGAATTCGCCACGCTTCACAAGAAGCCTGATACCAAGGGAGGTCTCCAGCCCGCGTGGGGTTACCCGTGGGTTCTCGCTGAGAACACCACCTCGTGGACCGACGCCGAAGACCTCTTCTGGCAATGGGTCGGTTGAAAGTCCATTCAACCCAGAAGTACCAAGAACTCCGCGACGAAGATCAGCTGGAGCACATTCTACAGCTCCGGGACCTTCGAGTCCAGTTTGTCCACCTAGTGGGCAAACGTCAGCTCCATCGTGACATGGAGAGACTGAGAACCGAGTCTCAGTCTTGCGCTCGTGACGAGCGCGGGTATGGGGCACGGTCGCCGGTGATCCAACCCCGTACAGCGGCTAAGAAGCCGCAGACTACATACGAGGCTGTCCCCGCGTCTATTCCCAGTACGCGACAGCCTTCGGGTGGTCAACTTGGAGCCGCTCAATCGGCTCCTAAGTACTCTGTGATGCAGGGTACCCGCGCCACTTCTCTCGGAGCTGGCGCTTCCCACCGTGGCACCGCTCCTAGAGAACACGCTCCACATGGTAGTGGAGCTCTCCATTCCGATCGAGCAAGGCTGGAGGGGCCCTCGCCCGACTACTCCTTCAAGTCGTCTTCGACGCCGGAGGCTCCGCGGCCTTCGACTGGCTCTGTTGACCGAGTTGTTGCTCTGCAACAGGAGGAGATCTGTCTCGTCCGAGGGCATGTCCTTGCGCTGAAGGTTGCCCTTGGTCTTGGGGAGGGTGGCTGAGCTGCTGCTGGTCAGCCTGGCGCCTTGCGCGAGTTGGGAGACCTGCATCTCGAGATACAGGCTCTCCATGGTCGGGTAGACCGTAGTGCTCCTTCGCACGATCTCGAGACCCTGCGTCGAGAGGTCTTCGACCTCCGGGCGATGCCGTCCCGTTGGGAGCCGCAGCCGCATGCGTACTCCCCGTCCTTCGTCGACTCGCGCTATGGGGCCAATGCTGCCGGCCCCTCGGTGTACTCACAACACTCGTACCCGTCACGGGGGTACGGCTCTGCCCCTGAGAGTCACTCGACTCCCTACTCTTTACGGTGCACTGCGCCTGAGGCTCCGCCTCGCTTCGATGAGGATCGCTCTCCTCCTCGCGGCCACCCTCTTCCTCTTGAGGGGCTGCCTGACCCTGAGGGTCATGGCACCGCTTCAGACGACCCATATAAAACGTCGGGTGGGTCGTCATCGACTTAGGCAAGTCGTTCGTGTTGGCAGCGCCGTGCCTACTGAGGACCTTGTAGGGTTCAATGAAGCGATGCTTCAACTTGTTGCTCACCGTTGGGCTAACAGTGTTAAGCGGTAAGTTCCTAGTGTCGAGTAGCACTAAGTCACCCACATCAAACACGTTTAAGGTTCCTCTTCCATGTTGGTCTGAGTACTCCTTCTGATTATACTGTGCGAGTGCCATTGCATCTCGCACCCGGCTGATCACATTCAGCCTGTTGCCGACAAAAGTCGACAACTTCCGCAACGCGGCTAATTCCACATCGGAAACCTGGGAGGAAAGCTCTTTCCGAGCCTCTCCCCCACTTACGCTTGAAGACCCGGTGCCCCCACCAAGTGTGAGCGGCACCTGGGGGTTACGTAGCCCGTTCAAGTAGAACGGCGTGAAACCAGTCGACGCGTATACCGCGTTGTTGAGTGCAAACTCAGCCATAGGCAGCTGCGCTGACCAAGAGCGCGGCGACTCTGCGCAAACACTGCGCAGCACGTCCTCGACCACTCAGTTGACGCGCTCGGTTTGGCCATCCGTCTGCGGATGGTCCGCCGTTGACATTGTCAACCGTGTTTCTAGCAATTGGAACAGCGTTTCCAAAACGCAGCGGTAACCGCAGGTCGCGATCAGAGACTACAGTCTCGGGCAACCCGTGATAGCGGAATACGCTATCAAGGAACAACTTCGCAGTCTGTTCCCCGGTAGTGGTGTCAAAGACCGGAGCAAGGTGCACCATCTTGCTCAACCGGCATACAAGCACCACGATGCCGGTGTTCTTCTGGTCATCGGCTGGGAGGCCGAAGACAAAGTCGAGACTCATCGACTTCCAGCTGTCCAGCGGGACTGGCAGGCTCTGTAGCGGAGCCGACGCGTGACCCGCCGGCTTAACGCGCTGACATGTTTCACATGTCTTGATCTACTTGCCCACCCACGTGTACATGTGGGTCCACCAAAACATCAGAGACCCCATGATAGGTCTTCTCTCGGTCCAAGTGGCCACTCGACGGCACATCGTGTGCCTCATGAAGTATGTCATACTTCAGATCCTCGTCGTTGGGAACAACGACCCGCGGAGGATCTCCGGGCTCCACCCTATAGTGGAGCAGGCCATCGTCCCACTCATAGCGGTGAAGTCTCGCCCGCTGTCGAGGCGTAAGCCACTCGACCTTGGCATCCGTGCCTGCGGACAAGTTCCGCACAATGGGGGCGAGGGTGTCATCGTCCCGATACGCCAAGCGTATCCGATCGTATAGATCCGTCGTGACCCGACTAATATGAGCCAGCTCATAGTCGCGTCTGCAAGCGTGTTAAGCTTGCCAGGCTTGTATTCGACGCGGAAGTTGTACTCCGCGAAGAATGACAGCCAACGCGCCATCCGCTGCGATAGATGCGGCGTGTGGATGGCTGTCCGCAAGGATGCGTGGTCTGTATAGACCACAAAGGGCTTCGTGCCCAGAATATGCACCCTAGACTTGACAAAGGCGTACTTCATTGCCACGAGGTCCTTGTCATGAACGGGATAGTTCCGTTCGGCAGCCTTCAGCTGCCTGGACTGGAACGAGACAACACGCTCTTGTCCCTCCTCGTCCTCTTGCAATAGCGCACAGCCAATTGCATAATCGGAAGTGTCACAAACGACGCTAAACGACTTGGTCTCGTCCGGCAACGCCAGGACCGGCGCGCATTGCAAGCTCGCCTTGATGCTATCGAACGCATCCTGGTGGTGGCGCTCCCAGCACCACTGGGTATCCTTCCTCAGAAGGTCCGACAAAGGCTTTGCGAGTCCCGCATAGTCAGCACTATACTTGTGCAGGTAGTTGGCTAAACCAAGCTACTTCCTCTGGTCCTTCTGCGACCGAGGAACAGGCCATGCCGCGATGGCCTTGACCTTGTCGGGGTCAGGTCGAACCCGACGCTGCTGACAAAGCAGCCGAGGACCTTTATCTCCTCAGCCGCAAAGACGCACTTGTCGATGTTGGCACAGAGCTTGTTGGCTCTCATGACCTCAAACAATCGACGGAGGTGCTCCCGATGCACCTCCATAGCCGTCTTGCCTCCCTCGGCACGGCTATGGACGAATATATCGTCAAACTACGTCTGCGTGAACGCTCGCAAAGGTCCAAACAACTGCGATTGAAGGTCGCTGGTGCGTTGGATAGACCTTGTGGCATTACAAGCCACTCCCAGAGCATACCGCTCGGCGCGCTTACAGCCGTCAGCGGGATATCACACTCCCGCATCAGGATCTGGTAGTATCCGTCTACCAGATCCAGCGCACTATACAGCGTGCAGCCGGCCATGTTGTTCAACAACACGTCCTTATGAGGGATCGGCGTCTGGGCTGGCACAGTCGCACTGTCCAGCTTATTTTAAGCGTGAACCAGACGCCACTTCCCATTCGGCTTGCGAACGCAGAAGGTTGGCGTCGAGTGCGGGGACTTCGACTCCTGCACCATACCCACCTTCGCCTTCGCGGCGAAGAACGCGTCAATGACGTCGCTCTGCTTTCAGGGCAGAGGCCATTGACGCGTGACACAATACTTCGTGCCCGGCACGAGATCAATCTCGTGCCTGATCCCTCGGCCAGGTGGGAGCATTGAGGGTGGGTCTTTCGGCACCACGTCCTCAAACTCCTTCACTAAAAAATACAACGGATTCTTTGGATTCTTAAGAATCTCGGAGCCCGTGTGCGACGCATGCTGCTTCCAGAACTCCTCCAGGACGTCCTCGTCCATCACAGAGGAGGAGTTCAACTCCTCTGGAGTGGGATCCGGCCTTAGGAGCACCATCTCCGCGATCTCTCCAGCCTTCAACTCGGCCAGGAAGTCTTCCATCGCGACTTCCTCGAGGTTCAGTAGATCTGATAACTCCGGCAGCGGTGCCAACTCGACAGCCCCTGCCTTCAGCGTTGCCCGGTCACGCCGTCAAAAATGTGATACTATTCTTCGATCGGTCGTGACCCAGGAGCTTCTAGCTCCTTCTCTAAGTCCCCATGGACTACTTCAGGGTGGTATTCTACCAGCCCTGGCTTACGACCATGGCGTGGGGTTGATCTACCCACGCCAGGTGATGCCACTACTTTGGTATCACGAGCTCTCGCGGCTCCATGCGGAACTAAGTTGCCCGCAGCTAAAGCACCCTCAGTGCCTTCCCTATCAGTTATGGTCTGAGTGACCTCGCGTGGAACTACTTCTCTCACACCTGGCGATGCCACAACGTCGGCATCGCGATCCTTCATGGCTCCCTGCGGAACTCTTTCTTCCGCTTGTGGACCTAAGTTACCCACCTGGTTAGTGCTCTCGGGCACTACCACAGTCGTCGCCCGTACGGCGCTACGACTACGTGCATGGGGCTCTGCCGTCGTTGCAGACCCACACGTAGGGCAGGGAACCTCATCCGCAGCCCCGGCCATCGTTGGCCCACGATTATCTCTCTTGTGGGCAGGGATCCGAAAAAAGGAATTGTTATTTTATTTCCTGAAAAATCGTAGCCAAACAATAATTGGCGTTATTGGAAACAATTAAACGTGGCGAGGTCTGGTGTTGCGCTCGCGCTCAGAACGTCGAAGGGCCATCGCGACAAGCTCCGGGTCCACATCAGGCGATTACACTCGAGGAACACGAGGGTCTTGAGCGTCGTCGGGTGCATTGCACGGCGTCTCACGCTAAAGACCCTCCCAGCACGAGAAAAAAATCCTCTCCACTTCGTTTGACGTTGCTAGAATCTAGCGTAGATCTCCGTAGACAGAGAGTCTCGAAGCAGTCCCTTCACGCAGCACGCGCTCCGCAAACGAGAGCTCATCGTCGTCGTCTTCATACTCCGCCTCATCAGGGCGCTCGAGGCGGGCGAGAGAAACACGCTCATCGGTTGTCAGCCTTATTTCGCCGCCGGTGAGGACTTTTATCACGGCGGATTAGAAGTATGGCGCCTTGACGACACGTGCATTGGGACTGAGGTACTTGGCCGTCGTACGGAAACGTTGAACGACTCGGTCAAAGAGTCGTCGCACGTCAAGGAGCGATAGCTCCGATTCGGTTTTGCAGCCCGCCTGTAGATGCTTATTGATGCTGGTGGTTGGGGAGGAGGGTAGTGCTGTTTGCGAACACGAGTTGTTCCGAACGTTCGATTAGTTCCCAGCATTCCGGAATTTCCAAAAGTTTTCGGAGCACACTCTTTTTCAAATTTCTAAAATTGGGAGTGATATTTAATGAACTCCAATGCAGGAGTGATTGTCCTTGTGTTCTTCAACGCACACTTCAAGACTTGACGTTGAAGGCGCACTCGACAAGTTGCTACGATGCTCTCTCCATCAGTGCAACATCCAACGGTAGGAGATCCAACGCTGCGCTTCGTGCAGCAAGGAAGAACCCCTCGGAGCTGTCCCAGGCCTCGGTCGACAAGAGGACCTGGATCATCGCTCCGTACCAGCGCCGGGAAGCGGTTGGTAAGTCCGACTGATTACAGTGTGTTCGAGCGTCTAAACCTATCACGTGAAGACTTCAAAGGTTACCTGGCTGGTTTGCTGGGATGAAGGGGCTGGAGAAAGCGCAGCGCAAAGGAATCAAACTGCGGCGTCAACCCCGCCAAGACAAGGACAAGACGATGCACCAGAGTCTTTCCTTCCTGGCTGGGATTGTTTTTTCTCTTTCGACTCAAAGTATAGCAAGTCAGAGGGCGTTCAGTATCTTCAAGCGTATCCTCACGGAGAAACGCCACTCGCTCTCGGTGGACAATGTTGACATGCTCGGCTACAATTATATCAACTTGGGGATTTTGAACGATAATAAAGTCGATCTCGCCCGAGTGATTTCGTTCCCTGAATCTGAAGAGGTGGACACTGAAGCTCCGTCGGACGAACAGCAGGATGCGTAGGCTATTGAGCTACGCAGCGTAGCTTGAATGAGTTTTGATTTATTATACTCTTTAATTTTTTCTGCAATGCAAGCTTATTTCATTTTTCTTGAATTTTACCATAACATCTAAAGCTACATTTGCGCAACATCGCTCGTTACCTGTGCTTGGAAACTTCGGAAATGTATCCGAACATTGCTCGTCAAGTTCCGAAAGTTTCGGAAGAGGCTCGGAATCAGCACTAGAGGAGGGTCGTTGGGGGGGGGGGGGGGTCTTCAAATGGCGAAGTGAAAGAGCAGGATGCGTAGGCGTGCTACATGCACTGCAAGAAGTCTAGCAAACCCGCCGAGAACGGCAGAATCCGACGACAGGAATCCTGACGTGAAGTTGCAAACCCTGTTGATTATTGGTCATAATTGTGACGATGATCAAACAATTATTTCGACTGATTTTATTGGTTATTTGTTGAGGCCAGTTAACTTTTTCGGATCCCTGCTTGTGGGGCGGTGTAGAACTCACTACACCAGCCCCAAAAAACTCCTCGGACGCTGCCGCATCCTGACTGTTCCTATGAATACCCTTGGTCCTGACGGAGGTGGGAACTTGACTCACCAGGGCTCTGTCAGAGACCGCGGGCAGGCTAGCCCCAATGGCTTTGCCGCGCCAACCTATCCAGGGTTCGTGCTTCTCAAGCTATGGTATCGCTAGGATCAAGTCGTACTTGTCCATCTCAAGGGCAATGAACGACTCCACGCTGTCGAAGTCTTCAAACATCACAGCAAGGTCCACTTGGACCTTCGGTACTTCTATCACCGTACCACCGGCTAGTCGTATGGCGACTAACCCGTCTCCTTCGCTCTCTCGTAGAGCATCAGCAAACTTGCCGTGATTCCTCGCGACAGTTTGTTGGCGAGCAAAGTTCTTGCTCGCCCCTGAGTCTATCAAGACTCTAAAGGGGTTGTTATACCCCGTACATCCGCATGTACAACTAGTAGCCCACAACTGTCCTTGTCTGCTTTGAGAGTCCTAAGACTCTCTGGGGCTAAGTCTCCATTGTGTGTGCCGCCCGTACAATCCGCATGGGGACTTAGTTTCTCCCCAGTAGGGCCCCCCGCCCCTACTGGTGCCCGGCGTTCCCCTGACTCTTGGGCGCCGACTTCTTCCAGCGGCCCTTCGAGCCCTGATGCTCGGAAGATTTCTTCCATTGCCCTCCTGAGGGGCAGACACGTGCGATGTGCCCAAAACGCCCGCACTCAGAACAGCGGATGTTTCTCGGTTCGGCCACCCCTAAATCCATAGGGGCGGGTCCAGAGTCTGCTCCACTTCCTGGCGCGGTGTCCGGCGTAGTCGTCGGCGAACTGTGGCCTTGCCACACAGAGGTTCGCACAGATGGGCCCAGGATTTGAACCATCCTGGCGATGTCGCTTCGCGCGTATACGCCCATGTCTTCGCTCGACATCCGAGGTTAGACAGCGCGAAAGCGACTCGAAGTCGCTCCGCCGGGATAAGAGCTGCCTCCATGGCGAGCTCAACTTCTCGGACCCAGAAGTGAAGGTTTTCACCTTCTTTCCCTTCATAGGGAAGAACCTTGAGTCTTAGAGGCTTGGGCTGAGCCGGCCTCGGTTCAGCCACAGGAGCCCGAAAGATTCCCCGAACGTGCTCGATGAGCCCACGTTCGTACATGTCGAACGCATTCACGCGTTTGACCTGCTCGGCCGGCGTCGCCGCCGCCAAGCTTCGGAAGGCATCCATCCCAAAGATGCCCGGCATCTTCCGGACAGACTCAAACTGAGAGTCGGTCAAGTGAGGAAACTCACTTCTATCCATGGTGGTCAACAACTTCTGGTCACAGAGGATTCAGGTAATCAATCTACCCGCGTAGGCGTAGGATTGACTACATGTGCTACCAAGTGTGACGGGTGTCACACAGCACTTCACACAGAGGAAGCTTGCTTGGAGTATGCAAACTCCTAATGAACGGCAGTTCACTCGTCCCCAGACTTTGGGGATACTAACTAAGATTACGTAGATTTAAGACTGAATATATTATAGATACTTGTAAGTTTGGCCTGTAATTCAAACTAAAAGATATCTATAGTGAAACCTATATGAAAGGCGATTGGTGGCTGCGAGGCCACCCACCACGTGTCACCTGATGTGTGACACACAAATGTACCCATTCCGGAAGAGTGGCAGATGTCACTCTTCAATGTAACCCCGTTCAGTTCGCCTGACGGTTTCTTTTCATAACTGCATTAAAATCTTCCTGCTCCTCAGGCTGCTGCCCCTTCAACCGACGCGACGATCTTGACGCCATTTCGCTCCCAGAAATACCTGTTTTCTCCTTTGTGCGCACGTTCACTTCCAACCATCAAAACTACGATCTGACAGTTGGTTAGGACTCTGAAACTAATCGAAAAAATATAAAATAATAATTCGGTAAAACACTCAATAACGAATCTGGGTACGCACACCACGCGAAGTGGGTGAACACTTTTACCGCCCAGAAGTTCGAATTGCGTTTTTGTCCAGATATTTACTGAAAACACTGAGGTCAGTTCCTCCTTCCGGGATACTATGGGTATCCAGAGGGGGAAGTGGCGTGTGACCTTATGGTTATCCCCGTTGGTGTCGTTTGGCTTTGTGTATACGGTGTCTTACCAGGGTTGGTAATTATTAGTGCGATCAGATTCAAATATCTAAGGTACCAAGGCACTTCCAAATGCAGTCGGTTTCTGGAAGGGCAAAAGACTATAATTTTCAGACAGATAACCAATACAATACAGAGAGTTAATATGCAAATATGCAGCCGCTTCTTATGATTTGCGGCCGCTCTTGAGTGGTGCACGGGAGTGGTGCAAGTCATGAAGGGAGGCTCTGAGCTAAGATGGTTTAAAGATTTTTATTGAACCCCTGACATGGTGTGTGATGTTATAGAAATGTTCTTCGCCACGGTTTTGGACGCAGGCATGTGAAAGTTTGTGTGTGCTGCTTGCAGCGTAACCTTGCTTTCAGGATGTCGGCAGCCAACATCATGCGCATTAAATGGTTCAATGTGCTAAAGATGTCACTTAAATACGTTATCCTATCCTACAAAATTCAAGCTGGAGATTTTCTCGACATGCTTCGATAAGGCTGAGCCCCATAACCTCACTCTTGAGTAAGTGTGCCGTATTACTTGCCGTGTGTTCGTCTCGGTCCCAGAAGTGAGCTCTGCAGCCTTGCGTGCTTGCTGTTCAATATTCCGTAGCATTTCTGCGTCTCGAACTGGAACTTGGGGCGGTTGCACATCAGCACCAAACCCTTGCGCTTCCCCGTTTCGGGAGCATCGTGTTTACAGAAAAAGAGCCTGCCACAAGTGTCTGGTAGCAAAGCAAGTGCAACTGGCTCGTCCATAGAAACCATCATTGCTCGCTTTTAAAGTGCGAGCATGAGCCCTTGTCTGGGCTCGGCGCATGCCCTTTAATGACTGGAAACGTTTAAATCCCGCCAGATGCCGGTTCTCACGCGAGGATGCCTGCACAATTTCCCGGTCACTTTGGCACGTAGGATTTGTATCCAGCGAGGGCGTTTGCACTTACCACCTGATAGGTGACGGGATTCGCCTCGACGACGCCTCAAACGGTGCCTGCGAATATTTGACGGAAGATCTCCCGCACATCTGTACAAAAAAGGTACTGTGACTAGCGTTGCAGGTAATAGATCCGGTGATGATGACTTGAAGACTGTACCAATGCTGGTGATGACGGCTTGAGTGATCCTTCAGCAAAGGTACATCGGAGTATCTCGAACGAAGTACATAATGAATAAGATTCTTCTTTTATCTTCTCTTAGCAAAAAGAAGATTATGTTTTTTCTGATCAACTTTCTTTTAACATCCCTGGTCCAGGGCCATTGTACGTTGCTCGTTTATCTTTTCTTTAGGCCTCACACTCAATCACTTATCAAGTTTCCCAGCCGAAGCTAAGTTACTTCACTACTTCCACCTCTACCGTCGGTCGCCGTCACCGTCTACAACACCGTTCCAACTGCCGAAAACGTGTACTCGCAAGAATCACGACATGAAGAAGGTGCGGAAAAGTCTGAAGGGACTGTTAAGGAGAAGGAATTCGCGATAGGAAAACCTATGCCAACGTCACCTCTCGACTGAAATTTATATGCACCGACCCATATCTACGAGAGGAGATCCGGCGCACCGCCCCACCATGACACAGATCCAGATGGAGCCCTAGCACCTGGTGAACCTGCACTCACTGTAGTATATGGAGATCGGGATCGAGCTACTGGGTGCTCACAGGACATTCTACGCCCACTGCTGCGGCTGAAGTGGCAACTACTCTCCAATCATATCTCATGAAGGGTAAGATTCCTGACCTTTGGCAACCCATCCAAGACCCAGCGAGAGCAGTGTCGTCTTAGAGAAATTCATCATCAATCAGGTTAAAGGCTGAGCCCCACGGCTGTTAATGCTAGTGTCATAATAAGCAAGGGCTCCCTCAAGCGACTGCGGCTTTACGTGCGGATCAAATTCGAAGCGATTGGTTCTACTAATTCTGATGCGCCGTCGAAGGCGAAGAAGGCTTTGGTGAAAACAATCAGGCGTGCGTGTTATAACGCGGATGAAACGGACATAGTGAAGGCAACGTAGCATCTGCGATGTGCTTACTCCTGTTGGAATAGTAGGTTAGCCACAACATGGAGAATGACTTGGGGCTCTACGTCCGGTTTATCTGGGTTAAAGCGTGATGGAAGCAAAGATGGCTTCTGCTCCGACCGCTAGAGGCTTCGCACGTTTTCCCTTTTCCCCGTGCCCTGTGCACGGCCAATAACATCAAAAACAATGCGACAACTTTGGTAAGCTTCTACGCCCGCATTAAGCTACGCGTCCCATTGGTACGCTCTCGGTACTGTGCTCATGGTAAGCCCATTTCAAGCCAGTTGGTGGGCGGTGATGGGTCCCGCACTTGACATCGCTAGATTCAAAACGAAACCAACACAGTGTCCACAATCAAATGCGGCATTTTATGAACTTTTGATGAAAGATAAGTATGTCTTTGTTTTTCAATCAAGTAACACCGGACGGGTGCAGTACTTCGGTCCTACTCTTAACGGAAGTCAATACACCTTCGGACTCTCTGTTATGCCTCCAGTCTGGAGACAAGTATGCGGTATGTTTGTACAGCTGTGCGAGAGGTCTTCCGTATATAAATTTGCAGGCACTGTCGGCGGGTCGAGGTGAATCCCGTCGCGTACCAGGTCGCTACGGCAAACGATGTCGCTGGATACAAAGCCCAGATGTTCCTATGTGCCAAAACAACCGGGAAATCGAGCTGGTATCCCCGCCTCGAGTACCATCACGTGTCGGGATTCATCCGCTTCCAGTCCTGGAACGAGGGATTGAAGCAAAACGAAGCTCCCGCCATTGTCGACTTGTCTTCTTTTCGTTCAAGACCCCTTGTCATACCAGACGTATCTTGAGCGTTTGCAGGACTTTCTGCAGCCACGTGGACATTTTGGTCGTCCAGTTCTGCGCGGAGCTTTTCTTTTCTCAAGTGGAAGTCTTTCAGAAAGCGCATGGCTCACGTAGCTGTCGATGCGATCACAAAGCAAATGGTGCAGATTGTAATGTGTTGCGTTCGGTGACTGGGGCCGACGCGATGGTATTAAAGAACATGCATCGAGCGATGGACATGGTCATTACCCAGAATGCGTTATCCTATTCTTAAGTTGGCCATTGGTACCTTAAGATGGTCGACTTACGCATTTAGAGAAATCACAGTGGTACCACTAGTTGAAGAAAAATGTAGCCAATTGTTGTTTTTTTGTACCCAATGATTGTATCCATATGTGATTAGATGATATAAATCTGAACCCACCTTCAAGCAACACGATCTTTGCTCATTTCTCGTTTTGTGGTGAAGCGAAGAAAAGAAGAGTGATGGTCACCGCAGAATTCGAGGCACAGTTAGCGTCGGAGGGAGCGACAGGTAGCGCGGAGGCGCAGCTAGCGTTCCAGGAGGCGTTCGCGTTGGCGGAGAACGTGTCGGCCAAGCTGCAGCTGGTGCAGAAGACCTTCGTACCGGAGACGCCTGATTTTTGGTTCTACTCGGCACTGTGTACGCTGCTGGAGATTCAGATTCTTGTACAGGAGGGAACATACGAACTAGCATGGCAAAAGCTGACGGAGACCAAGCTGCAACTGGAGATAGTGGAGCGAGAGCTCACTGCAAGAAGCTGCTGGAGACGCACGCAGAGGATTCAGAGGCGGCGTCTGCTGCTCGAGCTGGATCTACTGTATAGGCTCAAGAGACCGGATGAGGAAATCAAGGTAAGTATAGTTAGAATTGGAGGATGGGTTGAAATAAATGCTGACGTTGGTTGAGTAGAATACGACGCAGCAGATCACGACGGCGTTACTGGTGAGTTATCAAGACCCGGAGCCAGCAGGAGTAACGACAGAGACCAGGAAGGAGACGTTCCCATCGGCACTAAACGAGGAACTGTTGGATCTGGACGCCTTCATTCAGAGCAAGTTAAGTGCGTTGGATTATAGCACCGCAATAGACGCATCGCTGAAGGGAATTCTGCACAACTTGGATGTCTTTGGTCGAGAAAAGGTATTCCAAAAGGTCCTCGCATGGGATGGAGCTGAAGAAGAACATTGGAAGATGCTGGACGTTTTCCTGGACGACATACCATTTGCGTTTACGGACATTCCAGGGTAAGTTACCTGTTTAGATCTGCAAGGAGTACTTTCAATATTCACCAAAACTGACTCGCGTATGTCTTCATGTCTAGATATTTGGACGTTATTATTCAGGATGTCCAGCGTAGAAAGGACAAGGATCCTTTCAAGGACTACAGCTTTAACTTCCGAGCAGTGCATCGTAACTTGCCATTTCCTCAACTGCTGGAATGTGCACGCAAAAAGCCTGAGCTATTTCGTTGCAATAGCGAGTTCGCTGTTCGTGGAATCCAGTTACTTCAGGCAGCTGCTGAAGTGGACACTGCACAAGGATCTGACTTTCGAAGTGAGACTCAAAATCAAAAAGAACTGCAACACCTTGCGACGTACATGGAGTTTCTGCGAGATTTCACCCCCTCGGCGGTGGGTAGCCTTCAAGTGATGATATCATACCGGAAACTCCAGCTATTGAATGTGATCTGCTGGACAAACGCAAATGCTGCAACGGAGTTGCAGAATTGTTTCGTGGAGTATGTAAAGGTTGCAGGTGGACGCACACTGAATGCGTTCGACTACATTGGATCTTGCGGCTTCGATAGTGTGTCACAAGCACACCACAACGATATCATTTGCAAAAGTTTAACTGCTTTGTGGTCATTTGCTATCGATGGCAAAGCTGTTTTCGCCGCGCTGTGCCCGTATCTGGACAACGCCTTCTTGGATGTGCAACATGCTTTGACTATGATTAAAGTTGGCAAAGGCGAGTTTTCCGAGTGGGCTGAAAAGTTGAAAGTCAATGGCCAACAACTGTCAAGTGATTCGAGTTCAGCTCAAGTGCTTTTTTGCGAGTCCAATCCGACATTTTTTATGCCGGAGGATCCGCTACGAATTTATGTGCGAGCGCGTAACATCAAGTACTTGACTGCTCACCTGTACGAGATCAAAGTGACGGAGTACTATTCTCGTTTGCGCCGTGAAATCAAGGGCGATATCTGTCTTGATGGTTTGTTGCCGACTGAAGAGCAAGTGGTCAATTTAAGTCATCTTACACAATGGCAAGAATCTCGGGTGCCGATCGAATTCCGTACTACCAAAAACTCTACTCGTGGTGTGTTTGTGGTAGAAGTATTTGAAAAGGGGATAACTTGCCGAGCAATTCTACGCAAGGGATTTCTTCGCCTTGTTGAGCGAGTAACAACTCAAGGTCACGAATTTACGGTGCTAGACGAGCGTGGAAACCTGCTTTTGGATTCCCGTGCGATGCTGCTCAACGTGAAAAGTGGCAGCAGCAGAGCGCAGCATGGTCGCGAGTATACATCCGATGGAAATGGAAAAATCCTAATTCCATTCCGCCATCAGAAAGAGGGAATACCAAGCGACAAGTTTGCAATTGCGTTCTGCCAAGGTTCATTTGGTACTTTCCATGGATCATTTAGCTATTTGGCTGAATCGTTCGATGTGGACGTGGATATGCACATTGATTGCGAACAATTACTTCCTGGATCTATTGCCCAGCTTGTGACCCGTCCACGACTACTTGTTTCTGGAATTGCAACGGGTGAGCCTCTGGACTTAATTGTTGCGGTGAAGTTGGTGATTGAGTTCAATCTTGTCAATACCAGCAATGTCGGCTCGAGTTCTCACAAGGTGGTGTTATCGTTCGCATCAATGCAGCAAATTGTAGACGATCCCCCTTGTTTTGAGATTCCGATGGACAGTGAAAGTTTCACTGTCACGCTTGAAGGACGCGTTTCATGGCCAAATGGAAATCAGGGGTCTACTGTAAAGCTGACTGATTTTCCGAAGGTACACGACTCGAAGCGCTTTGGAGTGCAGCGCGTTAACAATTTTAACGTCACGTCTACAGCTCATTTCGTTCGAAAGCCACTTGAGCCAGGAAATCCGTACAGCCCAAGTCAATATAGCGTCCTTGTTCTGGGTCATAACGGAGAACCAGTTCCTAATACTCAAGTCGATTTCGCTTTTAAGCATGTCCACGCCTCAGCCGTAATCCCAGCAACTCTGCAGACTGACTCAATGGGGGAGGTCAACCTAGGACAGCTTCAAGATGTCGAGAGATTCGAAGCGAAGTTGGGGGCTCGTACTGGATCTCCGAGATCATGTAGCTGGGAAATGCCGAACCTCCGTTCGTATCGACCACAAATTGTGAACTGCTCTGTGGGAGAAACTGTGGAGGTTCCGGTTCCTTTGGCTTTTTCGACCAAAGTTGAGGAATGGGTTGACGCTAAAATGGTTTCAGTGTGTGAAGTTATTGATGCAGTCCTCCAGAACGCAGATCATTTTTCGGAAGTCACAGTGGTAAAGAATGACCTAAATTGCTCTGTCGGTATCGCTGTTCGAATCAGTCGGACTGGAAAGTATGTGATCTACATTCGGTCACTCAATCTCAAATTTCCTGTCACAGTGTGTGAGCAGAAGCACATGCAGACTTCTTTTCGGCATGGGCTAATCATTCAACCAACGCAAGTTCTCCTGGCCACCTCAACGCTGCCATTAACGATTTGCTCGCAAAAGTTAAAAGTTGACGCCAACAAGAAATTGATGCTAGAAATCCAGCTTCGCAATGCAACCAGAAGCTCGACCCATGTCTTGGTGTGGCTGAAAAACTTTCTGGATATGCGCTCGAAAACTGTGAGTGAGGTTCTCGTGGCAGATGGATTGGCGCCTGTTTTAAGCTCTGGCGCTCGACTACCGAGATTAAGTTTTCACTCTTCCCCACTCGAGAATGACTTCTTGAAAATGCGCAAGGTCAGTGATGAGTACGCTTACATTCTCCAACGACGAGCATTGGTTTCCTCGAATAAGGACTCGTTGCTTCTCCTGGGCTCTCCATTACTCCCAAGACCGACACTGCTACAAAACCCAATTGTTATTGGTGAATCGGATATGGAGGTAGTAACTGTAGAAGCTGGTGACAAAGTGACTGGATTCAAATCTGTGGCATCACGTGATATTCAATCAGGGGGCAACTCAACTCGAAGGAGTTTGATGAGGAAAAAAAAGCAATCCTATCGTGGGTCATCGACAGGAAACGGAAATCTTGAACCGAGTATATCGTTTCTTGGGCAACAATCGCAGCTTTTAGCTTCGACCGCCGTGAGTCTGGATGGCGTTGTGCGCTTTGAGTTGAGTGGCCTTCCCTTCTTTTCGAGCGAGATGGGATCGTTTGAGGTTTGCGCGATCGCATTCAACACAGATGGGGGTAGTGTTTGTTCGCAGCAGCTAGCTATGGCACTCCCAGAACGTGATAACGCTTTGATTCTGTCCAAACGCGACATTCGTCTGTCCGCTGAAGAAGCTCTCACACCATCGAATCATTTCCACCAAGTTGATAGTCACGAATGCATTCGTGCTGGAGATGTGAAGACTGTACCGCGCTCTTTTTCGAGCAAGTACGCTCTTTACGATAGCCTTACCAGCGCCATCAACTTGTGGCCAACTCTTACACCTGGAAGTGAGGTAAGCGAGCTTGCAACTAAACTGAATGACTGGTGGGGCCTTAGTCTGCAAGAGAAGAACAGCTTCTATTACGCCAACGCGTGTGATGATTTCCACTTCTACCTTTTTAGGAAAGATCCTGATTTTTTTCAGCAAATTGCCAAACCGCTGGTTGAAGCTAAAGTTTGCAAGTCTCTCGTGGATCACTATGTTCTTGGCGACGAGGCCAGCTTGAGGCAATTGTTTCTCGGTCCGGCTGCATTCCAGCGCTTGGGTTGT
The DNA here is from genome assembly GCA_030027945.1 of Phytophthora plurivora. Taxonomy (NCBI): domain Eukaryota; phylum Oomycota; class Peronosporomycetes; order Peronosporales; family Peronosporaceae; genus Phytophthora; species Phytophthora plurivora. The sequence goes on from CP125259.1 coordinate 1,289,509, forward strand.
GTGGAGAAGTTATTGATCGCGGAACGGATGACAGATGTGGAAGTGAAAACTCGAATTTGTAAAGCTGTGATCCGCGAAATTGATTCAAACTACCCTCTCGGGTGCACCGCGCTTCCTGCATTATTCAACACAGTACTGTCTCAAGGCCAGGTTGAGCCGTCAGCTGCGCCTTCACCTCCCATCGAGCATGCTTCAGAGATGCTATTCGGCGCACCTCAGGCTGCGCAGAACTACGCGGCACCAATAATGCGTCAGTTTGCGTATGCCCCAACATCGCCTGCCTATTCGCCAGCATCCGCTTCATTTGCTCCTGAAGGTGTCAGCTACGCACAACCATCCTTTGGCTCATCTCGTGCTGTCAATATATCGTCTTCACAAGTAATTGAAGAAACCGCAGAATCGCTAGAGGTCGCGGAGTATCTCATGGATGACGATGATTTTGGGGTTCGAAGCCTGGATAGTGAGAGCGACGAAGAAGAAGCTGATGACGATGATGGTGATCAAGACCCCGAAGAGGAAAACAAGAAAAAGAGAAAGAAAGTGAAGCAAGAGATGCCTTACATCCCGCCCGGGAAGGTGCGCAAAGTGCAAGAGAAGCGCTTTTTCAGTGGTCAATATCCACTCCTTTCAGGCCGCAACAAGTTTTGGAAGGAGTACGCTGATTACATTTTGCGCTCACAAACTCGAGGTGAGCAATTCGTTTCGTCGTATTTTCCTGAGACACTGGCCTCGATAACGGAGGGGCTGTTCGCTTTGGCCGTGTTGGACCTCGACATTGAAGCAAAGCCGACCCAAGTACAGCTCTCTTCTGCCGTTGGCACGCAGGTGACTCTTTCTTCTTTGAACAATGCTGTACTTTACCGTCGTACTATCGGGCCTGCGGCGTGTGATTCAACGGTCAATAGTGTCTTGATTTTGAAGCAGCGCAATGAAGACGAAAACGGGGACTCCAACACCGAGCTTCTTGTCAACAAGATCTACACCACCGTTGTCACGCTAAGTAACATTGGCTCAGAACACTTTACGAATGTGAACTTGCTCTTGCAAATACCACGAGGAGCTGTTCCCATGGGATCGAGTGGTTTTTATACAAAAAACGAAATCGGAAATGTTGCACCAAATTACACCAGCGAATTCAGGTTCTCGTTTTACTTCCCGGAAGTTGGAACCTTCGAGCAGTATCCCGCTCGGGCCTCTCTTGACGGTATGATAATTGGCTGGGCTCAAATGCAAGACGACGCGCCAACTTGTAAGGTGGTTCGAGCTGCCACTCAGTTGAATTTGACTTCGTGGACTGACGTGAGTGCAAGGGGATCGCTGCAAGAAGTCGTCCAGTTCATGGACTCCGTGTTACCTGGTGTGACTATCGACTACCAGAAGTTGTTGTGGCGGTGCCATGATAAAACATTTTTTCACGGTCTTTTGAACTATCTGAGGAGCAAAATGATTTTTGAGTGGGGTGTGTGGAAATACGGGCTTCTTCATCGTGATGAACAGACAATGCGAGAGTATTTCACTGGCATGAACGAACTTTCGCAATCGGTGGGTAGTGGATTTTGTTCGTCGTTTGTGGACGAGTCACGGCTGTATCACGTTGAGCGATTTGCGTCTGTATTTGAGCGCTTCGACCACTGCGAGTTTGGTCCTTTCTTAACGAGGCGCGTGCATCCTGTGACGGGGCGAGTTGATTCGCAGGCTTCACAGTTGTTTCCAACGAAAACTGGGGGCAAACGCATATTGAATGCCGAAGCGCGACAATTCTTCGGAGAACTATGTCAGAGACTGGGGACGCACACTCGAATGAGTGGTCAACATTTACTGGTGATGGCGTACTATATGATCCTCTTCGATCGTATCGAGGATGCGATCAAAATTGTTAGACGCATGGATGATGTTGAGCTGAAGGCAACAGTGCAGTACGCATATTTGGTGGCTTTCCTCGACTTTTTCCACAGTAATGATCAGCAAGGACGGAAATTTGCCGTTGCTCGTCAAGCCATTGCTAGTTATGCCACGCACCCGCAACCTCGTTGGCGCAATCGATTCGAGAAAATGCAAGAGTTTCTGGTGGAATATGATGCCTTCGAGGTCCAGAGCCTCGGTCAACTGCAGGACATGGAGATGGTAGATATGTCTGCGGAGAGCAACCAACTGAATCGGGACAATGCATCCAGCTCAAGTGGCAGTCAAGTTAAACTTGAAGCCAGTGTTGGTGAAGGTGCTTTGGTGTTGTTATCCCAGGCAATTGGAATGTGCGAGCTCGCGTTCTACCCGATTGACGTGGAGCTGATGTTCTCAACGGAGCCGTTCAATTCGTTCTCAGATTCTGCAGCGTCGGCGTCAAGCCTTCTACTGGTCGAGCCTCGTCAGCAACTATCCGTTAGTCTAAGTACTGCAGCAGATTCAAGCATGGTTAGAACTATGGTGCAGATTCCTGAGGAGTTGCGTGCATCGCAAATGATGGTCCGAGTTTGCGAAATTACGTCTTCTCGGACGGTAAAAAGCGCGGCCCCGCCTATCAATATCGTCCTACCACTCTTCAACTCGAGCTTGCACGTCGAGGTCATGACGCAGTGCGGCATACTGCAGGTTCTACGGGGTAGCTTGCCTGTGAGGTCTTGCTACGTGAAGGTGTACGCCAAGGTATCTTCAGGAGGTGGTCGCACGAAGACTGAGTTTTACAAGGACGGCTACACCGACTTGTTAGGCAAGTTCGACTACGTGGGCATCAATGGAGACCTCATTTCCAATGTCGAGAAGTTCTCCATCCTGATCTCTCACGACAAGTTCGGCGCAAGTGTGGAACAGGCTGACCCACCAGTACTCGCATCCACCGTTGGTGACTTTGGTGAGAAGGAGGAGCGCGAGATGTTGCTCTTTTGAGTAAGGCGTGGTTCCATCTACGACTGGCTGACTAGCCTTGCAGTTGTTTGCAACGAGCTAACATTTTCATAGTGTTGTTAAGCGAAAACATGGATTTCATTGTGATACGCTATGTGTTTATCTTCACCTCCTTCAAGACATTTCCAGCACCAGGAAGTGACTCATTTCAGTTAGCACAGGCACATGTCTTCCACTTGCTGGCGCACACGATGCAGAATTCGTGGCCATTCAAGCACCTCATGTGGTTGCATCCACTCGATTTCTGCACACCAACACCACAACCAGGACACTGCACTGCGCGGTGCTGACGCACCACAGCGGCATACTCACGATCCGATTGAAGATCAAGGGAACGCCACTTCCTCTCTTTCAAGTAGCGCTCGTAGGTCTGAAGTTCAGGAACACTCAGCACCTCCTTCACGTAGTCGGAGGGGAATTCGCGCTTGCAGCAGTGTGCGGGCACCATGGAGCGATCGCGCACCCCCATGCGGCACCGAGTCGCGATGCATTTGACACAGTAGAGATGGCCGCAAGTTAAAATACGGCGAGCATTCACGTCTTCGAGAGGTGTCAAGCAACAAGTGCAACGCGGAGGTGGCTTGGATTCAAGGTCCGATACTTCCACAAAAACCAAATCCTCTGCACTGTCAGTATCCAAGCCAGCGTCTGTAGGGTGCAGCAATTTGTGCTCTTCCTTGGCGTAAAAACTCAGAGCCATCGCCTCGTCGAAAACGACTTGCTCTGCAAGACGGATTTCTTCGCGGTGCAGCTCCAACGCGTAGACATCGTCCGCGTTGATCTCATCGAAGTCAATTGTATCCGAGTCGAAATACTCCACGTGATCAAATTGGCCACCGGAAGCCAGCTCCTTTAACTCGTCCAGCTTTGGGAGAACTTCCATGATGTCACAAGCCCAGTTCGCCTATGCTCGCTCGAGCTTGAAAATTGGGAACTGACACGTCAAGAATCTGCTGCGTCAAGAATCTGCTGGTCCTTTCCCATCCGACCGTTAACAAAAAAAAATGTTTGGCATTGAATTTTTTTTATTTTTTGGTGTTTCATCAAAAGCGCACTACACTACATGTATTGGAAGTGAACTAAAGTGTCGTGCTCAATGGTAAGCATACACCCTTCCGCAAGTGCACTTCGTGTGCAGGCACTTCCAGCAAAAGTGGTGGCCAAGAGGACACGTCATAGCGTTGCATCCCGAGTTTTTCACGACACCAACCCCGCAAGTTGGGCACTGTTTTCCCCGATTTTTGCGAATCACCGCAGCGTAGTCCAGATCTGATTGAAGAGTTGACGAGCTTGGATCGCGCTCAGCTAAATAGCGCGAGTACTTGTCAAATTCAGTTCTGTTCAAAACAGCCTTGATGTACTCGGTCGGAAACTCTTTCGAGCAGCAACGGATTGGAATCTGGTTTCGGTTTGTAAGACTGAGCTTGGCCATCATCTTCAAGCAAGACACACAATAGCCATGGCCACACGGTACAACTCGCCACTTGTCGGGTGAAGCCACAGGAGAGAAACACGAAATACACGTTTGTTCGTCCTCTTCGGTTAAGTCCACCACTTTCTTCATTCTCTTGGCTTGTGTCTTGGCCTTCGACCCAGTTGCAGCTTTACGTTTGCCTCCGGTAGCAGGATGCGTAGTTTGGTACTTTACCATCCGCTTAGCATACGTTATCAGTTCTCGTCTGAAGATCACGAGCTGCACGAGATCCAGCGGCAACAGTTGACCGCAACAACTAGCAGGGGCTTCCTCTTCATTGGAGTTCATGTCGATGTAAGAGCGAACTTTAGTTCCCAGGCAGTGGTAGCAAAACATGTGAGCGCACGGAGCTTTGATCTGCACAATGCCCACTTGTATCTTGCACACGTGACAACTCGCTTGAGCATCCAAAGCATCACGTCGTTGATCCGCTCCATGACGCAAAATAGTCGCCGTAATTCCGCTTTGCATCGAGGCCTTCTGAGCAAGTAGGGCGTGACGATGGCGGCTGGGATAGCGAGTTTGTTGGGAAGGAATTGTTGGGACCACCGTGTTCGCAATAGCCGGCGTATCAAGAGCATTTGGTACTTGCGCGGTTAGATGATAAGTGGCAGGCTGTTTCGTTTCAAGCTCAACCGCAGCTTCATTACCAGGTAGTTGAGATGCCGTCTGCTGGACATGGGGATCTCTCCCTATTTCACGCGTCCGATCGAGCAAATACGAGTAGTACGCATCTTCTTCCTTGGGTACTACCTTACGGATAAAGTCATGGGGGACAACCCTCGCGCAGCACCGAAGAGGGACTTGTCTGGACGATAGCACCGCTTGAGTCTCTTTCGATAAGCAAGCCCGGCAGAAAATATCACCACACAACAGTGGAAACAGGTTGATCGGCTGTGCTTCGGACACCGACCAAGAATACTGCCGAGAACAACCCGAGCATCGAGCAGAGCTTTGGCCCTCGTCACGCAGCGCCTTCTTCATCATTATAATTCACAACTGAGAGTGAAGGGCTCAGAAGAAGGATACGTTGGGACGTGACGCAAGTCGAAATCACAATGCATCAAAACACCCAGCCGAAACGAAAAGAAAAACGTCACTTAAAGCTTACATGAATACTTCATCTGAAACATTCATTCCCCGAGAATCGCTCGGACTTCAGCCTCCGGGATCAGTGGGCAATTGCACGAGCCCCAAAAGGCCAAGCACGTGTAGCAAAACTCGTGGCCATTGGGGCAGGTCATGTGGACGCAGCCAAAGTCACGTTGCACACCGATTCCACAACCGGGACACTGCTTCGCTCCCAAGGCTTTGACTGTCGCTGTGTACTCGGCATCGGACTCTAGGTCCGATGTCTTCCAGTCTTTCTCCATCAACAGCTTCTGGTATTTGGCGTAGTCCTCAGGGCCAGTCAACGCATCGCGAACGTAGTCATCAGGTAATTCTTTCTTGCAGCACCGAAGCGGAACTAGCGCACGGTCACCCAAAGCTAAACGACACATAACCAGAAGGCACGACTGGCAGTAGAAATGTCCACACGGCGCAACCTTCAGTTCACTCTGTCCTTTCTTCGAGGAACAGCTTGCACAGTTGGCTCGGGCTGGAATCAACTCCTTACGGCGAGCTAAGTACATCGTAAATTCCAAGTGGCTCAACACCAGCCCCACTTGCTCCAGGCCAATCTCCTTGCTACACTTCCAGCACGTTGCCGGACTTGCGTTCTTGAGGGCGTTCGAGCAGATCTTGGACAGGCACGGGAAGCAGATTGAATGCTTGCAGTTGGAGAGGTCGAGCACACGTGTAGATGACTCAGTCTTCTGGCCGCAGCACGAAGTCGTCTTTTTTGCCGTTATGCCCCACGATCGAACCCTGCTCATCGCTCAAGTCTCTTTCTCTCTTTCAAACTGCGTTGTTGACGCGGTAGTTAGGCATCAACTCTTTAAGAAATCTCCCGACTCTCTCGTCCCACTTCAACACACCGCCTCGCAGCAGAAAAAGCGTGTGACAACCTTCGCCACCCTTGTCATCCCATGTAGCAGCGCCAACGCGACCAGCAGCAACCCAAAAGCCGTTGTGTAAACTGCGAACGGGTGTTGTGCAGTGAGTGCCTCCAAGTGAATGGGGATGCGCTTATCGCCGATCAAGAACCCCAGCACTCCGACCACTAACACCACAGCCATCATCTGACCCGCACCGACCATCAACTTGAAACACCCAAAATACACCGCAGCAAGCACCGATCTTGGCGATGTAGTGCCCAAACTTCTCTCGAATCTCGGACATGGCTCGAACAGTTGATCTCGTCTTCCTCCGATTGGCGGGGGCACTCGAATGGGCAACAACGGGTGCAGTTCACCACTATCAACTCCCCACTCTGCCAGATCCAAGTCAATGCAGTCCGCTGCTGAAGCTGCCAATGCATTGTAGATGAATGCATCAGTGAGACACAAGTAGAAGACCGTGTGCAGTAGCCCATTAAACACGGAAACGCCGCAGCCGCAAAGGGGCATCGTTAGGACTGTCAGAGCTGCCCCCGTCCACACTGCCAAGGCTGCAATGACGCTCAATACTGCGCTACACCCATTGAAAAAAATCATGCGCGTGATGTGGCTGGCTATCGTACAGGGCCGCACAAGGTTGCAGCCGCGAGGATGGCGTAAAACACTCACGCGACGTCTGGGACGGTATGGAGGCAAAGGGGCGAACTCTTCTTCAAGGCGCTGGCGATGCTGAGAAGGATACAACGGGGAGAAGTCGGGTATAGCTTGGTACATGTGTTGAGAGGACGGGAGCGCGTCTGTGGCCCTGTATGAAGACGCAGGCGCCGTGCGCGGAGGAGACGTCAAAGGCATCATTTTCGTGTGAAGCTCTTTGAATTTGTGTCTTTTTGCGATTTAGTCCAGCTTATTATGCAAGTGGGGGGGACCTCTCTAACCGCATATTTGAGCAGCTCAATTGCGCACCACAAGTGGATCAGTATGGGAGACTCGCAGAACTGGTCGTCGTTCGACGAGCCTGAGAAGCCCAAGCGCCCAAGTACCGCGACAGAACAGGCTCAGAAGGAGAGCAACAATGCTGACTCGAAGAACAAGGGATTGAATGCGCTGACGGAGCCTGTGGCGCTGCGCAACTTGCGCAACCGACTAATCTTCGGCAGTCTGGTGGGATTCGTTACTGGCGCAACGTTCGGAGGCAGTACGTGCTGCAATTTGGTCCTTGTTGTGGAGGAAATACGGCATGTGTTAGTTTCGTGTACTAATTGCAATTGTGATGGTGGCAGTCGACGGAGCCAAGACGTACATGAAGCAGAATGGCAAGCTGGCGCCTGCTGCTTTGACTTCTGTTGCACGTGGAGCTGCTACGACAGGAGGAGCATTCTCGGGGTAAAGACAAGCAGTGGATTGATGTGGCTGCAACGATGTTGTTACTGATGATACTTTGCTGCTGTTTGATGTTACAGTTTCTTCTTCCTGTACTGCGGAATCAAGACGGCGCTAGCGACTCAACGCGAGGACGATCTAGTAGGTGCGGGTATCTCCACGGTGGCTGCTGGTCTGCCGTTTATTCGTTCGACTGTCATGAAGCAGAACTTGCCGTACGCACTCATGTTGGTGGCACTGGACCATTTCCACGAGGAGCTCAACGAGTACCGTAGATAAACGCTCGCGCTGGCTTATGAATGGAGGGAAGTTGCATTATTTTGTGCAGTTATGCCGTTTTTGATGTGCAATATAGGCTCGACTTGCGTCACAAAGCACACTTACAGCTTCGCCCCGACATCCTTGGGCTGCCCGAAGAGCTGCTGCATCTCGACGAGGCTTTCCTCGAGCAGGTGACCCATGCGTGCGCCCCAGCTACCGTGCTGGCGGCAGGCGATGTTGAACTGAATCGACTGATCCTTGACACTGTAGGCGATACCCAGGCCCTCCGGGACGACTTCACCCCAGCCCCAGCCATCGAACAACTCGTTGGTCAGGTGGCTCGTGGAAATGAGCCAACGACTGGCCCTTGCCATAACCGGATCTTCAAAGAACGGCACGCGCTCGCCGGGCTGCACCAGAAGCTTCAGACCAAGAATGTGGCGATCCACACCATGACCAGCGCCAGCCTTGCGCATGTACGCAACATGGGCGTTACCAGCAGCAAGGAGCAATTTCTTCTTCTCTTCGGTCGTGACTGCACCTGATGCATCCTCCATCGCATCCGTGAACTTAGCACTGGCTGCTGAGCAACTGCGCGTGGTCTCAGTACGCCCGTGCAGGAAGACACGAGTTTGTGAGGCTTCGTAGGTGGCCGCATTCTTCTTGAATAGCTTTTTGTAAGCCAGCTGAATAGCCAACTGCACGAACGCGTCCGGACTACAACGGAAACCCTTGATAGATCGAGCACCGTATCCGTAGAAGGCCTGGACGAACACTTCATGGTCGATGACCGTTTGATCAAACACCTTCTCGGCCTCAGCGATGTTTCGCAGCGTCTGCGCCGTGAAGCGGAACGTCAGTTGCTTGGGGGCAATAAGCGAGTGTTCAAGCTGCTTTGTCGTCTGACCACGCGGGCCCAGGTCAGTCTGGCCGTGGTGCAGGCGCGACAGCAAGTAGTCGGCGTAGCGAGCCATAGGCATGCCATCGAGCATCGAGTGCTCTCCCAGTAGCCCTGCCTTGCCGTTCTCGAACACAACAATCTGCACGCACTTGTCGAAGAAGCGGTTGCGACCATTGCCATGCCAGAGTCCACGTGCCACCTCAGTACGGGACACCGGAGCTTCATCATCCATGTTCAAAACCAATAGCGAGCTTTCAATAGCGCGCAGAGACTCCTCGTTCTTAGGGGAAGCTCGAATCAGCTCTTCGCGTGCATCGGCCCAGGCGTCGCGATCCTGGGACGTGAGCGTTCCCACTGCCGACTCCTTGGCTCCTGCAGCTTCTAAGATCCTTGCCAACTGGAAACACAGCGCTTCAAAGCCAAGTGGTTCTTGAGTACGTGAATCCAGCAGTTCCAACTGGAAGAACTTGTTGTGCCGCATGACAACCGCGTGCGTATGCGTCTTGGGGTCGTAGATCCTGTACGAGTCCTGTTCGCGACGCGGGATGCGGCAGGCGTTGAACATGTACTTGTAGGCCGTAGAACAGATGGGCGTTTTCTTCTTGCCCAATTGTTCAGGCTCCAGAGAACCGTCCGCCACTTGACGTGCAAACAGCACAGAACCACGTAGCAGCGCCGCCGCACGTCCAATATTGGAGCGCTGGGCCGGGTGCACACTGTCTGCGAAGTGGAAAAAGTAGCTGACGTTGAACACCACGGGGTCGCGCACCTGCAAGTAGCCAAGTGTGTTCCACCATTCAGACAGGAAGCTCGAGTCATTGCGGTCCTTAGCGCGCGCCTGCAGGCGGCGCTGCAACTCCTCGCCCATTCCGCCAGGACGCAAGAAGGCAGTGGTCAGCTCCTTAGTACGCGCGAACTCGGTGGGCGACGTCAGCGGCTTCAGCGTTTCCAGATACAGAGCGACAGTGTCGGCCAGTGAGGGCACGGGAAGGCGCGGCAAGTCGCTCTGGAAGCGGTAGAGCGGCAGGGAGGCGTCCTCCAGGTCCGCTTCAGCGCGGTAGTCGCCCCAACACTCGCGGAAGCCTTGCGGGCCAAAGGAGCCGTGCGGAGTCAGAACCATGACGATATGAGTGATGTTCGCTACAGAGTGAATGTTCACACTGGGCTGAAGATTGCAGAGTGACGGTTTGCAGCGCAAATTGCACGTCAGGTTCAACGTCAACGCAATATTTTTGACATCGAACGCAATGTATAGGGCTAGATCCGCAATATTGCGGTTCTGAAGCAATGCGGATTGGCTAGAATACTTCAAGCTATTAGCCAATCATCGTCGCTTGAAAGTGTCGACAGCATCGGGTCACGGCTCACTCTAATTATGAGCTCTTCCTCGCTGGCTCCTGTGGCTGTGGCGGCTGTAGCGGCGGTGGCTCTGTATGGGCTGCTCCGCGTCACCCGCGCTCGTATATACGACGGTATGATCGTGAACTTGACGACCGGGTGGTACACGGAGGTGCTGAACCGCCTGTCCAAGGGCAGCAAGTTCCTGGACGTGGGTATTGGCACGGGATTCGCTCTGGTTAACAACGGCGAGCAGCTCAAGATCAAGGACATCACAGTGGACGGTGTGGACTACGACAAAGACTATGTGGTGCGCTGTGGGGAACTGCTTAAGGAGACGCAGCTGACGAGTCACGTGCAGGTGCACCACGCCTCCATCTACGACTTCAAGGCGGGACCGTATGACGCCGTCTACTTCAGCTCGTCACTCATGCTCATGCCGGACGCTGTCAAAGCTCTGCAACACTGTGTGAGCATGCTCAAGCCTAAGACTGGCAGGATTTACGTGACGCAGACTATCCAGACGAGCCATTCGAAGCTCGTGGAGCTGGGGAAACCACTGCTCAAGTTCCTCACGACCATCGACTTCGGTACAGTCACGTACGAGGAGGATCTGCTCAACACGTTCAAGAAGGCGGGGCTTACTCTGACCGAGCATGTGCCTATCTCTGGGTCCACCATGACGTCCACGAGGTCGTTCCGACTGTTCGTGCTGGAACCGTAAGCAGAGTTGATGAACAAGTAGTGAACAAGTTCTTGAGTTTCAATACGAAGGAATCGACAGAGCCACTCAAGTGAGTCTACTATGATGCAGTTAATTTCTACAAGTACTGGTATCTTTCACCCCCTTCCTGGCGTTCTTTCCAGAAAGGAAAGGCTGGGTTGCGGGAGATCTTGAACGGGCACTACAGACTGATTTTAGTTGGGAATCTGAAAGGGGGGAAAGATTCACAACTTCAAAAGATATTGGAAGCGCAATGGGGTGTTTGTGGAGAAGCAATGTGCTGTACGTGGCGATATCTATCTTGCTTATGCAGAGCTTTGGTAGCGGAGTGGAGGCGTCCGTTGCTCGCCTTAAGAAGAACGCGGAGCCGCATGACCCCGTGGCTGCAACTCAAGGACTAATCCACCGAAGACTGGGAGAAAAATACATTGACCAGGTAAGGCCCCTCTTGTTGCGTGTAGACCGTTTGGATCCTTGTTTACGATTGACTGTGTCAGATCTCGCTACGTGTGCTACCGTCGGATCCGGATGATCTCGATGTGTTCGAGCTCGGTAGTGACGGTGACAAGCTCGAGATCGCAGCCAATTCGGCTACTGCCATGGCGTACGGCCTGCACTGGTACTTCAAGTCGGTGTTGCGTACTCAAACCGACTGGGAGAACCACAACCTTCAAGTTCCAGAGAGACTACCGCCAGTGGACAAACACGTGCGTCACAAACGCAGCTCCAAGTTTTCATACTACCAGAACGTGGATACGGTCAGTTATTCGCTTTGGGCGTGGTCCTGGCCACAGTGGGAGAAACACATCGACTGGATGGCGCTGAACGGTATGTATCCGCCTTAATCTGTGTCGAAAAATGAAATAACCTTTGATGTATATTTTATCCAGGAATTAACATGCCGTTGGCCTTCACCGGACAGGAGAAAGTCTGGCAAAACACGTTCCACAAGTACTACAACGTAAGCTACGAGGGGCTCGGCAAGTTCTTTGCTGGCTCAGCCTTTTTGTCCTGGGGTAGAATGGGGAATCTACGTGGTAGCTGGGTGAAAGGCCCACTACCTCAAGCGTTTATCGACAACCAGTACAAACTACAACTCCGTATTCTACAACGCATGCGTGAGTTCGGCATGATCCCAGCTCTACCAGCCTTCGCAGGGCACGTTCCTGAGGAATTGAAGCTCCGATTACCAAATGCAAACTTCACGCGGTCGCCGAATTGGGGCAATTTCTCTGAGGAGCACTGCTGCGTGTACATGATTGAGCCCACGGACCCGTTGTACCGTGAAATTGGCAAGGCGTTCCTGGACGAGCAGCGCGCATTGTACAACTACACGTCGTCACTGTATCAATGTGATACGTACATGGAGATGATGCCGGAGTTCGAGGATTTGAACGAGTTGAAAGGGGCAGCGCAAGCTGTGATTGACGGTATGACAGCAGCTGATCCTCATGCTGTTTGGCTCATGCAAGGCTGGCCATTTGTAGACGACCCGCACTATTGGACGAGACCACGAGTGAAAGCGTATCTTGACGGAGTACCAACCGACAAGTTGATCATCCTCGACTTCTATAGTGATTCAGTGCCGATCTGGAACAAGATGGATAATTACTTCGGCAAGAACTGGATCTACTGCGTGCTGCACAACTTTGGCGGAAATACTGGACTGCGAGGAGACTTACCCACTGTAGCGACGGCGCCTATACTGGCGAAATGGGCCGGGAATGGCACTATGATTGGAGTGGGGTTGACTATGGAGGGTATTTTCCAGAACTACGTCGTGTACGATCTCCTGTTGCAAATGGCTTGGGAAGATACTCCTCTGGATGTGAACACGTGGGTGTCCACCTTTGCTGCCCGGCGGTATCATACACGCAATGAGCACGTGGAGCAGGCGTGGAGCTACCTTTTGCGGTCAGTGTACAACCGCACTCTCGCTTACGGGGGTGTAACGAAGAATTTGGTCTGTTTGATTCCTCACTGGAGGCTTTTGTATGACCGATTTCAGCCCACCCTTATCAAATACGACCCAAACGATGTCGTTTTAGCCTGGAAGGAGCTTCTTCTGGCTGGCAAAGCAGTGCATGATGTGGACACGTACAGACACGATTTAGTGGACGTTACGAAACAATTTCTGAGCAACAAGCTGTTGGAGCAGTATATCCACCTCAAGACCGTCTTCAGTGCCAAGAAAGCATCGGCTAATGAAGTGTGTGGATTAACCAAGACCATACTCACCACTATGGAACACTTGGAGGAGATTCTCGCTACAAATGAAGACTTTTTGCTGGGGAATTGGATCGGAGACGCACTAAAACTTGCCGGGGATCTGAGTGGTGACAATGACGAAGCTACCAGAACGAAATTGCAAGAATACTACGAGTACGAAGCTCGTAACCAGGTGACGCGTTGGGGAGACGACAACAATGAGGCCATTCACGACTACGCAGGGAAGGAGTGGGCTGGCCTTGTTAAGGGCTACTACATCCCTCGTTGGGCCATGTGGCTCACTGAAGTCTGCGAAGCATACACCAACAACCGCGACGTGGACGAGAAGGGGATGAAAGAGAAACGTATTGCGTTTGAGCTCCAGTGGCAACTCGGTCACGAATCATATCCGACCAACACAGTTGGGGATTCCCTTGCTATTTCCAAGCGCCTCTATAGCGAGTACATCGCTACGAACGCCTTGATTCCGTGGGAACTGTTCGGTGAAATGCTATCGGTGGCGTAGCTTAACGTGTCGAAGAGTTCATCATCATGTTGCCAGATTTATTGAAGTGTACATTCGAGTTCGAAGTATGACTATCCCTCATCAGAAAATATATACTTCGAAGTGCATCCTTTGTTGTTGCTTTCTTCTCCGCTACCACCAAAACAGCAGCGAATATCAAGTATCGAGAAGTCGATTGTACTACTACACAATTGCTTCACCTTGTAGGTTACAAGTTGTAGCACGTGTCTATTGCTATGCTGAGCCGATCCCTAAAAAATTCGCATCCACGATGCGAATTCAGCACCGAGAGCACAACAATGTCCATGACTGGACGCCTTCCTGAGTCAGCAAGGCTTTGAACTTGGCGTGGTGGTCCTGGAAGCCATCATCACAAAATGTTCAATGACAAAAAATTGCGTTTGCAAAAAGATGTAGCCAAAACCGAAAATCAGTTGCACTTGATTCCACTATGTCAGATCCATCGCCACCTTCCGCGCTTCCATCCTCGTCACTTCAGTGCTGTCTCTCTGTGTACCAGCCGAGCTCAAGTACTAACCCGCGTTGGCGCTGTACATCGCTATCAGGGCCCTTCCAGACTATCCGGTCTGTCTGTCTCCTCACTGGACTTTTACCGCCTCCCTGACTCACAACACGAAACTACAGAGTGATGGTCGAGTGGCTGGCTGCTTGGCATGCCGTGCATTGGACCTGTCTCGGGGTGGGCGCTGCAGCCGCGCTCTTCCTCCTGCTGCACTCGGTGGCGTTCCACCGGCTCAAGCGTCGCATGGCTGACCTACTGCTGAGTGGCATCGCGCTGGCGGATCTGGGCTTCGTGGCGTTGGAAGCCCTTAAACAAGCGCTGCGTACGTCCTACTTCGCTCGATACAAACGGGAAGACGATGGAGAAGAGGACAATTACTCGACGGGAGACTTTATCCTGACGCTCTTTGGACGCTTCAGCTTCTTCATGTCCTTCTATTGGATCGCCAACCTGTCGCTGCTCATGCGTTTGGGCAATTTGGAGGCTCTACACGTTAAAAGGAGCGTGTTACTATCGTCTTTGGCCTCGTTGATCTACGGCTGTATGCACGCTATCCTTCCGGCGTTAAGTGGAGAAGATATGACCAATTCCGGAACGGCGTATACAGTCACAACGGTGTTGCTGTTCATCATGCAAGCGACGCCTTTGCTGCTGATTATGGCGAACCTCCGAGTTGTCAAGAAGTCGAGGCTTAATTCTTCCGCTCAAGGGAGAAATGTCATTCGGAGACTTACAGGCTATTGCGTTTGTGCGGCGGTGTTGACCCTACCGTACGCTCTGGTGCTGATTCTGTCCGAGAGGCTTGCTGGAGTGGGGGTTATAGCGGAGACGATGAATTATGTTGTGCCAGTGGCGAACGCGCTGCTCTTTGGCACGAGTTTAAGCTGTTGTTGCTGCTGTGCTACTGGACCGGAGACGATGCTACCGACACATGAGGATAAAGTTCAAGACAACGATACCCCGTCGTCCTCGATAGATATTTCAGCTGGAGCGCTGACAGATGGAAGCGGCACACCGGGGAGCACAGGATACACAGGAATTGCTACAACGGGTGGAGTTTTAGGACTCCGAGATGGACTACTGGCTGGAGGACCAATTGCTGAAATGGTGACGGAAGGACCGGCAGTGAAGATCGGCGAGGGATCAAGTGCTGAAGTGTACAAAGCTCAATGGCTAGGGATCACTGTCGCTCTCAAGTGCCTGCGTTTTCAAGCTGGTAGTGGCTCCGAGGCAGAGCTGTACATGACGCACCTCGCTGAACTACGAACCGAGTTCCTGGACGAGGCTGTGCTGGCTGCTCAGCTACGTCATCCGAACATCACGCTATTCATCAAAATGGGCACTTACAGAGGAAGCTTGTGTCTTGTAAAGTACGTATTGAGCTGGTTTGTTGATGGTGGGAGTATCTAATTGTTTTTTTTTTGTTATTGTCAACCCAGTGAATATTGTGCGCGTGGATCACTTCGAGACGTCCTTCAAGCGAATCCACTCATGGAGTGGAATACGAGAGTTCGCCTTGCGTTCGAAGCAGCTAAAGGCCTTGCTTTTATGCACAATCGTGAGCCGATCTACCTCCATCGCGACCTCAAGGCTTCTAACATCCTGGTGACTGCTGACTGCACTGCCAAGATCGCAGACTTCGGGATCGCTCGAATTGCGACGGATTTCACCGTAAAGAAGCAACACATTTCACAGAAGTTCTCGACACAGTCGCTCCAGTCGTTGCAGTCCATCAATGAAAGTGTTGTGATGATGGACGAAGCTGCTTCCGAGCTCATGACGACTTTCGCTGGCACATGGCGATGGAATGCCCCAGAAATAATGAAGAATCCGAACGAGTGTCGCTTCAATCGCGAAACAGACATGTACAGCTTCGGAGTGGCGTTATGGGAGATTCTTACGAACGGAGCGATTCCGTTTGGCAATGTGGACTTCGATCATCAAGTGCGGCAACTCGTGGCAGCGGGGGAGCGTCCAGCACTACCTCCCGCTTACTTACGACGGGCTCCACCCGAATTCATTGAGATTATCTGTGCCTGCTGGCACCAGCGGCCGGAAAGGCGACCTAGCGCCCAGGATGTCATGTTGCGACTGGGCTCCTTGTCGTACACGTTATCAAATGGCTCGGAATTCTATACTTCGTCCCAGAATACAGCGCGCTTAGTCTTCAGTGACAACTACTGTCAAGCAATGGACTCGAACCAGAGTTGCCCGGGACTGTGGTGAAATTAGCGCCTGTAATTTAAGTAGGATTAAGCAACAAGAAGCACTTTTGATAACGTGAACTTCCTCTCAATTTGTCTCCACCTCATCGTCGGGCTCTGCCGTGGTATTAGATGAATCCGTCACTGCCACATTCGCGTCAGTTGTAGCACTGGTGCAATCTCGATCAGTCTGCGAGCTTGAAATCGGCAGGATCCGATCAATCTCCTCCTCGCTCACCCCCTGGTCTCTCAGTTGCTTCCGCGACAGTGCCAGCAGCACTCTGGCTTCGTAACCTTCTTTCTCTGCCAGATGAGTCTCTTTTCTCACTTGTGTCTGCAAAAGCTGTAAGCTGAACCGTTCACGGGTATCTTCACGTCGGTCGTGGTTGATCTCGAGCTGCAACCGCTTCTCCTCGATCTCTAGTCGTCTTTTGTTGAGCGCTAAAGCGGCTGTATCATCTACTGAACTAAGCCCCATATCGTCCGCGTTCATTGCAGTCACCATACCCCACCGCTGGCGAGTCTTGGTCGTCGATACTTTCTGCTTCTTCGTTGGCGGAACGTTGCTTTCGATTGCATTGGCGTTTGTTACCGTCACATGTTCTTCCGCTATACTTCCGTCCTGAATGGCCTGTTCAATGAGCTCTGAGGTCGTCGGAATGGCGTCCGACATCCCCGATCCAGAATTTCCACTAACGAGGGCCGCCGGATAAGAGGAGCGCGCTGGACATATGCGCATGTGCGATTGCAATCGGTTGACGGCGGCGGATACCTGCTTGTGGCAGGTCTTGCAGTCCACCTTCTCAATCTTGGCGCCGGCCACGCGGTATTTGTGCCCGAAGAACTCCCATTCCTTGTTGAGCGGCTTCACCATGAGTCGTTATTTGCACGAAGGGGGAAATAACAAACGTTTGGCGATAAAATACTGCGTTCGCGATTTAAAAAATATATTTTTATCCAATCCGAAGCTTGGTAACTTCAACTTCAGCCACATTTTCAGTTTTATTTCTACGTTGGCAATGGACTTGCTGGCGGAATTTATGCCCGATATGGGGGACATCTTGATGGCTCAGGAGGGCGCTCTCACGTCCGTCATCGCCGCATTAACCACTCAACTGCAGCAATTAGCAGCAGACAACGAGAAGCAGGCGCAGAGGGTGGCTTACCTCGAGTCTACGCAGCTCTCAATGCGTCTGGTTATTAAAGAACTACAAAATACCCCCGCGCCAGCTCCTGTAGTCGTGGAAATGCCGTCGCCAGAGCCAGCACCCCCGGATCCGGCTATAGTTGACGCTCTGGCGACTCTGACGGCCAAAATGGAGCAGCTACAGGTAAATGTACAGCAACAAGTCGCGGAGCAGATGCAGCAAGCGCTCGTAGGTCTCCAGAGCCCCCAGCAGATCGATGATGCGCCTGAAAGAGCGATATTGGAGCTGAAGCTTCAAGAACTGGACGAGAGGCTCAAGGTTCAGATCGGAGAGCTGCGTAGTGAGGCGACAGACTCTTTGGCGGAGAAGAGCAGGCAGACAGAGGAAGCGGTCAAGACACAGCTCGAGCAGTTGGAGAAGAGGTTTGATCACCTGTCGAGAGTGAAGATGGAGGTGAAAGAGATCATGCGCAGGGCGGATCGACAGGAACAGAGCATTGAGGATGTTCGAATGGGCATTGAGATGCTGGCGAAGTCCCTTGGAAGCGATGACGTGGACTCGGAAACCAGTGAAGAAGATGGAGAGGAGAACGTGACAATACCGGAGGATGAAGAGGAAAGCGCCCCTCATGCAGTCAGAAAAGCAGCTCTTCATTTCATCCCTGTATTTCGATCGGACAACTCGCAGACGAATCTGAATGTTGATGTGAAAGCGTTGGAAGAACCAGCTCCACCTCAACCAGAGAGCAGACCCCAAAGCGCCAATCCAGAGCCTGCCCCATTACCACAAAGGGATGTGACTGATGAATCGTCACAGCGTAAGCCACCGCCTTTAAGAGCCAAGTCTGTTGCGCAAGTGTCCAGGTACGTGCGACGTTCCCTGCGGCGACGTTACCAATCTACGGACCCAATTATCCCTGTGATTCCTCTCGCCGAGTTGATTGAGCCAACAATACCCGAAACAACTACAGAACTTGTCGTTGAACAGGAACCAACTCCACCTACACTTGTAGAGCCTGATCTTCAGCAGTCTGAAGGAGAACGCACTACAGAGATTGCCGTTCCTCCACCAGTAGAGCCAGCCCCTGCTCCTCCTGCTGAAGAAGAGAAGGAGGACGCTCCAGAAGAAGTTGAGCCTGTCAGTAAACCAGCAGAGCCAGAAACCCACCCAGAAGAGCTACCACAGCAGTATCGCTCCCAATTGGCCACACAACAGAAGACAATGAATGACCAGGTCGAATTGTTCCGGTCCTCCTCGTCTTCGGGGAATCTCTTGCGCCCAAATGTCATATCGTCGGTCGTACGGTCTCGACGCTTGCGTCGCCAACCAAGCGCTCGCAAGGAATCAGACACCCAGTCCATTGAGCAATTCCACGAGCAAGCGCCACGCTCCGTGGCAATGCCATCGAGGAGAATAAGCACGCCCCCGCCCCCTGAACCACGTATCCCACTCACCAAGGAGAGAATGAGGGAGCTGTGGATGATTTTACTCTCGAAACTCGTGCGACTGGCGCGTCTCCGCCAACTGAACGGCCTCAACGCGGAGAAATCGCTCTACCGACGGCAGCAAATGTCCATGGGTTCACGCGTGAAGCGACTGGAAGAAAACACCACGCGATTGGATGAATCGGTCGAGTATCTGGAACGCCACGTGCAGGACAACAGCTCAGCCATCAACGCACTAGACGAAAGCATTGTGGAGCTCCAGCCGGTGGTCGATCGAGTCCAGAAGATGGAGCGCACGCAAAAGGCGCAGGCACGAACCATCGTAGACGTGGAGGAAAAGCTGCAGGAGATTAACGTGGAGATCCAGAGACTGCGAACTTCCGTTCGTCGCAACAGTTCCTCGTCTTCGACTGTCACGAGTGCGGTGGCCAACGCTATCTCAGCCCAGCTCCAGGACGTCTCTGCGAAGTTTTTAAGTCAAGCCACTGCCTTTGAAGCCTCCGAAAAACTGCTGGCACAGGTTTGCGAGACTGAGATTCCTGCTCTCCATGACAAATTGGACCTTTCGCTGTATACAATTCGCCAGGAGGCAGAGCAGCGTGCGAACGAGGCTGCACAGGAGCTGCAGAACATCATTAAACACTTTCAGACGCTGCAGCGAGCTTCTGACGGGAACCTCCTGCTTCGCCTTAGCGAATTCTGCGACCGGATTTACCACACGCTTCTCGGGATGAGCGGGGCCATGCTTCAGTCGGTTGAGCTCACTAAGATCGAGCAGTCTACGAAGAATCCTACTCGGTCTTCACTTGACGTGGGCATCGATATGCTGCACGGAATCTTCACCCACTTCATCGCGAGCTGCAAGTCTGTTGTGTCCAAAGAGGCTGAATCCGAGGTCGATTTCCTGACCGGATCAGCGATGGACTTCCACCAGCAGCTTGACAAGCTCAAGGGCCAAGTGGCGATGGCGAAGGCTGCTGCGCATGCACTTGAAACAGGAGGTAACAACGAGACTCAAGCGCCAGTCCAGACTTCGAGCTTCGACGATCACTTGATCTTCATTACCACCACGAAGCTGAAAGAGCTGGAAGGGACCCTGATCACCCGAGAAGCGCAAAAGGAAGGCAACCAGACCCCCGAGTTGACGCTATTCATGCATGATGCAGTTGTTCAAGTGCGCTCCGTCCTGTTCTTGTTGCTTCTGCATACTGAAGCAACGAATTCTCGCCACCAAGTCGAAGGCCTCCGCTCCTCGCACGCGCTGGTCCAGAATCAGGTGGAAGAGCATGGATTTGCGCTTGGCCATCTCGACTCGACGATTGCACTGGTAAAAATGATGAACACTCGTCTGGATTCGTTCATGGAGCTGTCATTCTCGTACGCTAAAGAGGACGATGTCAAGAAATCCATCCAGGAGCTCATGACTGCCAACAACGACATGCGCGACCTGCTAACCACCAGCTTGGACGCTACTCGCAGCGAGACTCTCGAGCGCGACGGGCTTCTGGGCGAGGAAATGAACCAACTCATAGCGCGCGTCAGTAAGAAACTGGATAAAGACGAGCTGCTCTGGACCCAGGAAGTTCTCGAGCGACAAGTTCAAAACGTTGCCAACTCGTCACTGGACGAGCACGATCTCATCGATATCCACCGCCGGTTGCGCCGCAAACTGGACAAGAATCAGCTGAAAGCCTTTCTGCAGAACCAACGGGGTCAACTGGAACGGGGAACCAGCTTTGCGAGGGGCATGACTAACATCAACACCATCGATGAAGCTGATCAGAAGTCAGCGCCGCTCATAGGAGCCAAGTGCATCTCGTGCCAGGGGGAGCTGCCTCCAACCAAAGCCATGATCAAAAACGCCGTTCGCGATGAAGTGCAGCATGAACTTGCCAAAGCACGAGCGCAAAAGTTGCCACAATCGTCTGTGGCCACATTTAACGTCTCCAACCACCGCAGTCTGGACACATTCAAGAAAGATCTCCTTCTGTCGTCTCTTCAGCAACAGAAGCACAAGTAACACCTCAAGCGTCTACGCAACAAGCACAGGTGTCCATTTCAAAATAAATAAAAACATACTGTCACTCACCGCTTTCCTCTTGAGCAGCGCTTGTAGATCTGTAGGCCTCTTTCTTTTCGTCGACACTTGAGTTCTTCCGTTTAAAACACACCAGCAGCCACCAGAATGGCTTGGAGCAGTTGCGACGCGATTTCCTTCACCAAAATCATGCTGTTCTCGTCCTGGGCGAGCGCGTACACGATTGGGCGGAGGTTGTACTCCACGAGAAACTGGATGGGGGACGTGTGGGACTCGAACAGGCTCTTGAGCATCTTCAGCAAGTTCTTGCGCACAATGGCCTTGGGAATGAGTCGCAGCCGCTTCAAGATCTCCGTCACGAACATGCCACTGCGTCCAAGTGCCTGGTTCAGTCTCACGGAACGGCTCATGATCTCCAACAGCGGCTCCAGCAGGTTCTCCAGCTCTGTGTCCAGCGCATTGTGGAAGCAAATCATGATCCTCATCAGGTTTTCAGGGACGAGCAGCACATTCTCCATCTTCACCGTGTCGTGCACCAGCCAGACGCTGATGGACTTGATCGCATCAATTTGCCAGTATTTGTCCTCTAGCAGCTCCAAGAAGACTGTCACGCTGTCGTACGTCCACAGATGGGCGCGTGCTGTAGGCGACGCATGCGCCAAATCACACAAGATGGGGAGCGATAGCTGCTTCAATGGACTCGAGTTCCGCACCACCTTGATAAGAGACGGGATGACACCCGCTTGCGCTGCATGAGTCTGCCGGTTTCGATTAATCCGACACAGGTAAAACATCGACTGAAGCACGATATTTTCCACTTCTTTCCGCTTGGCATCGGAGATGGAAGGACCTCCCGCCTCCTGCTCATTCAGCAGACGAACAAGCGTCGGGATAGCTCCTGCTCGGTCAAGTTTCTCCAGTGTTAAAGGCTCCATACTCAAGTTTCGGATGCATTTGAGGACCTTTAGCATCGCCGAAACGAACTCATCCGAGTGTCGAATCAGCGGCAGAACTCGCTTGCTCTCTTGCTGCAGCTCGCCTGAACCAAAAAGTGGAGCGCCTGGGTGGATCGCTTCGAGTAAACCCTCCAACACAGCACCATCACACATGTGCTCCTTCACCACAGCGTCACCTTGAGAGAACAAGACGAAGATGTCGCAGATCGTGTGCAGTTCCTTCATCGTCCACGTTGCATCGGCTTTAGGTTTCTCCAAATTACCCTCGTTTTCTGAGTCACGCGTATCATTCGCAGCTACAGAGACGACAATGTCGGAGAAAACAACCACAAACTTCTTCAAAAGCCCCGCCTTGACGAAAAGACGGCAAATGTCGTTCTTCGGGATCGTCTGGATGCTGAATACACTGAAGATTCCGTCCAAGGCGATCCGAAGCAGATCCACGTCAGCCTGAAGGTTGGGTCGCTTATCTTCCAGCGTCAAGAAGTCCACCAGCACAGGTAATCCACCGCACGCAATAAACATCTGCAGCGTCAAGGAGCTCGTTTTGCAGCACTGTCGCACAAACTTGGCAGCTTCCATCCTTACCCCGATCGAAAACTCATAATCCTCGGTGCCGTCCATACGAAACCCTCGCCCACTTTCGCCCGGGAAATAGTACGGATTGTGCTGCTTTGTAAGTTTGATGATCACTGGCACAAGACCAACCAGTGCCAAGTTTTCTTGGAACTTCTTATTGCCCTCGACAATAATGTTAATAACCCGGAGCACAGCGTGTAGCACGTCCATTTTCTTCATCTCCAGGGCCTCCATGATGTTGGGCACCACACCCGGTTGGGACATCAAGTCTCGCCTTAGCGTCACGTTCTGGTCAAATAGTTCCTCCTGCAAAGTGTCAGCACAATACCAGTCAGCAAACACGGATATTTAGTGATTATCATCGTGACTTACCAGGTTATTGCAAGCATCGAGAATGACTTGATCTTCCATACTGGGATCAAGTAAAGAGAGCAACTCCACCACTCGAGCAGTAGCCTTCTGATTTGAGTCACGAGCAGTGGAATAGTCAAAGTCCAGCTCATCGTCAAACAAGTTATCTGGGGCACTACCAGATGAAGACCCTCCATTACTCCCGCGATTGCCAGTAAGGCGTAACACCAGATTCCCCACTTGGCCATCTGCGAACTCGAAGTCTCCATCCATATCGTCGTTTTCCTTGAAGGCGCTAAGTGGCTTCTTGGCTGGAATTACAGAAGCAGCTATAGGATCCGTTTCCATTGCCCGTTGCTGCTTTGCTGCGGCTTGTAGAAGTTGATTTTCATCGATATCGTCAAAAGCGAGGTCTTCCTCTGGATCTTCGACAAATTGCTGGAGTTTCGCTATGCGACTTTGAGCAGGAATTAGCGATGACCGATCCCATGAGTTCAACGAAGGTTTATCCGTTCTGGTCTGGTCAGTGCTGGCGCCGGTACTACCATAGCTCATATCCAGCACAGCAGATCGATCGGACAGCATAGCAGCTTCGGGCTCTTCGTCTTCGTCCTCCCACACGTCGTCGTTGAACAATGCGTTAGCATCTTCTTTTGACAGCTGGAACTTCGGTTTGGCTGACGCAGTTTCCATCGAAGGCTTCGGCTTGCTGGCTTTTCTGGTCCCATTTTCTCGGAGTACGAACGGCGTGGGGTTCGAGTCCACACCGAACTCGTCGTCCCAATCCTCGACATCCTCATCGGATTGTTCATTGGTGACACTGAGAGAGTTCGAGCTCTTGCCCGTTGTGACTGCTGGTACTTCTGTAGTAGACGAGCTTTTCTCGTATAGTTTGATGGTGTTCAGCACTGCATCGCGATCATTCATAGAGGTAACGCTTTCGGCGACGAGCTGTGTACTTTGTTCCACCTTGTTCTTCGGAATCTGAGCAATCCACGGGTGCGCTAGGAGCTCCTCCGCTGAAGCTCGTAGTCGCGGCTCCTTCATGAAACACTTCATTATAAAGTCATGTAAGGCCTACGGTATCAAATTAAAGAAACAAATAGTGAGTAGAGGATACATACTGCTACAACCACTTGCAAAATTGTACCGGTGACATTCGCTGTGGAAGTGGCGGGTGGTCTTCTTGTACAATGCGGAATAGCGCAGCCATTGGCGCTAAGTCGAAGTATGGCGGCTTGGTAGTCAATAGCTCAATAATTGTACAGCCCACACTCCAGATATCCGACGCAGAGGACCCACCTGACATCTCAATCACCTCCGGTGCCACTACATACAACATCTCGTTAGTATAAGAATAAAGAGTCACACTGAGACAGGTGTGCAACGTACTCCAGTAGGGAGATCCCACGACGGAATTGGCCTTCTGCGTCTCGTTTAACTTGATAGCGACGCCGAAATCCGCCAATTTCACCAGACCGTCCTTGGTCGTGAGAATGTTCGCTCCTTTAACGTCTCGATGCAGCACACCTTGTTCGTGCAGATACGCCAATCCTCGTAGCACTTGGGTGATATACATGGCCACGAGGGTCTCGGATAATGACCCGAACTTCTTAATAAATTGTGCCAATGAGCCGTTCTCCATGTACTCAAGCACAATGTACAGATATCCCTGCGTCTTGATAGTGTCGTGGTATTTGACGATGTTTTCATGGTTCAATTTCCGCAGTAAACTGATCTCCGTCTAGAAATACACCGTTAAACATGTCAGATCCATCAGCCGTATCTCTTAATTAATACTCTCGCATCCTGTACCTCAATAGACAGCAGTTCATCCTTGTCAATATCCCGCAGTGACACTTGTTTGATAGCTACTGAGCGTCCATTACGTAAGTCCAGAGCTCCATACACGACCCCGAATCCTCCGCGTCCAATCTCAGCCCCCAATTGCTGGTATACACAGAATAAAAGATTAGAGAAACGATAAAATTGTAGAATTCCAACACTATTGGCTCACGTAATGGGTTCCCACAAGCCGCACTTGCTCCTGCTCCGTCTTCTTCCCCCCGCGACTGGACGCCAGGCTACTGCGGTTGCTGCTGGGACGTGAAGACACCTGGCTGCTGCCACGCACGGACGACCCGGTGCTGCGGCTTGCGCCGGTCCCGGGGCTATCGCTCGTACGCACGTGGAGACCGCTACTGCTCATGGCAGGCGCATGCTCCTCTTCTCGTCTTCGTGCGGTCGGATTGTGTACAAGTAGTGTACATGATCAAATATGAGATCTGTTATCAGTGTAGCCATTCACTTCAGGGATGCTAAAGTTTATTGTGAAAGGTCACCAGCCTGCACTGGTTGTCGGTCTCACTATGTTATCGTGTCCGGGCAAGTCCGAGAGGGACAGCACTTGGCTATTGTCATAGAACGTGACACTGGTCTCGAGCTCGTCCTGCGGCATGTAAATGTTACTCGCCTCGGCCTCAATGACCTCCAAATCATCCGTGAACAGCAGCGTCTGCGTCATACTGACTGCGTTGGCAGCAGCTTCCGCCTGCTCGTGCCATTTCTTGCGCTGACGTCGGTTCGCTAGCGACGAGTGGTTAAACGGGTCCAGTAACTCATCAGATACGCCGTCCACACCCGGGAGATTGAGTGGTGGAGTCTGTTTCAGGATTCCGTGGTAGACCAGTACATCGTCCAGAAACACCTCGAACTCGCGCACGCCACGAGCAGGAGTCTTACTGTAGTTCCACAAGCGGATTTTTGATATTGTCACCGGTTCATTAAAGAAGATCACGAGTTTGTTTGGATGCGACGGCGTGTGCGGGGCCAGCCACATGTGACGGTCGTCGTAGGTGTTGTTCACACCGTCGTAGAGCTTCTCCAGGGTTCGGACATCCTGAGCAGCGCCTGGTTCTTTTAAAATGTTGATGTCACGCGGTTGCGCGTCGATAATCTCGCTGCCAAGAGGAATAACGTGGTTCTCACGGTCGTAAATCTCAACGCCGTTGAGACCCAAGTAGAACTTGTCCCCCCAAGTTGATGTGAACACGAATTTGATAATGTACCCGGTAGGGAATAGAGGAGTCTGGTACTGCTGAAATACTTCTGCAATGGGTTTCATGGCGCTCTTCTTCCGTACTAATCGTGGTTGGGGAGAAGGAGAAGGTTGTGATAGCGAAAACGTTGCGTTGCAGAACGCCGATCCCTCCAAACACCCAGTAGACGTGTCGATATCTTGAGTAGGTTTACAGTCCACAGGCGACGTTGGTCTCGTGTTTTCCGCTTCTTCTGCTGTTGAACTAAGTGTGTCTCCTTCCTTTCTAATCGGATGTAAAAGAAAACCTTGGGATGTACCAGAACTTGATTGTGATCCACTGCGCAGGTATAAAAACTGTCCAAAGTCAAAATCCGTGAGGTTGCCTGGGGCCTTCCGCAGCGATGCACGCATGTGGTGAACGCCATCAATTCGCACTGAGATCTGCTTGGTTCCTTTGAAGGAATCCTCGAGGGTTGTGTTGTAGTTCCACACTTTCAGCGCTCGGATACTCACTTTCTCTGGGAAGTCGATCGTGATTGCTCTGCGTTCTAGTGGAAGCGCGAGGACTGCTTGCAGCGGAGCACTCCACATGTCTTCGGGGTCAGTAGAATGATGTCGTGCTCCGTGTGTCATTATCAGCTTCTGTATCCTATCAACAGCCACTGGAGCGGAGACTTTGACGCTGTCCAAGGATACCACCAAGGGTACGTAGTTACAGTCGAGAAACTCCAGACCGGCAAGCCCAATCTCGTAGGGATCACCCCAGTTCGCCTCCAGTATCAGCTCTATTGTCTTACAGGATAACGGACGTTCTGTTGGCCCACCCACAACTGGTGCAGTACACGGACGTGAAGCCTTAGCGGACATTTGTGAATTCACCCCTGGTTTCACGCCTTTAGGCAGCGGGGCGACCGGAGTGAAGACGGGATTAATCGGGAACGCAGCGTCCCCAGCCTCCGGCGAACAAATGATGTGGCTACTCCCTCTAGCTGCGGCGCGCGATGTTTTGTTCCCTGTTTTCGGTCGCTCATTCAGTCGTGGATCAGGCCCAATCAGGGCTACTGCGCTGTTTAAACCATCTAAAGCCTGACATCCTGTAGCTGGTGACACGGTCGAAGATTCACTGTCAAGCAACAAAGTCTCGTTCTTCTTCTCGTATTTCTCGATCAACTGCAAAATCGACTGGTTCATAGTGAACAGGATGCACTCACTACAGTCGTCAACGTCTTCTATGACACTCCCAGGTGCACGGCGTATTTCACCCTTGAAAATGGATTTTCCATCTAGCGAAATTTCTACGTAGCGCGCTCCACGATACGAGTGAATTCGCGTTGTGTTGTAATTCCAAATGCGCAACATCGAAATCGACAATTGGTAGTCGAAATCCACGTAAATGAAGTGATTTTGGCCACGGGAGAATGGAGCAAGCCACGCATGAAGCTCGTCACAAGTGAAGTAGTGCTTGTCAACAAGTTTATCAACAGTTCGAGGGTCCAGACGGTCATGATCTTGGATATTTAGGTCTGGCGGGTCTGCTGATAGCTGCTTATCAACATCAGAGAGGTGGACAGCGTGACCGGTGTGGTCGAATATCTCAATGCCCATAAGCCCCACGTAAAACGGATCGCCCCACGTTGAGAGAATGTTGATAACGAGATTTTGGCCGCGAGGTAATTCCGGGATTTGGAAATCCTCGGGTGGTTCTGGGGCAGGCTTTGAACCAAGCGATTTCGCGAGATATTTCGATGCTCGGTTTTCTACATCATGACGCTCGCTGTTTTGCATAACAACCTCTTCATTATCTGTTTCTGTCTTGTCGTTTTCATCCAAACTGTCATCAATATTAACGAAATGCACGTTGTCTACAAAAGAAAAAAGTGTAAGACATTTAAAAAAAAATACCTCTGCCATTCTAAACAAACCTTCAGGATCTGCATGTGTGCGCGAGACCGAATTTTTTGCCGATAGTTCGCGGCTTCGGTTTGTCTTATCGAAGAACTCGAGCGACCGCAATGATTCAACCAGGGATTGCTTGACACGTCTACACCGTCGTACACTGTGAATTTACCACACCAATCCGAATTCGAAGGGTTTGTAACACTCACCTGCTCTTCGACTCGGACGCTTGTTGACGGACACGGTGCCTTGATCTCTTTGGCGACGGATATTCTGATTCTGCTGACAAAAAGTCGTTGTCTCCGGTAAGTGCGTCTTTGTGCACCCCAATAGGTGCGCGAGGTCGAACAGCTGAGGAACTGGGAGCCATCGGGCCTGCTTTATCGTTGTGTGGAGAGCTTCCGTGTGCGTTGGAGCCACCATTACCGGTCCCAACAGCTCCGTTGTCGATCAGTTCGACGCTGGAAGTTCTCGGACCAAGCGTTGTAACCTTCGGGGCGTGGTTTGTGTCGCTACTGAGCCACGACGGCACCGACTGCGGTCTCATCGCGAGCTCCAACTTGCCCAGCGCATCCAATATCGGTGGTCCGCTATCCATTTCCCTGCAGTCTTCTTCTTCACGGTGGCTAGAGGAAACGGTCTGATCCGTTATTATTATCTTTAGCGCTCTGTTTGAGCAGGATAAATCTTCGCACTTCAACTTAAATTAAACGCTTGTGATTGGCCGAATTAGGTTCTAAAGAAGCGAAGATGTCCTCATGGCAAAGATACCCGGGAGCTTGGACGCCTGAGGCAGAGCCTGCGGCTCGTCAACCAGCTCGCAATACAGCGACTGCGCCGCCGTTTCGGGTTGAGCAGGAGGAAGAGAAGAAGGAGGACGCTCGGTTTGATTGTGATGGACGCTCGCAACGTCCAGCGATGATGTACAGTGGCAATAACAACAATTACGGGAATTGGCCCCCCAATCAGCAGGAACAAGCTCAGCAGGCTCAGCAATTCCCAGGTTACCCTCCTGTACCCCCTCAGCGTTATGCAGGATACTCTAATGACGTCCAAGAGCCTCGGGAGCGCTATGAATCGAACCAATGGGGATATCCGGGTTCTGCCGCTCGTCAAGCTCCAGAGCAGTCGACATCACTCCGCGGTCAGTGGATAGCAATGAACCAACTGCGGCCGGAGCCTCTGCAGTTGCACGAGAGACACAGACACTGGAGAAGACATGACTCACCGTCTTGGAGGACCAGGACGCCGGGCTTTGTGATGTCGACGCTGAAGCTTTGTGTGTATCATGTGCTCAACGTGATCTTTGCACTGGTGGCGTGCAGTATTCTGTCGGCCGGTATCTGCACGGCTGCTTCGTTGATCCCCGTGTGTTGCGTGGGGCTTCTGATCTTCCAAGTGCTCGTGTATATTGTGTTCTCAATGGCTCAATGGGACATCAAGTTGGGAAACTACATCACGCCGCCACATCAGGCCGCGTATTCGAGCCTGTTACCCCCTGGAAGGTTTATCAGCCGAGACGGTTTTTCTGGATACCGTATTTCATCCGGTCTGGCGTTCTTTTCACCGTTGTCACTCATGGCGATGCTGTATTTTGTCCTGGTGAAGCCTGTGATTGGTGCGCTGAGCTTCCTATCGGTGTTGCTCGTCATTGCTCCAACGGCATCGTTCATAACGTCACTGACATCGCAGTACATGTACCAGGGCGAGTACTACGAATCGATTCAGATCTACGGCGTGAATTCCACGTCGATGCGTCAGTACCCAGGACTGTCGTTGGTTGGCGCAATCTGCGTGACGCTTCTGGGTGTGGCGCTCATGCAGCTCGTGGCCAAGATCTCACTGGGTGCCACACAATTTTTCTGCTGCGAGAAGTTCGCCGTAACGACCAGGTTTGCGCCGTACCAGTATCAAACACTCTCGGCCAACGGCGTAACATCGTACGGAACCGCTTCAATAAGGAGTTAGTTTCACTTGCATGTACTGAAATACAGTAAATGTTTGAAAAACTTCTGTTGATCTGGAGCAGAAAAAGGCAACTTCCACACAATCATTCTAGGCCAAAATCATCATTCCGACATCTGTCGCTCCAGCAAGGCAAGCGCACTCGTTAACTTGCTGCCTTCCGCTCGACTGTGCTGCCATGGTGGAGAAATCTAACACTCGTTTGTACCCGAACTTCGAGGCCCAAGCTCCAGTTGAACCCAGATATGGCGCACCGTACGCCACAGCCAACGTGCCTCCAATGACGGCCGAGACGGAACGTTGGCCACTGACATCCGCAGCTCCTGTGACGTACGCTCAGCCGGAATACAACGGGTACTACGTGCCTCCATCGTACGGACAACCACCTCGCCAGCGTCACTGTCATCGCCAAGAGCATTGGCAAGACGCAAGGCGTCACTGCCATCACCATCACTGCCACAGTTGCAAGAGCCAAGGATTCATTCTCTCAACGTTGAAACTTGGACTATTCCACGTACTCAACGCGCTTCTGGGCATCGTTGCTTTCGTTGCGGTTGTCACTGGCGTTCACGTTGCTATGGGATTGATCCCGCTGTGCTGCGTGGGTCTGCTGGTATTCCGTGGTGTAGTCGTGTTGGTGCAATGGTTGGCGAAGCTGGACGTTAAGCTGAGCAATTACGTCGCCTCTCCTGGTGATGAACGTGTTCTTGTGGCTGAAGCTGACCAGCCAGTCGGTGGATTTGAAGGGCTTCGACTCTCCCCAGAGCTGGGGTATTTTTCGCCGGTGTCCCTGCTTGGAGCGCTCTACTTCTCGACTGTCAAGTTCGTGCTGAGTATCGTGAGTATCGTCGTTGTGTCCATATTCGCTTCATTGCCCATGCTGCTGCTAGCGTACAGCAATGACGACGACACGGACTGGTTCATCAAACTTCACCACCACAAGACTATCGACCTTCGCCAGTATCCTCTCACGTTCTACGTCCTCTGGGCTTGCGTCTTCATCCTCACAGTTGTGGCCATGCACGTGGTGGCATGGCTATCGCGTGCCTTGACGCACTTCTTCTGCTGTGAACGGGTGACTGCGTCCGAATACACCATCCCAATCGTACAGTACTCGGAGAATGCCACAATGTACGGCTCCAACATGCCCACCACCAGAATCAACTTGTAACAAAAGCCACTAAACAGACTTATCACCTCTGTATCTCGACAATACACGTATGAATTGATACACTGGCACGATGGGGTAGCCGGGCACGCACCTTCCGAGGTCGTCTACTCATTTTGAACGCCATGGTACTCTCGGTTTTGTGGCACTTTACTCCTCACTTTTCGCTACCGGGACCTATGGTTCGTCGACTGCAATTTCTTGCCGAAAAATATTTGTTTACAAGGAAATGGGACCCTGGTGGACGCTTCATCAAGCTGGCGAAAGCTAGTATCTGTCACGTTTCGTTCGGTCGAGGTGGTCTACAGATTCCAAGCCTGTTGGATACCGTCCAGACCCAGCGCGGGCCCGTGTTACAGCAACTATTTTGGTTGGCTCCGTGGGAATTATGAAAGGCAACTAGCACGGAGCTTCTTACGTGTGTGCTTCCCCCCGAATTGCACCTCTCTCCGTTTGATTTCACAGCCTGCCCATTTTCAAGGCGGTCTACTGGGATCTCTTTCCAAGCCATTCCTCGTTGGTGGATTGATTCGTGGTTTGCTGCATCCAGACTGCCACGGCTCTCTACTCAGGTCGGAGACAGTGTCGCGCGTCCAGCCAGACTTCTCAACGCTAACGTGTGGCACAATTCTCACCTCTAGATCCAGATTACACCAGGCAAGTGGTGTTCCTTGATGGTACGAGCTGGTCCAATGCGAGACTTCCGCAAGGCTTTTGCTGCGGCTTCTGGCTGCTGATGTCTGATGGATTTCTTCTCGTGTGGAACGTGGCCCATGGCTACACAATTTTTGACTCGTTTTCTCCTGATTCTCCCTGATGTCGACCTACGTGTTCGTGTCCGGCAGCTCGTACGACTTTACGATGACTTAAGCACACTGGTGGGTCAGATTGTGAGTCCTCACGGTGTGTTCCAAGGACCAGTCATGCTGGCAGCTTTTGCGCCACCGTTTGGGATCATTCACAGCGATGTTGTCAGTGTTTTTTCCGTGTCTGACCAAGCGAGATATTCGCCGGATCTTACACTGTAGTTACGCAACCACCCTCTCGTTTACCATTTTGATGGATTTACTCGTGAAAACCTGGTCGACACCCTCCTGGCGCTCAACGACCTCCGTCAGGTGGTCCTTCCTGTTTACGCTGATCTACAATTCCGCTTGTGTTGGAAACATCTTCCCGCACGCTCTTGGTTTTGGTTTCTCCAAAGTACGTCGGAGAATTTTTTGCAGTGCGGATACCCAGACTGCGAGTCTGTGGAGACTGAGCAACACTTGTTTTTCGACTGTGCCCGTGTCGCCGTCCTCTGGGACATCATTGCCGAGGATTGGAGCCTTTTCTTGCCTGCAATTACGTGGAACTTGGTCTGTGTTCCGATCGAACCTACATGGCCTCGCTCACAGCTTTCATATGCGCCAGAACTCAAGGTTCTCTGGATGATACTCCGTAGTATCGCACTTCATATCGTATGGACAACCCGGAACAAACAACAATTTGAAAATTGACCGCCGTTGGATGCGCAGAAGGCAATCTATCAAGTTTACTCTACTTTCAGCAGTCACTTTCGTGCGCTACTGCGTTCTTCTACTGTGGGTGAGCGCGTCTCCAACGATGTCTTCATCACTTCCCGCCTGGTTCTCGGTTCCATCGCTTTGTTACAGCGCATCCACGACTATTCTCAATTCGTAGGCAAGCTTTTTGCTAACGAAAATGGTTGCCTCCGGGCCCCACCCTGTCCCCGTAACAACAACTAGCATCGACGACATCCCTACGTAGTCAGTAGTCCTCGCATTTTGAGAGGTCCGGTTGCCAATTCCATTGACAACTGCTAAACATTCAACACGAATAGTTCTCCCCCGTATGAATTGATACTCATGTTGACAGCGATGCTGCGATGCTTGCACTGCATTTCTCCTAA
Organism: Phytophthora plurivora; assembly: GCA_030027945.1. Taxonomy (NCBI): domain Eukaryota; phylum Oomycota; class Peronosporomycetes; order Peronosporales; family Peronosporaceae; genus Phytophthora; species Phytophthora plurivora. The sequence goes on from CP125259.1 coordinate 1,322,447, forward strand.
GTCGTGAGCCAGTCAACCAGCGACTTAGGATATCACACCATACGGTACTAGTATACAGTCGCCGTGGAGTTGTCACATTCCACAACTGAGCACCATGGCGGGCACGGACGTCAAGGCTGTCGCGTCCCATGCCGCCCGAGTACTCGCGTTCCTGGTGCTGAATTATGCGCTCGCGTCCACCGGCTTCATCGTGATCCTGTTCGGAGTTGCGTTCTCGCTCGGGTCGCTGGCGCTCTGCTGCTTGGGCGTCGTCGTGTTCCAAGGCCTGCTGTATCTGGCACCTCTGTTAGCGCGTCTTGACGTTGCGCTACATAACTTCGTAGAGCCTGTGGAGAACAAACTGTACGGCCAGATCCCGCATTATGGAGAGAGTGGATCGTACTTTGCGCGGCCGTCACTCGCCGTACTGGTGTACTTCAGCACGGCGAAACTGGGCGTCGGTGTTCTCAGCGCTATGGTGGTGATAATCCCGTTCTCGATGCCCATCCACGCGCTCACATCGCCTCCATTCAGAGCTGAGTACTTCAGTGAAGGCTGGTTTAACCTCTCAGCGTTCATGGTGGTGGCCACCGCGCTGCTGGTCTGTGGGTTTACTGTCATGCCCCATGTTGCCAGGCTTTCGTGCGTCACCACGCGTCTGCTGTGCCGGGAGGTTTTCTCATCCATCTACACACGTGAATACTTGCCATCAGTATCGGAGGACGCGACGCAGGTGTCGTACGGCACGAACCAGCCCGTACAGCAAGTGTGACGGTGATCGGAGCCGTTTAAAGTGAGCGGAGACCGAGACACCTAGCAGATCAAGACAACTGCCGCGGAAAAATGCACCATAGTAGACCGACACTTAGACCGCGAAAAATCAATCGAACTGCTGGGCTCCAAATGGTAGAGCACCAGAATTTTGCAAAGCCTTTCCAACAACAGCAAGGTGATGGATGCCCTTTGATGGACAATGGTGGCTGCAGGGCTTGGGAACACCATAATACGTCCACCGAGAGTCACTCCAGTGAGGGAAGACTGCCATACTTTTGAGTTCCAGTACAAATTTCACTTTGTTACTTGTAACAACTGTAAATATTTATTGACGCAGTTAATCCGTTCTAAAACAACATCTTACGCAATCAGATAGCAACAACTCCGTATTTTGTTAGAGGCTATCTAATTTGAAACGATCAGCTTTGCGAGCAGCTACGGTAGTCCTATCTCAGAAATTTTCGCTCATCTCCCTCCACTTTCAACTTGCACCAAGCAGAGCATTTTTCCTGCTGGTCAGTGCGCACTACTAGCAAGTATAGTCCTCCCTCACGTCCCCGCTACTGCACTATGCCCAAGGCCAAGGACGCCCACGTGAGCTTCGCATCGCCCTCCAAAGGTGCTCTCTCCCCTCCCGCAGTTGTCTACTCGCACAAGAAGCGCAAGCCCCAGACTTGCCAGCAGTACGTCGAGCCTGCACTGCTACCTTTACACCACTGTCCGCAGCCTCCAATGGACGAAGAGGACGCCGAAGGACTCGCGCACTCGTTTCTACGTGTAACACTGAAGCTCGTGGTCTTCCACTGGGTCAATTCCGTTCTAGGAGCTGCAGCGTTCACTGTCGTGGGCTGTGGCGTGCTGCTTTCTATCGCATTGACACCGCTCTGCTGTCTCGGTCTGGTATTCTTCCGCCTTGTGATCTGTCTAGTCGCAGTTCTGGCAGAGCTGGATGTGGGACTCGTCAACTTCGTCTCACTTCCAGAGGAGCACATTTCACTGAAGAGCTTGCAACGAGGCTCTCACGCTAGTGCACAGGCTTGTGGCGAGACGAGCGTCGAGCGATTGGTGCCAGAACTAAACAAGTTTTCACAGCCTGCAATGCGTGCAACACTGTACTTCCTGTCAGTAAAGGCTCTGATCGGAATGCTGAGCAGTCTCGTATTGTCGATTGCCTTCTCGCTTCCAGTAGGGGCGATATCTCGGGGAACTTTAGGCGACAACTTCCACGGGTTCGTAGGACTGCTGGTGTTCTTGTTGGCTACGATCCTGCTATTGGGAATTGGCATTCCGCTCATGCAGTACGGCGCGCGGCTATCAAGAGCAGCGACAGTGTATTTCTGCTGCGAGAAGTGCGCACCTGTACACCACCACGCGGAACGTGACCAATTGACCACCTACGGCACCACAGAGATCAATAGCGCGGCTTAGGCATCAAACAACAACCTGTACATATCATGCCCGAGATACACAGTAATATACGACGCTTCTCGAACTCACTACATTTTACGCGTTATCTATCCACTTCGGTCGTGGCTCAACGGCGTTGTTAAACTACACTACAACAAAGGCTGAAGCTCCTCTCAATCAAAACTTACCGGAGACGGGGGTGTTCACAGCTAACAGGTAACAACACGACACGATACAGACGTACCCAGACGACAAACTCGAGTTGAAGCTTCAGCATCACAGTTCACGACCCTATTGAGCACCGAAATCCTGCGTCCAGTACGTCTTGTACGCACCGCAGCCGCTGTTGGACGCCAAGGCGAACCCGACGTTTACCACATCGTCCTTGAGGATGTTCGCACGGTGGCCCGCAGAGTTCCACCAGGACGTCATGACCTGCGAGACACTGCTCTGTCCTGCTGCAACGTTCTCCGCAGCCACTGTCCAGTCGTAACCTTGGGCCTCCATTCGGTCCCAAGGATCCGAGCCGTCCGAACCTTCGTGTGCCATGGTGCACTGCGTAGCCTGGTCTTGAGAGTGGACGTAGGCAGCAGCCACAAGACGAGCATCGATGGTCAACGCAGATAGGCCGTACTGAGCTCGGTACGAGTTGATAGAGGCCAGCATCTCCGCAGTTTCAGCACTCGTGAGTCCGTTGTCGTACGAGGTAGATCCAGACGTCTGGGAAGCTTGGGAAGCCTGGTCCGTTTGTGAAGCTTGACTATCCTGGTCGGCGTTCTGGTCGGCGTTTTGCTCCGCATTCTGATCCGCGTTTTGGTCAGCATTTTGGTCAGCATTCTGCTCGGAGTTTTGATCAGCGTTCTGCTGCGCGCTTTGGTCGGCCGATTCCGAGTCGGAGGAGGAAAAGCGCTTAATGACGTATCCGCAGCCTCCGCCCCAGTAGGTCGAGACGGTAGCCGTCTCGCCGTTCTTGAGCCAGCAAGTGCCGCCGTTGAAGTACGTCCAGGTCCAGTGGGTGCAGTCTGAGTCGTTGGCGCACAGGTCTCCGCAGACGTCCGGGATGCCAGGGGCCGAGTAGAGGTCATCGCCGTAGTAGTCGCAGTTGTGTTGCCACATAACGCGGCCCTGACTGCCAACTTCAAAGGCGGAGGAAGCGCCCGTTGCTATTGCGACGGCGGCGGCGGACAGCGCGAATACTTGAGACCGGAACATGCTTGAATGGTGCCCGACGAATTGGGAAGTGAGAGATAGAGAGCAGAGCTCCCATCCGCCGCACAATCTCTGACGCCGTGTTGAGGGAACCTGAACGTCAGAGGCGGGGCTCCGGGCAGCATTGCTGGCTGGTGAACAGCTGGCGACCAGTTGACGCTACATGTGCCAGGCTCTGAAGTGTATGCTGTCGATATCGTTGAGCCCCTGTCAACGCGAGTCAACTCAACGCTCGAGTAATTTTACACCCGCGTAGTGGCGATCTAGCAATTGGTGACCTGCTGGTGGCTGTGGGTTCCATGACTCTACATGGCGTTCGGCAAATGGAAAGGCGTTGGGAAGTTCCAAACATCCGGATAACCGGCGCCGGATATGGCTCTGAACGCGTTAATTGGAAGGTTTGTATGCATCAAGTTGAAGTGGATGGCTCACCGAAATTCGGCAAAATGCAGCGGCTGTTGTCAACGTAGACATCGTCCGGTTTTCCTCGATACGGGTTTTATTATGTTAGCAAGAAGGAAGCGTCAAGCGCTGTAGGGAGAGCCGTACTGCGCAAACGACCGAGACGCGACACTACTTTTACGACTTACCCACGCACCGTTCCGACTCCATCCTTTCGCTGAGCTTTATTCTGTCTAGTCTACGCATTTGGCTATCAATCTCTGACTCAGTTCACGTTACGTTAAAGGAGACCGAACCGAAGGTCGTCGATCGCGCTCCCATTCCAGACATTGAGTTGAACCGGCTGTTGAAGCACATGGCATCTTCGTCATCGCGATCTTTAGCGCACAGCTGATGATCACCCCTTGGTCGTGTCAGTGTGCCGAAGGCAGTTGGTCAGGAGCTGTTGGATATCTATGGTAGATTCTACCATCGTAAGAATCCGTATCTTCAGCTCTACTGTAGACTGTGTGTTCAATCGAGCGCTTCGACAAAGGTGTTACTGGTGCAGCGAACCCAGCCCAAATGTATCTACTTTACATGAAATTGATCTGCAGGGAATCCAACTTGACAAATGCACACAACACATACGGATCTATTGAATAACAGCTTCGACGGAACTCACTAAAGTCTGAAACTGAAACTAAACGTTGTTTACATTTATCCACATTCATCACTCAACGCTACACGCTACACGCTACACCACTCACAACATGTAGACCACTGACATCGATAGGCTTTCCATTGAGCCATCTAACTATTCACTTATCCTTGACGGCCATAGTCCTGCGTCCAGTAGGTCGCATAGCTTTCGCACCCGTTGTTCATCGCCTTCGCAAAGCCAACGTTCGTTGCGTCCTTGCTGAGCATATTGGCGCGGTGACCCGGCGAGTTCCACCAGGAGATCATGACCTGCTCCACCGACGTCTGCCCAGCAGCCACATTCTCCGCGGTCATAGCGAAGTCGTAGCCCTGAGCCTTGACCCGGTCGCCCAATCTCGAGCCGTTCGAGCCTGCGTGTGTCATCGTGCAGTGGTTGGCCTGATCCTTGGAGTGAAGTGAGGCAGCCGTCACGAGTCGGTTGTCAATAGTGAGCGTGTTGAGGCCGTTCTCAGAGCGATAGGTGTTGATTCGGTTGAGCATATCGGTCATATCGGCGCTAGCCATGCCGCTACCAGACGAGACTTGAGTCGGAGCTTGGGCTGGTGCTTGGACTTGGCTTTGAGTTTGAACCTGCACGCCGGCACTTCGATAGATCACGAAGCCGCAGTTGGAGCCCCACTTGGCAGTCTTGGCCGATCGCGTGCCCGTCTTGAACCAACAAGTGCCTCCGTTGCTGTTGTTCCACGTCCAGTGAGTGCATTTGGAGTCGTTGGCACACATATCGCCACACACAGCAGGGATCCCCGTCCTCCAGCGGTAGTCGTTGCCCGCAAAATTGCAGTTGTTCTCCCACATTACTCGTCCACCGCTACCAACTTGGAATCCAGTCGTTGTTGACACAAGCGAGGATGCAGTAAATGCAGACGCGGCGATAAGTGCGAAACTTCCGAGGCGCGGCATTGTGATGATGATTGAGTGAAAGTAAATTGAAAAGTGAGTTCTGGGATCGTATTGCGGACACTACCACATCCATTCAGAAAGCCAAATGAACGGCGGACCCGATGGCATCCGCCTCGTTTGGAAACATCGGTTGTACATCCTCATGCTGGCCCTGTTGTCTGTCTGGAAATCTGCCGCAATCCGCTGTTTTGTTTTGAGCGTACCAGTGTGGTGTAAGGGGGCTAATGGAGCTCTGCAGGGCTGGGGAATAAGGTGGCAACATGCGCTGTTTTTCATCCGTACCTTGACAGCCTTGAGTACAGTATTAAGTTTAGAATTGCCCAACACTTGGTTGATATAGAGTGCACTGCTCTTGGTGCATGTGTCGTAGCTAGTATAGGCGACTGTCATGAAGACCATCTTCATGTAAGAATAGTAATAATAACTGACCGTTTTCAAGGAGAGGCTAAAAGCTTGACGTTCTCGAGTTACTGACACAAGACCGTGGCGTAGAGGTACAAAGCAAGATGGATATTGCGCCAGTGATCAATCAACTTCGTATGGCATCGACTCACGTCAAAGTTTTGTGTTGTGTTTATCATATTATTTTTACATGATTTAGGCCCACAATTCATTGCTTTGTACCTTATTGCTTGAAGATTTGTTACTGCCGCAGCTCAACCTTTCCAAATGCAGTAGAATTTGTTTGACTGACGAAGACACCGTTGAGTATTATCATGGGGTTACTCACTACACTAACTACACTCGTTACACCTAGCTTACGCACTACATTTACCAGCGAATATTGATCATCGACTACGACACTTTTGGCTTACCACTGAGCCAATACGACATGAGACGTCACGGAAAAATAATACATGCACACCCTTCAAGCCAGGCGGCCAAAGTCCTGTGTCCAATAGGTTGCGTAGTTGCTGCAACCGTTGTTCACTACCTTCGCGAACCCGACGTTTTCCACGTCCTTGTTCAGCAGGTTGGCACGGTGGCCGGGCGAGTTCCACCACGACGTCATGACCTGCTCCACTGACGTTTGGCCGGCTGCCACGTTCTCTGCGGCCATGTTGAAATTGTACCCCTGCGCCTTGATGCGATCTCCGAGGCGAGAGCCGTTCGAGCCTTGGTGGGTCATTTTGCAGTTGTTGGCTTGGTCCTGCGAGTGGAGTGTAGCGGCCGACACCAACCGGTTGTCGATCGAGAGGCCGGGAAGGCCATTCTGCGAGCGGAAAGCATTGATCCGGCTCAGCATTTCACCCGTTTCGGACGCAGAGAGGCCGTTGTTGGAGGTCTGACCCTGGGTTTGGCCTTGAGAGCCACGAGAGACCACGTAGCCGCAATTGGTGCCCCACTTGTTGGTCTTGGATTTGTATCCGCCCGACTTGAACCAGCATGTGCCACCGTTGTAGTTGTTCCAGGCCCAGTGAGTGCAAGTTGTGTCGCCGGCACAGACGTCGCCGCAGACGTCGGGGATGGCCTTCATGGATCGGTAGTCGTTTCCGTAGAAGTCGCAGTTGTTCTCCCACATGACGCGGCCTCCGCTTCCGGACTGGAAGCCAAACGTTGAGGGGATGACGGCCATGGCGAACGCTGCAATGAGCGAGAAACTGGAGACGCGAGGCATAATGTCTGATGTGTTGTTGACCGGAACAAGTCAAATTGGAAAATGAGTTGCTCTCGGGATTGCGATCCGTGGTAGTTGGGTCAAGTGGCAAACAGCAAAAGCTGACGGACAGCAGTACTGGTGCCGGTCCGGTATCCACGCAGAAGCATCAGGTGACATCCTGCTGTTGAGTTTGCTGGACGAACGCACGAACGTCGTCTCGGTGGATAAAGGCTCGACAGAGCAGCTGGAATAAGGTGGTGGTTGTTGGGCTCTTCCAGTCCGTACACTTCGATGCAGTGCTTGTATTCTGCTATATAGAGAATGCCGATCACGAATTCTACATTCATGGGTGCTTGGTGGTGCATGGGTTATCAATCTGTAAGGACAAGCCAGACGACACGCGCGAATCTACAAGGCTCCATTTGCTAGGTTCTAGTTACATTTCAAGAGTAGAGAAGCTTCACTTACATGTTGAGATCATGGATGAGCAGAGAAGATAACGAGGTCAACATTCCAACGACCCAACCATGTGTCGCGTCTGCTGTCGAGTTGATCACTTCACTTCGACTTCAAGTAACTTGGGCCATGTTTCAGCACTTCACTAGCAAGTTTTTATTTTAGCTAGAACAGCAAAGAGAAATTTTCAACGGAAGACTATTTAGGTATCCTAATTTCGGCAAGTAGCATTGTGATGCTCCGTTCTGACCTTACTACGTTTATCACCTCAGTCGAATGGAGAGTACTTCGTCAGCCACGACGTTGATGCCTGGCACAGTCACGCCTTTGCTACACATGTGCTCTTCAACATCTGCACTTCAACTGGATATCCTTGCTGTCGTGCATTGCAGCTCTTGCTATCAGATGCCACTCGCGTCAATCAACTGCCGTGGAACGCCGACACTGCATCTGGCTAGCTCAAGCTCATACTTTTAAGTTGCACTGCCTCTGCGTTGAGTTCTGTCTAATACGCTGCTCGGCCAAAGTCCTGCGTCCAGTACGTCTTGTAGCTGTTGCAAGCTCCGTTCGTGGCTAAGGCAAAGCCAACGTTCACCACGTCCTTGTTCAGGATGTTGGCGCGATGGCCTGGCGAATTCCACCACGACGTCATGACTTCTTCCACCGTAGTTTGCCCCGCCGCCACGTTCTCAGCTGCGGCGTTGTAAGTGTATCCTTGTGCTTTGATTCGATCTCCGAAATTCGCGATAGCTGTACCGGTGTGAGTCATGAAGCAGTTATTCGCTTGGTCTTGCGAGTGGAGCTGAGCCGCTGTGACTAGACGAAGGTCGATCATCACAGCGTTGAGGCCATTCTGTGCTCTGTACGAATTGATCCGGCCCAGCATGTTTGACATATCGGAAGGTGAAAGGCCGCTCGAGGTAGATGTCGCGCTGCGAGAAACCACGTAGCCGCAGCTTGCGCCGAAGCTCTTTGGCTTTAACGGAGGGGGTGCCCTTCTTGAGCCAGCAGGTGCCACCGCTGTAGCCATTCCATGTCCAATGCGTGCAAATTGCGTCGTCGGCACACAGACTTCCGCACATCTCGGAGATGCCATTAGCCAAGCGATAGTCGTCGCTGGGGAAGTTGCAGTTGCTGTCCCACATGACTTTGCCACTGCTGCCGAGTTGAAATGTGGCAGTGGCTGGAGTCTGTGAGATGACAGCAAGAACAGAAGCGAAAGCTGCGACTCTGCGCATTGGGGTTGTCGCCTGAAGAGAAGAAAGGGAAGTGCACGTTCTAGCACCAAGAGCACACGCATTGGCATGGAAATAGAAGTTGCTACTGTATCTACGTGGCCGTCTTAACGCCATTGAAAAGGGCGCCAGGAAGCTTCGGCGGTATATCTTGGTTGATGTTCAATTGTGGAATTTCAGTATGGAGGTAGTGTTGAGGAATATCTAGTCTTGCAAATAGGGTGCAAAAAGTAGTAGAGAATAATTTTCGCAGACGAACGCAAAAAGGCAACTTCAACATGTAGCCATTCCAAATACCTATTCTTATTCGTCGAAAATCCGCCAATCGCATCGTCAGCCCAAAACGTCCAATCGCATCTCAGTGCATCCAGTTCGCAAGCGTCACTATTGTAGTGCAGGACGACGATGGAGCAGGTCTACGCGGGCCAGAGCCTCTTCATCACGGGCGGCACGGGCTTCCTAGCCAAGGTATGCAGTTCCCTTCCCTCCCAGCGGCTTCTCTTGCTTCTTCTCACTCATTTCACCTCAATAGACCGTCATAGAAAAGCTGCTTCGATGTACTCCGGACATCGCTAAGGTATCCATTCCGCACTCCCTACGCTTTAAAACTTTGGTACTTCCACTAATTCTTACTCTAAAATTGCAACAACATGTAGGTGTTCGTATTGATCCGTCCCCGCAAAGGTGTAGCGCCAGCTGAGCGACTGCAGAAGGAGATCATTGACAGTCACGTCTTCGATCGCTTACGAGCTGAACGCCCCAATGATTTCGAAGCTTTTGCGAGGGAAAAGCTCCATGCGATCGCAGGAGACATCACTACACCAGATCTGGGTCTCAGTGCAGAGGATGCTCGTCTACTACGCGCGTGTGTGCAGATCTCAATCCATTCCGCTGCTACTGTGCAGTTCAATGAACCCCTCGAGGTGGCAGTGGAGATGAACTGTCTGGGCGCTTTGAACGTGGCCAGATTCGTGCAGAGCTGTCCGGGGAATCGCTGCCACTTGCACGTATCGACTGCTTATGTTAACAGCAATAGAAGAGATACGAGGATCTCGGAGGAGCTCTATCCGCTGGATTTCGATGCTCATGACGCGCTGAAGGCAGTTACGACCGCTTCACCAAGCGAACTGGAGAGACTGAGAGTGAATTTGATGGGCACGTATCCGAACACGTACACGCTGACCAAATCCATGACGGAGCATTTGCTAGTGAGAGAATTCGCTCCGAATTTCCCGTTGATTATCTACCGTCCGACCATTATCGGTGCAAGCTGGAAGGAACCAATGCCTGGCTGGACGGATCAAATCGCTGCGGCTGGTGCGATCTTCCTGGCTGCGGGTATGGGCGTCTTGACGATGCTACCAGGTGATCCACGTAATGTTGCGGACATTGTTCCAGTGGATTTGGCCGTTAATAGCATTTTGCTGTCTATCTGCGCGAAGATTCACGACCATGAAAACTTGCGGATGTCACAAGAACCGCCCTGTCCGATGATTAAAGGCGTTGCGGTGAACAAGCCGATGGTGGTGCATTGTGGAACGTCAGATCCACGTCAAAACCCGCTTCGCTGGCGCATTCCCTGCGTTTTAGTGCCAGAGTATTTTCGTAAGAACCCGCCAGCCCGTGGTCTCTTCCCAGCCAAGTTTTCCATGATTCCAACACATCAGAGTTTCCAGATCCAGTGGTTCCTTACGTACGCTCTACCGTCGTCCGTGTACTCGACGGTAGCCAACAAGAGCGGACATCCAGGTCACATTAAGAATGCGGCGAAACTGTGGCAGCTCACATGGCGTGCTCGTAACCTCGTAGAGCTATTCAAGCCGTTTACTGAGAACCAGTGGATCTTCGTGGCTGACGCAGCAGAGAATACGCTTAAACCATGGGCGACGAAGGACTTTTGGATCGATTCGCACGAAATCGCATGGGAACGCTACGTGGTGAATTACTGCGTGGGGTTGAAGAAGTATATGTTGAACGAAGACGTCATTGACGTCGATATCGAGGGCGTTAATCAGACTCAGCTTGCTCTAAGTACGGGACGCATATTGGACTGGGATCCGGACCACCACGCGATCTCGTTCCCTGGCCTCCTCTCCGATGTGGCCTGGGCGTACACATCCAGTCGGAAGCCCGGATACACTAAGTCTGGACTACTTGGGCGCGTAATGGGACTTACGGGTTGGAAGGAAGGCGTGAATCACGAAGCCTCGCATGTTCCTAGGCTGCATGTTGAATCCATCGGCGGACTCCGCAACAGCGTCTTGGAGTCAGAAGTTGTCCGTGCCGCTATTGAGGAGCGTGCGGTATCTCACGGAATGGATATTGACGACGTAGAGCGTCAAGCGGCTAGTATGTTGACGACTATGGCCGCTCAGCTCGACTACAAGTCCGTACGGAAGTTCGCGTGGCTGTTGCGTAAGGTTTGCCGCAATATGTACGACCAGATCCACGTAGATGAGTCCGGTCTCACTCGTATTCGCGACCTGCTTGCCGATAGGCAAGGAAGTGTCGTCCTTGTGCCTACCCACCGGTCGTATGTGGACTTCCTGCTCATGAGCTACGTGTTTTTCGCCTACAACATCCCCGTTCCGTACGTCGCAGCCGGGGAAGACTTTCTCCACATGGGCAGTCTGACCAAGCTTCTTCGTGAATCCGGCGCGTACTTCATCCGCCGATCTTTCTCGGATGACCCGCTTTACTCTGCTGTTTTCCGTGCTTACACGCAGTACTTGGTGTCGAGGGGACACACGATCGAGTTCTTCATTGAAGGCTCCCGCAGTCGCAGTGGCAAACAGCTCCATCCGAAGTTCGGCATCCTCAACACCGTCGTGGACTGCTACTTGTCCGAGAAAGTCAAGAATGTAAGTATTATATGTGCTTGTGGTAAAACTATAGGACTAATTCGTCAGTATTTTCCAGCTCTACATCGTACCCGTGACTATTGACTACGAGAAGCCGTTGGAAGTGCTTCTACACCAGAACGAGCTGCTTGGAGAAGGCAAGATTCGCGAGGTAAGATGTTGATTCTACAGAGATAAATGGGGTACAACTCCGCTCTGACACTGATTTTTTTTGTTTACAGTCGATCAGCGCTCTGTTGAAGGCCATGCCTATTGTACGCAAGAAATTCGGCTCCATTTCGGTCAAATTTGGCGATCCTTTGGACGTAAAGCAGCATGTGGACGCAACACTGGCGCGTGCTGAAGAACAGGAAGTGTTCGTGCCCACTGCAGCCATCGTTGAAGAATTGGGCTATGCTATTACCGACGCGTTGATTGACAACGCTACGTGTGCTATGTCCCACGTTGTGGCCGCTATCTTGTTGGTGTATCGCCAAGGCATTTCCAAGCAAGAACTGGTGCGTCAGGCTGACTGGTTGAGACTCGAGATCTTGCGTCGAGGCGGCCGCGTCGTGGGCACTCAAGGTCGCTCGCCTACTGTTGTAGTGGACCACGCACTGGAACTTCTTCATGAGCTCGTCACTATGCGGCGCAAGGACCTCGTGGAGCCTGCCATCACCAGTGTACGTGTCTGTATTGGGTTCTTGCTTTGGATACGAATCTAACCTGTTGTCTGTCTTGTAGCGTGAACAATACCCCAACATGATCGGTCTGGGATACTACCGCAACAAACTACTGCACTGGTTCAACCGTGAGGGCGTTCTAGCTTGTGCTTACCACGCGTTGGATGCGTTCAGCGTGGCTCCCGGTACTAGCTCCACACAATCTGTGTCAAGCCACTCGGAGGAAGCAGGTGTGGATCGCCAGGAGCTGCTGGACGGCGCTTTGTTCCTGCACGAAATGCTGGCGATGGAGTTCGTTCGTAAAGACGACCAAGAGGCAGACCGTGCTCACCTTGTTGAGGCTCTTGGTCAGCTGGAGACTCGCAGAGTTCTCGTCTCTGTGTCTTCATCGGCCTTACGCGTTGAAACAGCGGACGGTGCGATGCTGTCGTTACTGAGTACCCTCATGTGGCCGTTCATCGACAGCTACTGGGTAGCTGTGACCAGTCTATTCGCTCTGCGTCCACAGGGCGAAGTGACCACCGAGGACTTGCTCAAGCGCTTGCAGTGGCTCGCAGAGACCATGTACCATGAAAAGCTCATCAGTTTCTACGAATCGTGCTCGCGCGAGACGCTGCAGAACGCCTTGGCTTTACTGGAGCGTTGGGGAGTTCTCTCCAGCCGTCGTCTACCTAGCAAGGGCAAGCGCAACGTAAACAAGCCAGCAGTGCAGCTCCTGAGCTTGACACCGCAATACGCGACGGATGGCGAGCTGGAACAACTTGCTCTGCGTGTCTCCAAGTTCCGTAAGCTTCCACCCGGAGTGCAACCTGCCACAACCAGCGAGACCGAGGTGCTAGCTCGTCTACCAGCCCTGTCACGCATGTAGATAAAGAAATAGAGGCGCGTCTGTGCGTTTGACAAGCAAAAGTAAACGACCCAAGAAAGTTAAAAAGACCATTTTGATCATAGCAAACTTACGACGTCTGCAATGGCAGCTTGACGAAACTGCACAGATAAACTCTCCTGCTCTCAAGATGCTTACAGGTTGCCGCGGATGCGCTCCGAGACGTCGCCGATGCTGTGGTGGGCAGCGGACCAGGCGCAGTGATACAGACCCTCGCGGTCCGTGCGCTCGTACGTGTGGCCGCCGAAGAAGTCACGCTGGGCCTGGGTGAGGTTGGCAGGCAGACGCTCGCGACGGAACGTGTCGTAGTAGTTGAGCGAGCCCGAGAACGAGGGCGTGGGGATACCGCTAGCCACGGCGAGTGACACCACGCGACGCCACGAGTACTGACGGGCCTGCAGCTCAGCGGCGAAGTCCGGGTCCACCAACAGGGAGATGAGCGACGCGTCCTTGGTGTAGGCCGACTTGATACGGTCCAGGAACTTGGCGCGAATGATGCAACCGCCCTTCCAGATACGGGCACACTCACCCAGGTCCACGTTCCAGCCCATCTGCACGCCGGCTTCACGGATGAGGTTCAGACCCTGAGCGTACGAGCAGATCTTGGAGGCGTACAGCGCCTGACGCACGTCGTCGATGAGCTGCTGCTTGTCCACAGCGGGGATCTCGCTGGGACCCGAGAGGATCTTTGAGGCGAACACACGCTCGTCCTTGCGGGCGCTCAGGTAGCGAGCGTCCAGCGAGGCAGTGATGGTAGGGGCAGCAATGGAGCGCTCAGCAGCCTCCTGCACCGTCCAGCGACCCGTGCCCTTCATGCCGGTCTTGTCCAGGATCTTGTCCAGGACGTAGCCATCGTCCGTTAGGTCATCCTTCTTGGCGAAGATCTGGGCCGTGATCTCAATGAGGAACGACTCGAGCTCGCTCTTGTTCCACTCGTCGAAGACGCTGGCCAGCTCCTCGTTGGTCAGGCCGCCGGCGATCTTCAGGATGTCGTAGGCCTCGGCAATCAGCTGCATGTCACCGTACTCAATGCCGTTGTGCACCATCTTCACGTAGTTGCCCGAGCCAATAGGTCCCAGGTACGTCGTGCAGGCGCCGTCGTCCACCTGAGCGGCGCACTTGGTGATGATCGGCTCCAGAGCGTCGAAGGCCTCCTTGGGGCCACCAGGCATGAGCGAGGGGCCGTTACGGGCGCCTTCCTCGCCACCAGACACGCCCATGCCCACGAAGTGGATGCCCTTGGGCTCCAGCTCGCTGGCGCGACGCACAGAGTTGGGGAACCACTCGTTACCGCCGTCCACGATGATGTCGCCGGGCTCCATGAACTCGGAGAGGGCGGCGATGGTCAGGTCCACCGGCTTGCCAGCCACCACAAGGATGATGACCTTGCGGGGACGAGCCAGGGAGGCCACAAAGTCCTTCATCTCCTTGAAGCCCACGAGAGGGAGGTTGCCCTCGTCCTTGGCGCGCTGCACCGTGGCGTCCACCTTGTCGGGGGAGCGGTTGCACACCGACACCTTGAAGCCGTGCGACGCCATGTTGAGCGCGAAGTTCTGGCCCATGACGGCCAGGCCGAAGAGACCGATGTCCGAGAGGTCAGCCATTATTGCTTGAAGAGAGAGAAGAGAGAGAGGAAGAAGAGGGAGGAGCTGCCGACGTGCTGAGCTCTGCGCAAAATGCGGAATGAGGTCGGGGGAAAGATCCGCTGACAGAGGTGTGGAACGGAAAAGAAGTGTTTTAAACACGATGACGAGGTCAACCTAGTTTGCCAATACCCAAGCGACATGAAAAAGGCCAAAAAGCCGACGATATTGCTGCGGCAAAATGGAGAGCGATTGACCGTGGCTGGTGGAAGATATACTGTATGTTTGCCGATGGTAGAGTAATGTCGCCGCGCTGTTGTGTTGGAAGTCTATGAAACCAGTCACGCGGACATGCAAGGAACGCTATCAATTATGGTGACCGAACTCGAATTTTGGGTCCCGAAATGCAAATTTTGCCGCAGAGTGATCCCTATCGTATCGCAAAAGTTCGTGTCAACGGGTAAAACTAAAGTACGTGCTGTACCGCACTTTGATTCAAAGTTGGAAGCAACTTTCTAAGTCCTGACTTGTTGAAGCTACTCCATTTCGAAAAATCGAAAAAGCAAGGTATCCGACCATCGTGAGACCCGCTGACGAAGGCGCGTAGGAACTCTTTAGCAACCACCTGCGGAGAAGATGCCGCCGTGAGGTTTTCGCTCTTGATGCCTGCCGAAACAACTTGTCGCGCCCGCGTCACACTGTTTGCTGGTTGCATTTGATTTCGCTGGGGGCCCTACGTTTACGTCATGCTCCGACGTCACACCAAGCACCAATTTTGTATTACGGGGATATGACAAAAGTTGGCATTCAGTTGATTTGGAAACCTATGTAGAAGGTTTATGCGAACAGAGGATTCAGAAGACTCAAATACAAACGTGAGTGTTTAACGGTATCATATACTATAGTCGAGTACTATAATGGATCATAGGTTCCCGAATTTCAGATTAGCTTCCCAATCTTCAATGCACCAAACAAGCCAGCTGATCTATCTCATCACCTGCCTACAAAGGTAAATCAATTGCATACTCACTTGAACAGCGTTCGATTCAGTCGCTGCGATTAAACTTGGTTTTTGTATCGAATCTTCATTTCTGTACCTCTTTATACAGCGATACTCCTCTGTTATAAAAATCACAAAATTCTATATAATGTTCCAGGTTTGAATATGCGCCAAAATTCAGCTTGGTAAACCTTGCGGCCGCATCAGCTTGCCAAGCTGCTTGGCCCATGATTCATGCCAGCGACACCGCTGATTCCGTGCCAGGGACGGTCGTCGGCATCTGACCGCAACGCGTGCCTTGTGTCGCCACACTGGCGACGAAGCCGACATGGGCGGACAACAAACTACACGTACTAGACCATACGCACTCTACTTCCTACTCCGCGTGCACCAAAAGGGGATTAGGAGCGCTCAGACATCCAAGGAAAATTATGGCCTCAAGCGGCAAGTCAGGTGGCAACCCGACCGCCATCAGCAAAACACTGCGAATGTTTAAGGGATAATTTTCTTCATCAACGCGCTCCAGTTAAAGATCAAACACATACACAGACCGCAACAATATGTAGCTGCATGGGAAATTGTAAAATGCCAGCGGATGCACCACCGACTCTGGACGTACCAAGCCCTTTTGTCTCGCGTCCATCAGTTTAGCAGACGACGTGTTCTAGAATCTTCCACTTCCATTTGATTCGCTGAAAACAGCACATAAATACCTGCCAATCAGAATCTGACGTAGACGAGTGGTGCGGACAGCTCCAAGCCACTGGGCACGTCGCCTCTATCAATCAGAACACGATTTAGAATTGCGAAGTCAAGTGGGTCTCTCTTACGGTGCGTCATGTACTGGAGTTGAGGCGGCTTGGGGAAATTCCCCGGACACCAGGGCAGAGAGTGCCAGCGTTCAAGCGCAGACTCCCTCGGCGATGAAGCTTGGCTGAGATGGCCCGTTTCGGCGGATCGGAGCTGTCGGCGGATTCAAGAGGACTGATGGTCATACTAAAAGTTATGCAATTGGCTCAGTGGCTTATGGCGGACGTCGTGTCGTCGCTGCTTGGAGCTAACCCGACGGGGATTACTCATGTTGTGTTCTCCACGACACCCAAGAGGACGAAGAAATTGTCACGATTCGTGGCTGCTGTGTTTGTCAACGCAGCAGGCGTATTGTGTCTGTATTTGTATTTTGCACGTTTGTATGTTTTATCTGGAGCGCGTTGATGAAGAAAATTATCCCTTAAACATTCGCAGTGTTTTGCTGATGGCGGTCGGGTTGCCACCTGACTTGCCGCTTGAGGCCATAATTTTCCTTGGATGTCTGAGCGCTCATCCTACTTTAAATTTTTTTGCATTGAGTACAAGGATTAAAATTTGACATGCGCGTCGTTTGAAGGTTGTACTGTAGTGGTCTTCCTGATGAAACGACAACCTAGTTAATCCATTTCTAATGAGTACTCGCTCAAAACGATTGATAGTTCTTGGTTAGGATACCTTTTGCTTGATTGAGATAAGCATTCTTCAACGTTGCAACCCAAAACGAGTTGTCTCTTGCTATAGAATTCGTTGTCTCGAGGCATCGCATTTTTTCACATGTGAAGTTTGCTCATATCTTCACTAGCTCACTTTCAACGAGATGTTGCCTCGATTGAACAGAAAAGTGCATCCCCAAAGCTCATTGCTGGCAGTTGCCACACCGCCATCGAGCTTTGAAGACAAATTTGAGAGTTACGAATGCCTGTCGTCTCCTTCAGCTCCACCTGATGACTCGGCGTCGAGACAAAAGTTCCGCTGGTTCTACAATTATCCACGTCTCAGCTTCATCTTCCTCTTCGTTGTCTGCACCTACATCGGAGGCATTTACGTTTCCTCGAAAGTCACGGCTTGGACACTTGACGTGCTAGGAGTTCATCAAGAACTGACGGATGCGAGAGAAATGTATTTGGAAACGAGTCGAATGTTGAACACGATGACGCAGTGTGTAGATCGGAGCTCGCTCGAGTACTTGGCCGGTGCGAAATTACAGTTCGAAGCGGACCATAAGCGTGTTCAGGGAATCATTGATGCCAACGATAAAGTGATTGCCGACCAGAGGAATGCCTCGACGACTTGTAAGTTCGTAGTGTTCATCTTTACCTTCGTAGCATCAACTAACACGATATTGTGCCAGGTTCAAAAGCCTTTTTAACGACTTTGAAGGAACAGGTGACAACGACTGCTGACAGTGGAAACTCGACGTTGTCTTGCTTCTCCGACAACTTTTACGCCAATGTACCAGAGACTGACGCTGCATCGTCTTCTCGAGCGCTTGTACTCGCCGTCCGTGCATTATTGACAACTCAAGCAGTCTTGACCGCGAACGACAGTGTATCCCAGCAACAAACTCAATTTGAAAATCAACTTTTGGAGATATGGAATTCCGTCGACACAGTCAAGACGTCCGTCGAGAAATCACTTGGAGTGGCAAATGCATTGGCATCAAAAGAACTGAGCTCACTCGCGCCGATATTATCCGATAGCGATGGAAACGGTCACAAACAGCAATCAGCCTCCCGCCTTGGTCGCCTGGGCAAAGTGGCGTCGTCAGAACTATCCGACCCGCTGGCTTTAACGTCGTCAGCCAGTCTGGAAGCGATACAAAAAGCTGGTCGGACTCTTCACAGCGCACTCGAGTTTCTATCAGGCTTGCACGAAGGCTTTACAGACGTTATGGACACTGTTGATAAAACTTGGGGATTATTGGAGAAACAGCTCAATGCCACGACCCAACAGGCCGCAGTTCTGCAGAAGGAACTTCTGTACGCGGCCAATGCAACAGCACAGCAGATAAACCATACGACTGATGCCATTATGACGAGTTTGAATCAGACACAGCAGGAGATTTCCACTTTGTTCGACATTTTGCAGGAACAATGGCAAAGTGCTGTGAAAAAGCTGGTGACAGGAGGCTTCAAGCCGTGGCAACGACTTGGAGACCAACTTGTAGCCGAGCTCACAGCGAATCATCGGCAAAGTGAAAGCCCAGAGAACTCGATCCAACGCAAAAGTATTTTGCCAGACCAAAAATCCAATTCAAGTGTGGAAAATGCACGCGAACAACTGGCCCATAACGAGATTGTGCAGAATGCAACAGCAACATCCGCCTCTACGGACAAAAGCGACAAATTTGACATTGATACTGCCGTACTGCGCGCATCCCTGGTGGACGTCGGTACTTTCATCACCCAAGTGGTTTTCTACGTTGATATTGGACGTCTCACTTTACTGGCCGCAGATCTTGCGGTTGGACTGATCACCGAGTCGTACTCTGATATGCCGATGCTGGACATACGAGGCATCACCACGGTAGACACGGTTGGCAGTGTGTGCGAGGTATTTCTCTGTCAGCACAGCTTTTCCGCGGTCTGTTACACTCTTGTGGCCAGAGCTTCGGAGCTACTACGCGTCTTGGTGACGTTCCTTCTGATATCTTCAGGTGCTTTCATCGTTACGGGAGGGCTGTTCATGTGGAAGCACGACCATATCGCACATTGCGCGAGTTCTGAAGCTTTAACACCTCCGACTACGATTCAAAGAATCACGCGTGCCTTTTTCGAGAACAATGGCAACAACAGCAAAAGCATCGTCGACCCGATTGATGAAATCGAAAAATACGCCATCACGATCAACGAATCAATCCGAAATGACTACACGGCATTGTCCTTGGCCTCCGTTGCAGTGTGGAAGAACCAATCGACACTACTCGATGATTCCAGCAACTGCTGGATAACAACGAGCAACTTGGTTCGAATGCTTCAAGACTGCACAGACCAGATAAGTGTCGATCATGTTGAGGACGTTTCCCGTTCAAGTCAGTGTTTGACAAGCACTTTCAGCAACACTTCGGATATCGTAAGTCCATCTACCAAAGCAGAAAAATTAAGTGCGGACGCGCCATATCTATCAGGATCCAGCGCATTTACATCGTGTTTTCCAGATGAAAATTTGCAAATGAAACGAGAAGAAATTGTCGGGAAACTGCAACACAGACTGGCTTGTGCGACGGAAAAGGCTGTGTATCTCTCGGTTGCGTCGTGGTGGTTGTTGATAGTCATCTTTGTGGCGAACCGTTTTACGGTGAGGATGATCATCAAGGCGGCTGGTGTTTACTGGTGGCGATTCTTGAGTGGCAATCGACTGCAATTTACTGGGTTTTGCGAAGAAGACGGAAATATTGTGGCAAGTGGCAAATTATCAACTGCCATTCAACAGCATTTGCGCGAAGCAAAATGGCAGCTTATCAGTCGATTCATTGGCATCGGTTTTGCATTTGCCAGTGTCTTCACTGTGATTGTCGTTATTTTCCATGGTGTAGCCTAGAAAATCTTAGAAAAATCAGAGCTAAAATATTTTTGCTCCTTTGTTTTCAAGTTGTCTTGCGCGAAATCGCAATTCATTTTCTTATACATGTACTTGCTCAAATTGTTCCGTGGGTGTTTTTGCTGTAGTGCTTACTCCACCGCGATGATTTCCGCCAGGTCCTGCAGCACAGCACCGAACGATTCCTCCTCTTCACCCCAGCCATCGATTATATCAGCGTCCGCATCCGCCACAACCTCTTCCGAGTTGGTGTAAGGTGTCGGAAGTTCCGACACCTTCGCAAAGCACACGCGGAACGCACGCACCTCAATCGCCTGCAGCGTCACCGACGTACCCTTCACTGGCAGCGAACGAGGAGACCAGCCGTACGTATCGTCCGTCGTCTTCCACTCCATGCCAGCAGCCTCTTCAGCTAATTCCTTCGTACCAGTCAGAACCATCTCTGTCAACTCCGACACCTTCGCGTTCTCCACCGAGAACAGCGTCGAGAAGTCCACCGTCACAGGCTTCGACAGCGTCGAGTGCTCGTCCGCAGCGTACAGGTGCGACAGACGGACCAGCAAACACTGCTTCGACAGCTCCTGTAGCGTCGTCAGACCCACGTTCTCAGGGAACTCGCCCACACGCAGCCACGGCACCTTCGCCTCCACCTCCGACGTCGCCGGCTTGCGGAACACCGTCAGCGGTCGGAAGAACTGAGACTCCATCTTCGAGCGGATGCTACGCATGCCGTCCTCCGCCGAATCCACGTTGACGAAGAAGTTGCCGCGCACCGTCAGACCCTTCGTCACTAGCTTCTTCGTGGTTGAATCGTACACCGCCTCAGTCTCGTTCAGGAATTCGGCGACACCCTTGTTGTCGTCAGCTAGCAGACGCCGGTGAACCATCACCTCCACCTGACCGTCCACCAGACTCGCCGCCCCCTGTGCGCGGTCCGTCACCACATTCAACTGGTACTTCGCGTCCTTAATGTACGCACCAGTCGTGATCGGGAAGTAATTGGCCGCCACCGCCTCCTGGTTGTCGTGCAACGTCAAGTTCCACGTGTCCCGGTGGTTGCGGACGCGCTTCATGAACTCGAGCCCGTTCGAGTCCGTGTACAGCGTGGCATCCGACGCGATACTTTTGCCGGCGTCGAAGCGCACGATCACCTCCTTGCCCTTCTTGTCGCTAATGGGGACAGGACCGACGGTCCACTCGATCTCCAGGAATTCGTCGGCGTCGTTCACGCGGTATTCGAGCGTGACCCAGTTGCCGATCTTGAACGCCACGCGCGGCACGCTGGTACGGCCACCAGTCGCGGCATTGCTCGTCTGCAGATTCACCATCGTCACGGCTGGCAACGCATTCGTCAAGGAGCTATTACCAGTCACGGGGTACGTCCTGTTCGAGTCGGGACGGAACACGTACGCGCCAGACTTCGGACCGTTACCCTGGAATGCCTGATAGTACGCCACATCGAGCGACAGCGGGATCTGAATGTTCTTCTTCTTGTTGGCAAGTTTCGTGATGGACCCCGTCCTCTTGCTGATCTCCACTCGCAGCAGTTGATTCTCCAAAACAACCACGTCGTCATTATCCGAATCACCCTCCACACTGTCAGCACCGGCGTCGGCGTATTCCTCCTGCACATCGTCGCCCATGTCTTTTTGCTTCACCAAGAACCGAGTCGTACTCAGTGGCTTCAACTCGGCGCTGAATACAAACGAGTTCGGAGCCACCTGCGTCTCGGAGTGCACCGGCAGCGCCACATACACATTCTGCTCACGGACACTGGCGTCTCCCGACAGCAACGTCACCTCCGCCGATTTGTGTGTGATCGGAATGGACAACGTCTGCACGCTCGTTCGAGCCAACGCGTTGTGCACCAGCACCTCGAAGTTTGTGTTCTGCGTGGACACGTTGCACACGCTCGTGTTGGCCAGCAAACAGAAATGGTAAGGCTCCTTCTCTCCGATGACGAACAGCACCTCATTCATCTCCTTCTCGGCTTGGATGATACCGTCGTTGAGTCTCAGTGAGTAGTCATCAGCAACACTTTGCTTCTCCGTTCCAGAGAGACCGTCGTGGTGCTGCACGAGACCCACAGCACGCTGCAGTGCGACCAACGCGCTCGAATGGTGGCTTTGGTACACGGCGTCAAGCTGGCGAACTTGTTGTAGAAGCGTGTTGGCCACTTGGGTAAAACGCTTCAACGTTGGTCGACTCGTGAAGAATCCGGACCAGTAGTCATCTCTAGCCGAGCCGTAGGGGAAGAAGTCGTCCGTCTTGACACTCCAAGTCAACCCTTCCTCACGCTTCAAGTCCGTGTAGTAGGACAAGTTAGAGTACAGCACATTCACACGTCCGTCTTGGTTGACGTAGTGAATCAATTTGTCCATGTTCTTGAACCAACGACGTGAGTTGTCGAACTGGAAGTCACACCCCATTGGAATAAAGACGTGGTTGCCTTTAGATGCATCTCCACGCATCTTGGCATTGTTAACAAACTGCTCCACCTCATCACACACATCATAGTTATGAAGCTCGGCATCATCTTGAATCTGGTTGCCATTATTGCCAAAGTCGAACTTCCCTGGCGGGCAATAGTGGTCGATGATTTCACCAGTGAAGACCTGCGACGCCTTGCCGCGGGACTTGCTCGGACGCCAAATAAACTCCAGATCCTTGTTCTTCTTGCGGTTCCCGTAGTCCTGGTAGTCGATGCGCGCGAAGTACAGCGCGTCGAAGCCCACACCTTGAGACAGCAGAGACCCTGTGTGGCCGAGTGACCGAACGGATCGATCTGCCAGCCGATGCGCGGACTGATGCCGAACTCGTCCATGAGCAGCTGATGGCCGTACGCCGTCTGGTCCACCATGGCGATGTAGTGCGGCGTGGCCTCGTCGTGCATGCACCAACCTCCGTTGACCGTCAGATCCAGACGCCCCTCCTTCACCAGTTGCTTGACGATGCCGCGCACCTCCGAGCCCTGTTCGTGCCACCAGCGCTGGAAGAACGACTGCTCCACGAACATGAACTGGCGGTTCGGGTCGCGCACGAGCTCCTCCACCGCCGTGTCTAGGATGTACTGCACCTTTTCCACGTAGTACTGGTCCACCCCACGAGCCATCCAGGGTCGTCATGTGAGTGCGCGATGAGATGCACATTGAGTTTGCTAGGGTCCACTTGGCCCGAGGTGTTGTACACGCCGTCGGTGGGCGGCGTCCACTTGCTGGGGTCGCAGGAGGCGCTCGCAGTAGCTGCCAGAGCTGCAGACGCTAGCGATAGCATTCCGAGCACGCGCATGGGTATCCAGTATCCTTCGTTGTCGCTTGGTGGGTGGATGAGGAATGTGTCAATGCGGGGAATCAGGTATCTGCGATCTAGTGCTTCAACTCATCCATTCAACAAATCTAACGGGCACGATTCAATTTTGAATTGTAGGTTTCCGGTGCGATTCAACTTCAACCTGTATCAATGCCGTTGGAGTTCACCCAGTTCAATTATTCGGAGCACTTTAGTGCATAGCGATCATTTCCGCCAGATCCTGCAGCACAGCACCGAACGATTCCTCCTCTTCACCCCAGCCATCGATTATATCAGCGTCCGCATCCGCCACAACCTCTTCCGAGTTGGTGTAAGGTGTCGGAAGTTCCGACACCTTCGCAAAGCACACGCGGAACGCACGCACCTCAATCGCCTGCAGCGTCACCGACGTACCCTTCACTGGCAGCGAACGAGGAGACCAGCCGTACGTATCGTCCGTCGTCTTCCACTCCATGCCAGCAGCCTCTTCAGCTAATTCCTTCGTACCAGTCAGAACCATCTCTGTCAACTCCGACACCTTCGCGTTCTCCACCGAGAACAGCGTCGAGAAGTCCACCGTCACAGGCTTCGACAGCGTCGAGTGCTCGTCCGCAGCGTACAGGTGCGACAGACGGACCAGCAAACACTGCTTCGACAGCTCCTGTAGCGTCGTCAGACCCACGTTCTCAGGGAACTCGCCCACACGCAGCCACGGCACCTTCGCCTCCACCTCCGACGTCGCCGGCTTGCGGAACACCGTCAGCGGTCGGAAGAACTGAGACTCCATCTTCGAGCGGATGCTACGCATGCCGTCCTCCGCCGAATCCACGTTGACGAAGAAGTTGCCGCGCACCGTCAGACCCTTCGTCACTAGCTTCTTCGTGGTTGAATCGTACACCGCCTCAGTCTCGTTCAGGAATTCGGCGACACCCTTGTTGTCGTCAGCTAGCAGACGCCGGTGAACCATCACCTCCACCTGACCGTCCACCAGACTCGCCGCCCCCTGTGCGCGGTCCGTCACCACATTCAACTGGTACTTCGCGTCCTTAATGTACGCACCAGTCGTGATCGGGAAGTAATTGGCCGCCACCGCCTCCTGGTTGTCGTGCAACGTCAAGTTCCACGTGTCCCGGTGGTTGCGGACGCGCTTCATGAACTCGAGCCCGTTCGAGTCCGTGTACAGCGTGGCATCCGACGCGATACTTTTGCCGGCGTCGAAGCGCACGATCACCTCCTTGCCCTTCTTGTCGCTAATGGGGACAGGACCGACGGTCCACTCGATCTCCAGGAATTCGTCGGCGTCGTTCACGCGGTATTCGAGCGTGACCCAGTTGCCGATCTTGAACGCCACGCGCGGCACGCTGGTACGGCCACCAGTCGCGGCATTGCTCGTCTGCAGATTCACCATCGTCACGGCTGGCAACGCATTCGTCAAGGAGCTATTACCAGTCACGGGGTACGTCCTGTTCGAGTCGGGACGGAACACGTACGCGCCAGACTTCGGACCGTTACCCTGGAATGCCTGATAGTACGCCACATCGAGCGACAGCGGGATCTGAATGTTCTTCTTCTTGTTGGCAAGTTTCGTGATGGACCCCGTCCTCTTGCTGATCTCCACTCGCAGCAGTTGATTCTCCAAAACAACCACGTCGTCATTATCCGAATCACCCTCCACACTGTCAGCACCGGCGTCGGCGTATTCCTCCTGCACATCGTCGCCCATGTCTTTTTGCTTCACCAAGAACCGAGTCGTACTCAGTGGCTTCAACTCGGCGCTGAATACAAACGAGTTCGGAGCCACCTGCGTCTCGGAGTGCACCGGCAGCGCCACATACACATTCTGCTCACGGACACTGGCGTCTCCCGACAGCAACGTCACCTCCGCCGATTTGTGTGTGATCGGAATGGACAACGTCTGCACGCTCGTTCGAGCCAACGCGTTGTGCACCAGCACCTCGAAGTTTGTGTTCTGCGTGGACACGTTGCACACGCTCGTGTTGGCCAGCAAACAGAAATGGTAAGGCTCCTTCTCTCCGATGACGAACAGCACCTCATTCATCTCCTTCTCGGCTTGGATGATACCGTCGTTGAGTCTCAGTGAGTAGTCATCAGCAACACTTTGCTTCTCCGTTCCAGAGAGACCGTCGTGGTGCTGCACGAGACCCACAGCACGCTGCAGTGCGACCAACGCGCTCGAATGGTGGCTTTGGTACACGGCGTCAAGCTGGCGAACTTGTTGTAGAAGCGTGTTGGCCACTTGGGTAAAACGCTTCAACGTTGGTCGACTCGTGAAGAATCCGGACCAGTAGTCATCTCTAGCCGAGCCGTAGGGGAAGAAGTCGTCCGTCTTGACACTCCAAGTCAACCCTTCCTCACGCTTCAAGTCCGTGTAGTAGGACAAGTTAGAGTACAGCACATTCACACGTCCGTCTTGGTTGACGTAGTGAATCAATTTGTCCATGTTCTTGAACCAACGACGTGAGTTGTCGAACTGGAAGTCACACCCCATTGGAATAAAGACGTGGTTGCCTTTAGATGCATCTCCACGCATCTTGGCATTGTTAACAAACTGCTCCACCTCATCACACACATCATAGTTATGAAGCTCGGCATCATCTTGAATCTGGTTGCCATTATTGCCAAAGTCGAACTTCCCTGGCGGGCAATAGTGGTCGATGATTTCACCAGTGAAGACCTGCGACGCCTTGCCGCGGGACTTGCTCGGACGCCAAATAAACTCCAGATCCTTGTTCTTCTTGCGGTTCCCGTAGTCCTGGTAGTCGATGCGCGCGAAGTACAGCGCGTCGAAGCCCACACCTTGAGACAGCAGAGACCCTGTGTGGCCGAGTGACCGAACGGATCGATCTGCCAGCCGATGCGCGGACTGATGCCGAACTCGTCCATGAGCAGCTGATGGCCGTACGCCGTCTGGTCCACCATGGCGATGTAGTGCGGCGTGGCCTCGTCGTGCATGCACCAACCTCCGTTGACCGTCAGATCCAGACGCCCCTCCTTCACCAGTTGCTTGACGATGCCGCGCACCTCCGAGCCCTGTTCGTGCCACCAGCGCTGGAAGAACGACTGCTCCACGAACATGAACTGGCGGTTCGGGTCGCGCACGAGCTCCTCCACCGCCGTGTCTAGGATGTACTGCACCTTTTCCACGTAGTACTGGTCCACCCCCACGAGCCATCCAGGGTCGTCATGTGAGTGCGCGATGAGATGCACATTGAGTTTGCTAGGGTCCACTTGGCCCGAGGTGTTGTACACGCCGTCGGTGGGCGGCGTCCACTTGCTGGGGTCGCAGGAGGCGCTCGCAGTAGCTGCCAGAGCTGCAGACGCTAGCGATAGCATTCCGAGCACGCGCATGGGTATCCAGTATCCTTCGTTGTCGCTTGGTGGGTGGATGAGGAATGTGTCAATGCGGGGGAATCAGGTATCTGCGATCTAGTGCTTCAACTCATCCATTCAACAAATCTAACGGGCACGATTCAATTTTGAATTGTAGGTTTCCGGTGCGATTCAACTTCAACCTGTATCAATGCCGTTGGAGTTCACCCAGTTCAATTATTCGGAGCACTTTAGTGCATAGCGATCATTTCCGCCAGATCCTGCAGCACAGCACCGAACGATTCCTCCTCTTCACCCCAGCCATCGATTATATCAGCGTCCGCATCCGCCACAACCTCTTCCGAGTTGGTGTAAGGTGTCGGAAGTTCCGACACCTTCGCAAAGCACACGCGGAACGCACGCACCTCAATCGCCTGCAGCGTCACCGACGTACCCTTCACTGGCAGCGAACGAGGAGACCAGCCGTACGTATCGTCCGTCGTCTTCCACTCCATGCCAGCAGCCTCTTCAGCTAATTCCTTCGTACCAGTCAGAACCATCTCTGTCAACTCCGACACCTTCGCGTTCTCCACCGAGAACAGCGTCGAGAAGTCCACCGTCACAGGCTTCGACAGCGTCGAGTGCTCGTCCGCAGCGTACAGGTGCGACAGACGGACCAGCAAACACTGCTTCGACAGCTCCTGTAGCGTCGTCAGACCCACGTTCTCAGGGAACTCGCCCACACGCAGCCACGGCACCTTCGCCTCCACCTCCGACGTCGCCGGCTTGCGGAACACCGTCAGCGGTCGGAAGAACTGAGACTCCATCTTCGAGCGGATGCTACGCATGCCGTCCTCCGCCGAATCCACGTTGACGAAGAAGTTGCCGCGCACCGTCAGACCCTTCGTCACTAGCTTCTTCGTGGTTGAATCGTACACCGCCTCAGTCTCGTTCAGGAATTCGGCGACACCCTTGTTGTCGTCAGCTAGCAGACGCCGGTGAACCATCACCTCCACCTGACCGTCCACCAGACTCGCCGCCCCCTGTGCGCGGTCCGTCACCACATTCAACTGGTACTTCGCGTCCTTAATGTACGCACCAGTCGTGATCGGGAAGTAATTGGCCGCCACCGCCTCCTGGTTGTCGTGCAACGTCAAGTTCCACGTGTCCCGGTGGTTGCGGACGCGCTTCATGAACTCGAGCCCGTTCGAGTCCGTGTACAGCGTGGCATCCGACGCGATACTTTTGCCGGCGTCGAAGCGCACGATCACCTCCTTGCCCTTCTTGTCGCTAATGGGGACAGGACCGACGGTCCACTCGATCTCCAGGAATTCGTCGGCGTCGTTCACGCGGTATTCGAGCGTGACCCAGTTGCCGATCTTGAACGCCACGCGCGGCACGCTGGTACGGCCACCAGTCGCGGCATTGCTCGTCTGCAGATTCACCATCGTCACGGCTGGCAACGCATTCGTCAAGGAGCTATTACCAGTCACGGGGTACGTCCTGTTCGAGTCGGGACGGAACACGTACGCGCCAGACTTCGGACCGTTACCCTGGAATGCCTGATAGTACGCCACATCGAGCGACAGCGGGATCTGAATGTTCTTCTTCTTGTTGGCAAGTTTCGTGATGGACCCCGTCCTCTTGCTGATCTCCACTCGCAGCAGTTGATTCTCCAAAACAACCACGTCGTCATTATCCGAATCACCCTCCACACTGTCAGCACCGGCGTCGGCGTATTCCTCCTGCACATCGTCGCCCATGTCTTTTTGCTTCACCAAGAACCGAGTCGTACTCAGTGGCTTCAACTCGGCGCTGAATACAAACGAGTTCGGAGCCACCTGCGTCTCGGAGTGCACCGGCAGCGCCACATACACATTCTGCTCACGGACACTGGCGTCTCCCGACAGCAACGTCACCTCCGCCGATTTGTGTGTGATCGGAATGGACAACGTCTGCACGCTCGTTCGAGCCAACGCGTTGTGCACCAGCACCTCGAAGTTTGTGTTCTGCGTGGACACGTTGCACACGCTCGTGTTGGCCAGCAAACAGAAATGGTAAGGCTCCTTCTCTCCGATGACGAACAGCACCTCATTCATCTCCTTCTCGGCTTGGATGATACCGTCGTTGAGTCTCAGTGAGTAGTCATCAGCAACACTTTGCTTCTCCGTTCCAGAGAGACCGTCGTGGTGCTGCACGAGACCCACAGCACGCTGCAGTGCGACCAACGCGCTCGAATGGTGGCTTTGGTACACGGCGTCAAGCTGGCGAACTTGTTGTAGAAGCGTGTTGGCCACTTGGGTAAAACGCTTCAACGTTGGTCGACTCGTGAAGAATCCGGACCAGTAGTCATCTCTAGCCGAGCCGTAGGGAAGAAGTCGTCCGTCTTGACACTCCAAGTCAACCCTTCCTCACGCTTCAAGTCCGTGTAGTAGGACAAGTTAGAGTACAGCACATTCACACGTCCGTCTTGGTTGACGTAGTGAATCAATTTGTCCATGTTCTTGAACCAACGACGTGAGTTGTCGAACTGGAAGTCACACCCCATTGGAATAAAGACGTGGTTGCCTTTAGATGCATCTCCACGCATCTTGGCATTGTTAACAAACTGCTCCACCTCATCACACACATCATAGTTATGAAGCTCGGCATCATCTTGAATCTGGTTGCCATTATTGCCAAAGTCGAACTTCCCTGGCGGGCAATAGTGGTCGATGATTTCACCAGTGAAGACCTGCGACGCCTTGCCGCGGGACTTGCTCGGACGCCAAATAAACTCCAGATCCTTGTTCTTCTTGCGGTTCCCGTAGTCCTGGTAGTCGATGCGCGCGAAGTACAGCGCGTCGAAGCCCACACCTTGAGACAGCAGAGACCCCTGTGTGGCCGAGTGACCGAACGGATCGATCTGCCAGCCGATGCGCGGACTGATGCCGAACTCGTCCATGAGCAGCTGATGGCCGTACGCCGTCTGGTCCACCATGGCGATGTAGTGCGGCGTGGCCTCGTCGTGCATGCACCAACCTCCGTTGACCGTCAGATCCAGACGCCCCTCCTTCACCAGTTGCTTGACGATGCCGCGCACCTCCGAGCCCTGTTCGTGCCACCAGCGCTGGAAGAACGACTGCTCCACGAACATGAACTGGCGGTTCGGGTCGCGCACGAGCTCCTCCACCGCCGTGTCTAGGATGTACTGCACCTTTTCCACGTAGTACTGGTCCACCCCCACGAGCCATCCAGGGTCGTCATGTGAGTGCGCGATGAGATGCACATTGAGTTTGCTAGGGTCCACTTGGCCCGAGGTGTTGTACACGCCGTCGGTGGGCGGCGTCCACTTGCTGGGGTCGCAGGCTGCACTGACTGCAGAGGAAGCTAGAGCTGCCAGCGCCAAGGTGATCAAACGTTCCATTCTCCTTCCTGGTATCTTTGATTCACCTAATGGGGCTTTCAACGTCTGAAGATCGTAGTGGCGATTCACTGATGAATCGCATGCGTGCGTGGTTGAAGTGGATTGACCAATTAGAGTTGGAGCGATTACTGTGAGGCATCCGAATACAAGAGCGGTAGGTCATACTCATTTAAGTACGAGGACGATCTGCATCACGCGCCAATCGCACCGTTGTCAGTGCACGGCCAGAGCTCTCCATCAATCGGGCGTTGACTCCATAGGCACGCATGCTGCAGCTCACCACGGCCACACGGGATCCGATCCGCTGCGTGCAATCGCAGGAATATCCACCGCGGTCGTTTTGATGGTCGACCGATGGATTGGGAAATCTGGGTGCAATGGCCGCTAAAAATGGAAAGCGCAATGAACTTCACTATGAAGCGGTATCCGACAGCGGCAATGAATCAAGCAGCACCTGAAAAACGGCGACACAGAGCGTTTCGCTTCCAGCTTTGCCAAAGAGCTCGTCGGCGGCCGGACCATCGCTGGCCGACGCGGGTGCATAGCGCCCAATAGCGAGCAGAGCGCGGGCGCGGTATTCGCCCGTTTGTAGAACCGCCTCCATCAACTGCACCAAGCAGATGATTCTAAAATGCGGCTGGGTGCGTCAGCTGAAACTGCTTCGCAAGCTGGAATTTTGCCGCTGGACTCGAAAATGCCTCTCGCGGCTCATGCCTGGCAAGTGTTTACAGCCCTGCGACGTGCATGGGCGCTGCATGTTGTGTGCATTGGATGTCTCTTTGGCTTCCTCCGCTTTCAAACTTTGACTCTTCTATAGCCAATTGAAGTATTTTTATGATTCAGCATCTTTGTCCAGCTCTGCCAGTTCCCCCATCCCCCGCGCTCTATTGAAGACAGTACTGTATCCCCTTCAACGCGATTTCGACGCGCTCACTTCGCGATTTCCTCACAGTCGCGTATTGAACGTTATTTAGCCAGGAACAGGTCTGCTACAATGCCGCTTCTGTTGCGGCCCTCAGCCCCCAGCCCCAGCATCGACGAGCTCGCCTTCGCGGTGAATGCGGCTCCTCTCTCCACACAGGCGTCGCAGCGCTCCGTGTCGTCCGCTGCGCTTGAATTGCCGCGGTGCCCCACACATGAACGGCTCTCTCTTCGTCGCCGTCGCAGTACTGCAGGCACAGAAATGGAATTCACCGACAAGGACTCGGACTTGATGCGGCGAGCCAGCCAACAGAGCATTCAACGTAGCAGCGCCGTCCTCAAGCCTACGGACACAGCGGGGCTGGACGCCGCGTATCGCGACTCGAAGCGCTCGTCGCGGGATACGCAGCCGGACGACGACCATTTGTCCAGCGACGGCAGTTACGCCTCCGAGGCGGAGCGTGTGTCCAGTGTGCTGAGCTGTGGCTGCTCGTGCGCCGACGCGAACGAGCTAGCCATCACGTCCTCCGTCGTCGTCATTGAAGACCGCCAGCTCGCCGTCGTGGACAAAGAGCTGCGCGACTTCCGCAAGACCCTTGTGCGTAAACTGTACTCGCGACTAACGAAGATCTCAGCCTTCGGACGCAGGAAGTCGACTGCTGCCAAGCCAGTGTTTTAAGCTAGCATCTACTGGACATCGGGAATCCTGTAGGTGCACATGCGTCAACCCTCGCTGTCGGACAGGCGGGGTGGCTAGAGTTTCTTGCCTCACGTATTTATAAAGGAATTGATTTTGAGAACTTTCGTGGCTCCTGGCGTCATAACACTGTGCTGCATCTTCAACGATCATGCTCACGACTCGTTGCGTTGGACAGGTGGGATCAACTTGTCGCCAAGGCATTGCCTGGCGTGCATCAATCAACAGCATCAGCCCGCCCTCAGAACTAGCCACCAGCAGTTCACACAGAAACAGAAGGCAACCAGTGGTGCATGGTTTCTATTGAAGGTGTGAGTCAGAATTATTTCATTCGAGTGGGTGGCTAACGGCTTCTTCCGCCGTCAAACAACCATGGCACGAGCTGGCCATTATGCGTCGAATGGCTTGCGGTTGGAACGGCGGACGTGCGCTTGATACATCATCGTGAACACCAGCGACAAGACGAATACGAGCGCCACCACAAACGCAATCACCTGCGAACGCATTATCTGTCGCAATAACAAAGCAATAGCCACATGTATCAACACAATTGGACGAGCTGCTAGAGGCATGTATGGAGAGCATGACGCACCCGGTTGGCGCTGGCGTCCGCGATCTCGGACGGTTTCTTGTGCTGACGCTTGAGGCGCTCGCTCATCTTGGAGTAGCGCTCGCCACTGTAGATGGCGGGGCCTAGCGCGACGTCCACGCCGCGCTGACCCTGCTTGGACGCTCCCGTGCCTCGGTTCCGTAGCTCCATCGTCGGTAAAGTGTTGAGGCGGGTCTCCAGTTAAACGGGTTTCAATGAAAACCCGGTGATGGATACCCGGGTTTTGATGGGTCGGGTCCTGCGGGCTCGACCCGTGGGGGTAAGATGGATCGTGCATCCCGTCTCATAATAATAATGCAACATTATGATTAGTTGAAAATAGGTGAATGAAAATACAACACTGTAGTCAAAATCAAAATGCCCCTATTAGAAGCTCGCGCCCGTCTCATGCCTATAGGACAAACATGATTAGTTAAAAACCTTTGCGTAATTTTGGCGAATCACTATTGACGTGAAATGTCGCGTGAAAGTCTCAAGGGCTCTATCGACGCTTCCCACCATCGTCGGTTCTTCCCTGTGCTGCTGGAAGCTGCGTCGTGTTTGCTGAGCGTGGCCACGCCTGTACCTGCAGAGCTTCTTCCCCTCCCCCTTCACCTTTCTTATCAACGTTAAGTCTGCCAGTATGAGTGAGTGGTGGGCAACCATCGGCCAGCCCTTCGCCGAGGTGCGTGACATTTCTATGCGCTCTGCCATATCGGACCCCATGGAGCTCCTTACACCGTGGTGGCGACTGTAGCTGGGAGTAAATGACGGCTAATTCTGTGTGTTCATTGTCTATTGCCAGGCGCTGCTGAGTCTGGACACCGTCAAGATCAAGGCGGCTTTTGCTAATGCCCCCAGCTCGTACTACGAGTACATCCGCTCTATCTACGAGCGTAGCCCCGAGCACGTGATCATTGAGACGTTCCTTATCGTCTTCGTCATCTATATCACCTTTGTCAAGCGTGACAAACCAAAAGGAACTGCCGCCAAGCTCTCGGAAAGAGAGATTGATGACCTGTGCGAGGAGTGGACCCCTGAGCCCATTATCCCGCCCAACGCCGTCGTGGACGTCAACAAGTCCAAGCCTATTGGCATCGTTGAGGCCACGCCTGACACGCACATCAAACTGCAGGGCTTTGCTAAGCCTCTGTTCAACCTGGCCACCTTTGACTTCCTCGGTCTGGGCTCGCGCCCCGAGCTCAAGGAAGTTGCGGTCAAGACGCTAACCAAGTACGGCTGTGGCTCCTGTGGACCCCGTGGCTTCTACGGCACTATTGACACCCACGAGATCCTTGAGAAAGACATCGCGCAGATGATGGGAACGACCGACTCGATCACCTTCTCGGACACGGAAGCCACTTCGTCTTCGGTGCTGCCGGCCTTTGCCAAGCGTGGTGACCTCATCGTCATGGATGACGGCTGCAATGATTCGATCCTTGTGGGCGCCAACCTGGCGCGTTGCACGGTGCACTACTACAAGCACAATGACCTGGCCGACCTTGAGCGCGTACTCAAGACGGTGCGTGACGAGGACAAGAGAAAGAAGCGTGGCTCGGACTGCCAGCGCCGTTACGTTGTGACTGAAGCGCTATTCCGTAACCACGGTGACATGGTCGACCTGCCCAAGGTGGTGGAGCTCTGCAACAAGTACTTCTTCCGTCTCTTCCTAGACGAGAGCTTTTCGTTCGGTGTGCTTGGCAAATCTGGCCG
Source organism: Phytophthora plurivora (assembly GCA_030027945.1). Lineage (NCBI taxonomy): Eukaryota > Oomycota > Peronosporomycetes > Peronosporales > Peronosporaceae > Phytophthora > Phytophthora plurivora. The sequence goes on from CP125259.1 coordinate 1,356,397, forward strand.
TGGCCTTACGGAGCACTACGGCATGGACGTTTCGGAGGTGGCTATCATCTGCAGCTCTCTCGCTGGATCTACTGCCAGTGTCGGCGGCTTCAGCACGGGCTCGCAGGAGGTCGTGGATTACCAGCGCATTAACAGTGCTGGCTACGTGTTCTCAGCTTCGGCTCCGCCTTTCACGTCGGCTTGTTGCTCGGAGGCAATCCGCATTATGAGGGACGAGCCGGAGCTCTTCACTAAGCTCCGCGACAACGCCAAGCTCGCGCACGACGCTCTGTCCGCCGGCGTTCAGAGCGTGTACAGCGTCTCCAAGGCTGCAGTCTCCCCAATCCTGCACCTACGTCTGCTTCCTGAAGTCGTGGCTCGCGTTGGAAGCGAGGAGAACCAGCGCGCTCTGCAGCGCAAGGTGTGTGATGCAGTTATGCAGAAGTGCCTGACCAAGGGCGTGGCGATCTGCTCGCCTCGTTACAAGACCGACCAGACAATGGAGCCACTGCCCAGTCTGCGTGTATCCGTGACTGCCATCCACTCCCCTAAGGAGCTGGAGGCTGCGTGCAAGGTCATCGCGACGGAGGCCATGGCTACAGCCAAGGAGGTGCTGGCGAACTTCCCGGTGGACGCTGTCTCTGCTAGCGGACTGCGACAGCGCAAGCAGTAAGTAGGCGACAAGTGTCATAAGAAACAAAATGAGACGAAAGGGCTAGCCTCTCTGTCTAATGAAATGCTTGACGCTTCCAGTAGTTTTGGTGGTTCAGTGACATTAGCATTAGGCCTTGTAGGAACATCTAATTGGCCTTCTCCTCGTCCAGCAGCTCCTTCTCGCGCCGCTGACGGTAGATTTCGAACTGCTCGTCGTTAGTGTACTGGTGCAGACAGGCGTTGAAGGCCTTGTTGTGGTCACGGCACTTGAAAACCACCATGAGTCCGTTAGCTTTGGCGCACTCCGCGAACTTCTCCGCTACACTGTGGCAGTTGGAGATGGCGATGTCACTCAGCTCCTGCTTCAGTTTCTGCAGTCACAACAATGATTAGATTCCTACATACATACAATAGTGACTGCAATACGCACGTGCTCGGCCTGGTTGCTCCAGGACAGACGCGACGAGCGGAACTTGGCCTTGGCCGTCTCCTTATCCACAGGTTGCTCCATGATGACTTCGAGTATGAGGTGTGTGTGCCTCCGCGTTTCCACGCAATATAGTGTGCACCACACAAATGAAGCTATCATTACGTTACATCATGTAAAAAAAGAGCAACTTCAACTTTGCCAAACTTAGCCGTTACTTCAGAGCTCCTCCATCACAAGGTGTGATACCCAAGGACGGATATGCTCTAGACCAGCGTATTCATCGTAGATACGCTGGGAAACAGCAAGAGTATCGCCAACGGATGTGGTCGGATAGGACTCGAGACTGAGCTGCCACTTCAGCTCGAACGCGATGCGAGCTTTCTTCAGCACGTCCTCATCCATCTTGCGGTGTTGAGTGTACGACTGGCAAACCTCCCCGAGCCACATACGCCAGCGAGGCAAGTAGTAGTCTTTGACAAGGCCAGCCCATTCCTTGCCGGCGTAGTCGTGAATGGATTCGGAGTTGTTATCGCCCCACCGAGTCACCTGGTTGCGAGCTTCGTACTCGTAGTATTCTTGGAGGCGAGTACTATCATTTGACTCAGCAAGTGCTCGTGCATCGGCGATCCAGTTGCCGAGCAGAAAATCATCGTTCGTCGCTAGAATCTCGTCCAAATGCTGGATCGTGAGCAGCATGCGCTCTGTCCAGGCGCACAACTGATCCGCGGGCGTCGTTTTGCCTTCGTACATGTCCTTCAAGTGGAGATATTGGGCCATGAAGTGGTCACTTAAAAACTGTCTTGTTACGTCGACTAGATCGTGGCGGTACGTGTCCACAGCATGCAGTGCCGTTCCAGCAAAGAGAAGCTCTTTCCAGGCTTGAGTTACGTCCATGGGGTCGTACGAGATCAAAGTCGGCATGAATCCATCACGGACGAGTTTCCAGTGTGGAATCAAACAGATTAAGCTCTTGGTCACTCCACCGAAGCCAAGAGTGCGGTTGTACACCGACTGCAATAGAAAACCCCAAGCCCGTTCGGTGTGAGCATCCATCGAGTGATATCGCTGAGCTGCAAAGCTTGGAACCCACTCGTCCATATCGAGTGGGGTGTCCACCCACGCCATCTGCAATGTGAGATCGTACACCACGTAATTCTGGTAGATGCCTTCCATTGTGAGACCAACACCGATCATGGTCCCATTACTGTCGCGGTTCGCTAATACAGGAGCTGATCCAAGTGTTGGCAAGTCTCCACGCATCCCAGTATTACCGCCAAAGTTGTGAAGCACGCAGTAAATCCAGCTTTTACCGAAGTAGTTGTCCATTTTGTTCCACACCGGTCGAACTTCGCTGTACAGGTCAAGAATGATCATCTTGTCGTTCGGCACGCCGGCTAGATACGCCTTCACATGCTCCTTCGTCCAGTAATCTGGGCTGTTCTCGAAAAGCCACCCCTGGATAAGCCACACGGCATTGCGATCCGCAGCCGTCATGCTGTCAATTACGGCACGTGATGCAGCCTGAAGTTTTGCCGGGTCAGTGAAATCTGGATCCATTTCGTTGTACGTGTCGCACTGGTACAGCGAAGACGTGTAGTCGTACAGTACACGTTGCTCTTCGAGAAAGGTTTTGCCTATTTCGTGGTAAAGTGGATCAGAGGAATCCAGCATGTACACACAGCAGAACTCATCAGAGAAGTCGCCCCAATTGGGCGAACGCGTGAACTTTGCGGTCGGGAATAATGCCTTCATCTCTTCCGGAACGTGACCAGCGAACGCCGGCAAGGCGGGCACCATTCCGAACTCGCGCATACGCTGCAGAATCTTGAGCTGTAAATCATGTTGGCCTTCGATAAACTCTTGTGGCAAAGGTCCTTTCACCCAACTACCGCGGAGATTGCCCATGCGGCCCCATGCTAGAAACCCAGCGCCAGCAAAGAACTTGTTCAGCCCCGCAGAGCTCACATTGTAGCGCTTGAAGGTGTTTTGCCACACTTTTTCTTGCCCTGTGAAAGCCAGCGGCATGTTGATCCCTGCGTCCGTAAACATTAGTTTCTACTGCGTATGCACCATTTCAATCTCAAGTAGATTTCCACACCGTTTAGTGCCATCCAGTCGATGTGTTTCTCCCACTGCGACCAGGCCCACGTCCACGACGAATAACTCACAGTACAGACGTTCTGGTAGTAGGAGAACTTGGCGCTGCGCTTGTGACGCACACGCTGCTCCACCTTGGGCAGCACTTTAGGCAGCTGCAGCTTGTGGTTGTCCCAATCCGTCTGTGTGTGCAACACCGACTTCAAGTACCATTGCAGGCCGTACGCCATGGCGGTGGCCGAGTTGGCGGCGATCTCGAGCTTGTGGTCGTCACTGCCCAGCTCAAACACGTCCAGTCCATCGGCGTCCGATGGCAGCACACGCAGCGAGATCTATAAAACAATTAAGTTTTAGCGATCTTTAATCAAAGGAATCAGCTAAGAATTAGGACCTGGTCATTGAAGCGATCACCAAGGCGACGCTGGATGAGGCCGCGAGTGGCTGCCACTGCGTCATGATCATCTTCTGCTCTCTGCTTCAACAGGCCAATGGACGCATCTACAGCCAGAGGCAGCAGCAGCAAGAGAAGGAGGGAGATTCGACTCGGTATCATGTCAGTGAATCTCAGATTGAAGTAGTTCCCAGCTGAGCCGCTGCACGAACCTCACGCGGCTGGTATCGGAAGCGAGCAATGTATTTGCCGATGGTCGTCGCCTCCTGCGCGACAGAGGCGGAGCAGCTTCGTCCTCAGTGATCATGTGCTGTGACAAGTGTGGCTTCAATGGCTGTATTATTCCATATATCCTTGCGAAGAACGATGCGACTGAGTGGCTATCGTTCTTAGCCGGAGGGCTACTGACTGACGGCGTCGAGTGTCCATTTTGTAGTACTAATACTAGTAGTAATAATACTAGTCGAGTGCGGGGTAGTACTACTAGAAGTAGTGGCTAGTAGTACATGTACTAGAGCATGGCTGTAGCTGTATTGTTCCAATAGTAGTAGTACTAGTAGGAGTAGTACTAGTAGTAGTAGTGGCTGCCGAGTAGTACTATAGCATGGTATTGTTCCATTATCAAGCCAGCTAGAGATAATTCTTCGTGCTCATCCAGCTAGAGATCCTTGAGCTCTACGCAAGAGGTCGAGCTCTACGATGGAAGTCGACAGCACAATCGAACTAGCGTTGAAATGGACAGAGGCGAACGCGCTGCGCGCACACAATTGCGCTTCCGTATTGCTGTTGTACGGCTACATACCCGTTTACGTGGATCTCACCCTCACCCTGAACTGCGACGACGCGGCATCCTCTCGCGCGTAGCTGCGTTAACACGGCGGGGCATCAATGGTGTAGAGTGGACAGCTACCGGGTCCCAGATGTCTCTTCCCGATCAAGCAAGTGAATACGCCGGAAAATATCTGGCCAAGTACGGGTGCACGACTCAGAGAGCGAGCATCAGGCTCAACCACATTGTCGAGAGAGCCCAAGATATCCGTTTCCCGAATCAACATGACCTAGACCCTGTCTTTGAACTAGCGATTACCGGGATCCCTGATTACCTGCTATTGTCAATGGAGCGCGGACTTCGGAATTACCTCGGCCGAGAAGGGGTACGCCTTCGGTGGCATGCTAGAGAAGATGAGCCGTTGCCGGGGAACGCTAACGCATATACAGAGCAATTTGAACTTGTATGCACTGACGAAACCGGCGATACGCTCTTCGACTTCTACCAGAACTTCGCGGCACGACTCGAATTAGGGCGACAAGCCGCTGTCCGCAAAGTTGAAAGGGAATTTCGTTTCCGGCGACGAGATATGCAAGCCCGCCGCGCTACACTTCGTCAGGACCACAAGAGAGAGATCGAGCGCACTCGTGCACAACTTCTTCGCAATGAAGATCTGGAAGGAATCCGGCTACGACAACAAGGCCTCGCAGAAAACGTCGTACAAGACCGCCTGGATAACCTTCGCGTAAATCACGGAGGCACACTACAACGGATGAAGGAGCGGCACAGCGCTGCGATCAGTAGGATCGAAGCGGAAACGCCACACGTAAATGTACGTAGTATCCTTGAACAGCATCTCGTTGCCGCCGGGCAGATGCACTAACTAAAAATACTTCCTCTTGCGTAGCTCTGTTGCGCTGGACAACATTGTCGGCACGTAGCCTTCACTCGCTCAGCCGAAGTGTCAACCGCAGAGACTTGCTCGACTCAAATTACCGGTACGAGAGACTTGCTACCGGTAATACCATCGGGTAAATCGCAGTGACGTAACGTTTCCCCCCAAGTCACAACGAAGCACCAAGCAGTTCTCTCTCACTTCCAGACCAGAACTCGCCGCGACACAGCCAATGACTCTGCGTAAACGACGCCCCAGCCCTGAGGGCAGCCCCAAGCACGCGCAGAATGCGCCTCCGCCACCTGCCAAAGCCCCTGGAGGACTCACCAAGTTCATGACGCGCGTCATTGTGGGCTTCGCCATGATCGGCGGCTTCATTGCCATCCTGTACGGAGGCCACATGTATGCCTGGGGCCTCGTGGTGGTGCTGCAGACGCTGCTCTTCCGCGAACTTGTGAACGTGCGCTACCGGGCCGCAGCAGAGAAGAACATCCCGTGGTTCCGCTCCGTGCAGTGGATGTGGTTCATTGTGGCACTGTTTTACAACTACGGAGACTCGTTGGGAGGCTTCATTGAGAGCAGCAAGATCCGCTTCGTGCCGCCAGCCATCGTGCACTACCTGCGCTACCACACGTGGGTCTCCTTCACCATGTACGCGCTGCTCTTCGTCATGTCCGTGCTCAGTCTTAAGAAAGGTGAGACCGTCCGATTGTGCAGTCGTGTAGTTGCAACTGTATGTTGTTCGTTGAATTGATTGACTTATTCTTTGTGGTGTTGTGGTTTGATCGACTAATGCGCAGGATACTACAAGTATCAGATGGGTACGTTTTGCTATCAATGATATGTGTATGGGAGAATATTGACGTTTTCACGTATTTGTTGCAGGCCAGTACACGTGGACTATTGTGACGTTGGGAATGATCGTGTTCCAGATGAAATACGTGCTCACGAATATCTTTAACGGTATGAGGCGATGGGATAGTCGTTATTTTTCGGGATCTGTACTGACAAATTCTTTGCAGGCCTCTTCTGGTTCCTGTTCCCTGTGTCGCTCGTGATCTGCAACGACTGCTTCGCGTTCTTCTGTGGGAAATTGTTCGGCCGCAAGTTCATTAAGACGCCCTTCCTGCGGTTGTCCCCGAACAAGACATGGGAGGGTTTCATTGGTGCGTTCATTTGCACCATCATCTACGCATTCTTCTCGAGCGCCTTCATCTCCCAGGTAACCAGCATTTTACCGTGTGGATACGCTTATCAGTGTAGTGACCTCTGTGTGTGTTTTTGCTGTTGCATTTCAGTTTTCTTGGCTGACCTGCCCAGTGGAGAGCTTCGAGGTAACATCCTTTGTGTGCTGCAAACAGCTGCAACTTGTAACTAATTATCACTTTGATGATATCTCTTTTTCTACAGTTCAAGCTGATCCCCGACCCGCTCACGTGCACTCCGCGTGACGTCTTCCTCCCGCACTTCTACGATGTGCCGGTCTCCATTGCGCGGGTTGTTGGGCTGAGCCAGATTCAGCTTCTTCCGATCCAACTTCACTCGTTCTGGTTCGCTATCTTCGCTTCGGTTGTGTCACCCTTCGGCGGGTTCTATGCCTCCGCCATCAAGCGCACCTACAACTTGAAGGACTTTGACTCAGTGATCCCGGGCCACGGTGGCGTCATGGACCGGATGGACTGCCAACTTATCACGAACTGCTTCACGACCGTCTACTTCAACACTTTCATTCGGTACGCCATTACGACATGTGGTAAGAGGAGACTTTACCTTGCTGACGCTTAGTTTTGTCGTTTGCAGTTCGCCGACGCCGTCCGTGGCGATGATCCTGAACCTTGTGGCGCAGTTGACAATCAATCAGAAGCAAGATGTGCTGCGGGCCATTCAGGAAATGCTCCAAGGATAGAGCACTATCCCTATGCAGCCTTTTATCCCCACGGTTGCTTCTAGAACAGGAAGAAAGCTTACCAAGACACAGAGCAACATCACACCATAATTGTCATCTCTTCATGACACTTTTTGCGTGCTTTTTTCTCGAAAAAGCGATTTTTTATCTTAACACATACTTTCTTCAAGATAATCGATTTGCTTTGTTCGATTCATTTATCAATTTTTTTCAATCATGACGGACACGCCGGTCGAGCGCTTTGCCTTGCGCGTGCGCAACCTGCCTGCTGTGCTGTCCACGGAGGCAATCACTTCGCTATTCTCACACTACGGAGCTACTAGCGTCCGCGTGCTGCAGCGCAGAGTACGCATGTGCAACCAACGAAAGATTGCGATTTATCACAGCTCAACACGTTCTCTGTATTTGCGTTTTTCACGTAGAATACGGCGTCAAGTGGCAAAGAACCAGGTGCAGCGGCATCAAAACAACTGCAGAAAGTGGTGGCAACTTTTGCAACCCGCGAAGCTCAATTGAACGCTCAGAAGCGACTGCATGCGCTGGAATTGGCAGGTCATTGCTTGCAGGTGGAAGTGGTTGGCGATGGAGCTGCAACCACGTCAAATGAGGCGAAACCAGAATCTGTGGCGATGCGGAAGAGCTTCACCGTCAGCGCCCAACTGCCGTTGCCTAAAGGTTTGCCCCCACCACTTCCACCGATGGCTCCAACACAGAATCCTGTTTACATGCCGGTGCCGATGGCTCCGCACCTTGGGTAGGTTGATGTCACTGCAAAATGGACGCAACATGTACTGACCCTTGTAACAGTTTGAATTATGCGCCGTCCCCACTACTTGAGTACAAGTATCCGAAGGCTACGGAGGGTATTGTACGCAATATCGCTAATGGTTCGTGAACGCATTGGCTGTAGAGGTGTGTAAAGTTATCTGACCTTTGTTTTTTGATGACACAGCGTTGATCGCTTTGCCTCGATTTTATACTCAAGTGCTGCATCTTATGAACAAGATGAATCTGCCGACACCATTTGAGGAAAACGCGATTCCAGGCAGATTCTCGGTGAAAGTAAAAGCACTTCAAGATGGAGGAGAAAGGAACAATTTAAAACGGCGTCGAGTGGATGAGAACGTGAATGAACAAATCGTCGAAGAAGAAGAAGAGGAGGAAGAAAATGTCGGTGTGGCAGGAAGTGACATTCAAATGGGTGAAGTCTACCCACCAAAATCCCACCAGCTGAGTGAGACGGCGACTGGAATGGTTAACGTTGATCAGAAGTCTTCAGTCCAAGAAGATAAGGCACTCCCAGACCTTATTGGGAAACCCTTGCCAACACAGAACAAACCTTTAGCGATCAAGAAGAGCTCTTCCCTCAACATGACGTTCCAACTCGGATCCGATGGTCGAAGCCACTACGCCGAGCACCGATCAGCTCGCCCGGGTGTCATTACAGAAGACGAGGTGAACCGACAGCGACTTGGACCTGAAGGTATGTATAAATTTGCTTTAGCAGCTTCAGACGTGGGTTTTACATCATTCATGTGAATAGATCTGCTCAAAGAGCCGCTGATGGGCTCCTACACCCGAGGATTTCCATCGAAAACCACCATGGTGGCGAATATCGCGCATGCCGTGGACGAGAAAGACTTGCGTTCTGTGTTCGGCTACGTACTGCCCATGGATATGGGACTGGAGTACGTACACTACTTCTGCTATTCTTGATTGGCTAGAAATTTGACCGTGTTTGTTTGTTTAGCTCGATGGATATTTCACTTTCTCGAGCAAAGAGTTCGGCAAAAATCACTTTCCCCAACGAAGAATTGGCGATAGCAGCAGTGACCAAGCTGCACGGGGTACAACTTGAAGGCAAAGCAATGATTGTGGTACGTAGTCGACGGGATTCTCCTGAAATTTCTCATTCTCACACTACAATTTTCAGAGTTTCCACAGCTATTCATCAGAGACACCCCCAGCCGTAGAGCGGTGGTCGTTGCAGGAGCTAGCAAGTAAACGTTTGCCTGAAGCTCAATTGGCCTCCGAGAAGGTTATGAAGAAGTACCAGCGTGGACAGCCTTCCAACTCACTTTATGTGAAGAATTTGGCCAAAACAGTGGAGCTAGCAGACCTCTATTCGGTCTTTGGCGCAGTTTTGCCGTCTAACTCAAGGCTGGAGTACGTATTCAGCGGTTGTGAGCATGGATGCACCATATCTAACTCCTTCGCTACCATGCAGGGTCCTGAATATCCGCCATTTTACTTCGGGGAGAATGAAGTGCCAGGCCTTCGTGACGTATCCAGCAGTCGATCTCGCTTCAAGTGCCTTGCTTCATGTGCATGGCGTCGTGCTCAAGGATAAACCGCTGATTGTGGTACGTAGAAAACCTTTTTCCGTCGGTAACGTGTGCATTTGATTCACATGTTAATGTTCTCCTCCAGTGCTTTCGTAATCCCCAACCAGACCGTCCGTGACAGCTCTTCCCGTTTAAATAACGCCATGGCTTAGGCGAGCTCCCGCAACTTCGCCTCACTGATGCTGTTGATCACCCACAGATAATTCACAATGATCGTCGAAGAGGCTGTTTTCACCTGCGGCTGAGCGCTTAGTTGCCTTGTCAGCTGACGTAGTGCGATTGGATTGATCTTGTCCGACACGATGATGAGCTTCCGTGAGCGATTCTCGTGCTTCTGCATCTCGTCCGGAATATCGTCCATGAACGCGATCAGCTTCCCCCCACCCATACATATCAGAGTATTCAACTCCGCGATCGGCGGCATAGGTGAAAGGAACTCGCCGACTACATGGAAGCAAAAGTCCGCAAACAACATTGTTCCAACGTTTGAGTGATTGACCTAGTAAAATATACAAGAAACGTTAGATGCAGACTACGAGTCGCTGAAGCAAAGTAAAATCCATACATCTGGCGAAGACAAGGCGAGGAGCTTCTCTCGTGTGAGCCGCGACCGCTTGACGGCGTCGTGGATCCTCCTTCCTTTCCAATGACCATCGGCCTCATAATTTACTTCACTCACATAGCCACCATGGCCCGCACACGCTGAAAACAAGAGGTACACATTTGAAATAACAATTAGTATCACTTTCAACAACGTCAGATAAGCGACGACAGTCATACCTTGAAGCCATTCGTCGCTTACAATCCAGCGGCCACCAACAAGAGCCTTGAGATACTTCAGTGACCTTATCTTTACCCAACGACCAGACGCTGGATTGCCGCCGAACTGCTTGTGCTTCCCACCTTTTTGCTTCAGAGAGGACTCATCCGAGTCAGAATCATCCATCGAGAGATTGTCGTCCTCGTCCCTATCACTGCTTACACATTTAACGATCAAGTGCGTTACGTTGTTGGACCAGTGCTGAACGATTTCAGCCCCCAGCAGTTCTGCCCACTCCTCAATCTGCTCCATTCGACCCTCCTTGAATCCCGAGCAGAGAAATACCATTCCCGAGTGCTTTCTAGGCGTTATCGGCTTTACGTTGGTCTTGACTTTCTTCTGGGGTGAAGGTTCTGTCTTCACAGTCAATAAATACGGGGAAGCCATCGTGTCAGAGGGCCGTCGACGCTGGCGCTTCCTCACAGAACGACTTGGCGTCGAGTCGGAAACTAAATCCTCTGAAGGTGTTCGGATATAGAAGCCGGGCACGTGATTGTCTCTGCCCCCAATCACAAACTTCACAGCGTAAAAGCCATCGCCGTGGACCTTCGTGATACGAGCAGCTCCACCTTGTTTATTGATGCCAGTCCATTGTCGTTCAATGACATTCACCACATCTCCGACGTGGAAATCGACGATTTCAGGCAGTGGCTCAGCTTGACTGTTGACGGCCAGCGAACAGGATTCTGTTGAGCCATTCTGAAGTGGTTTATCCCCATTAGACACCCCATTTCCGTTCGGCTCGTGCGTGTTCCCACTGGTGCGAGATCGCCGCCTCTTGAGTGGCGTCTGATACGGATGTACCGCTGGCTCCGGTTGTTCCTGTTGGGTTTCACCCTGTACAACATCTGAACTTGACCGCCGCCGTACTGGTGTGTTCTTCTCGATTGCTTCGTGTACTTCTTCCAATTGGATTTCAGCTACGATAGCATCCACTGCACCTTCATCTCCACGAGATTGCCGCCGTGGCCGAATGAATGACGCTAACTGGTTCACGTCAGCTGATTCCAACTGCGTTTCATCCACTGCTGTATCTGTAGTAATATCCAAATCTTCTGCGTTCGGACCGGGCCGCCGTCGCCAGGGCATCAGCTTGTTTTCGTCCACTTCATCATCGCTTATCTCCACAATATCCACTCTAGACGTAGACTCCTTCTGCGCCACTGTAGGCGCTGGAATTTCGAATAACGCGGGCGACATCTGCGACGCTGCCACCTGTGAGTTCATCTCCTGCGCCAGCGCCCGTCGTGGCGACGATCTTCTCGTTGGCGCCGACACTTTCTCCTTCTTAATCTTCAAGCCGTTCTTCAGCTGAAGGCTTCCTCCTCCCACCCACATGTCCATCAACGTCTGGGACTGCGGACTCCTCTGCAAATTGCGTTTAGTTCGTTTGGGACTCGCCCGCCTTGGCGTCGTCTTCTTCTCTGGTGTTGCAGTGGGTTTAAACTTGAGTTCTGCGACTTCAACCTGTTCTTCCGCCTTCTTCTCGACTGTAACTGGCTTAAGCGTCTCCTTCTTTGGCGTCTGAGGCTGCGAAGCTGCTGTTGGAGCAGCGCAGAGCATCTCTGTAGCCCTCAGCAGCTCCTGGACTGTCGTATCATAGCGCAAACGCCGCTTTTTAGCCGGCGTCTTGCAGATTGGGCACAGCGCCTTCAGCTCCAGCGCTCGATGGATACATTCCTGACAGAAACAATGATTACAGGGCAGGGATACAGGGTTGTCGTACGCGCACAGGCAAATGGCGCACTGGAGCTGCTCCGAGAAGCTCTCCACGGCGCGCTCCAGCCGCTTGAGCGTCCACGACGCCATCTCCGCCAATGCAATGGCAGCTATAGTGGCGAAATGGTCACTCGAGAGATAATGTTGTTCGAAGGTTGCGTCTTACGATGTTGATCAAATGTTGCACGTTGTTAATGCAACTTAAGATGAAAAGGGTTAACTCTAAAGCAAGACATGGCTACATCAAGTCCATCTCTCTCTACACGAACAGCTCAGCTCCCTATACAAGAATCATCAATCAGGGGGGCTCAAAAGAGAAAGAGCCAAGGCGCAAGAAGTTGCGGTGGACGTTGCGCGCGGACGGCTCTATCTTGGCCCACAGAGCCGCTTCACACGTGTATCAAGGCTCATCGTGATCTCCACTGTTCACTGTTTCGACCATGAGCGGAGTGGAAAGTTTGCTGTTGGAGAGCGACGAGGAGGACCTGGGGGAACTGGACCTGTCCGCGATCACGCTGGAGGAGATCCTGCGCGAAGAAGAGCTAGCCACTAAGAATACGGAGGATGGAGAGGCCCATAACAGCTCCCAGCAGGATGGAGACGACTTGTTTTTCTCTCCCGCCACTTTCACGCTCAATATCGAGCCAGGACCAGGCATGGACGTCATCCCAGCGCCAAAACCCGCTTCCCCCGTTTCTAGCAAGCCCGAGACGCACTTCCGGACGCCATTGGAGATTGCAGAAGCCAGAGAAAAGCAGCTTCTAAGCTGTGTGGGTGTGGAACTCATCTCCCCTTTGCAGGTGAAGCGTCGACTGCGAGCTCATGCCAGATCCAAAGCTTTAAAGTCCAGAAGGGAGGGCTTAGTAGCCATGAAGAAGAACCAGAGGAAGAAGAAGATTGCAGAGGGAGCAGGAGCAGCTGCTGTAGCTGTAGAGAAGAAATCCACTGGAGTCGTGAAGGTAGAGCCTATGGAAGCCATCAGCCGACAGCTCAGGAAGAACATTGAGTTCAAGGAGTACGGCCCTGGATCCCCCACAGTCGTGGCTATCCACTCCAAGTTCATTGCTATTGGTACCTCCAAAGGGCTAGTTATTATCTTCGACCACTTCCAGAACATCCGACAAGTACTAGGCAACACCAACGACGCTGATGGAGACGGACCGGTCACTGCTGTGGATGTGTCCCCAGGTAGTGACTACTTGGTGTGTGGGTACCAGAGTGGACGCATTGTCCTCTGGGATATGATCAAGGGGACGTCGCTCAAGGCAGTGTCGGACGCACACGAGAACCCGGTGGTGAGTCTGCGGTTCCTCAAGGATCAGAAGCCGGTCTTGGTCTCGGTTGATACCAACGGTCTCGTGAACAAGCTCAATTTCTCCAAAATGATGGGAATGGTGTACGTCGTGGACGTGGACCCGCTCTACGACGGCTCGGCAGGTAAAATCCTGTCGATTTCGGTGCTGCCGCAGTCTGCTGGCAATGCCAAGATCTCGTACCTCACCGACCAGTACTGTTTGGCTGCGCTGAGTACGGAGACGGTGACATTTATCATCGCTATCGAGCCTGAAGTCCGCGTGATTTACCGCTGGGCGAGACCTGATGATATCGCCCCTGATGACCCGGTGCTCCCGACATTGGCGTTCGCGTGGATTTCTTTCCCAGGAAGCTCGCGGGCTCTAGCGCCAGTGCTTGCGCGTGGTTGGGGCAACCGCGTACAATTCTTGGAAGTCGTGTTCCCTGGTGGCAAGAACCATTCTCACGCGCGCCACGGCTTCCCTACATTCGATGAACACGACCAGATTGAATCTTCTAGTGCGGTTATGGCTGTTCAATGGCTTGGTGACCAGGTTGTTGTGTACCTGAACTCGCACGATGAGATTTGCGTGTACGACGTCATGTCGCGCCAGGAACTGGAGATCGTTGACGTGTCGTCGCTGGAGCTCGTGTTCGCATCGTACCGTGGCAAGAATGCTCGTAGTTTCTCTAACAGTTTCCGTGGATGCTACAATATTCTGTACCTGCTGGGTCTCAAGGAGCTGCAGACGGCTCGCGTGCTGCCGTGGACACAGCGTATTGATTTATTGGTGGATGATGGAGAGTGGCTCGAGGCTCTTGCACTCGCTTTAGACCATTATGAGGGATTGAAGATCGCTGCGGCGGATCGTGCGGCAAGGGACAGATTCCCGCCTGTCTTCTTCCGCGACAAGCAGAACGATCAGTGTCTTGTGGATATTCTGCACATGTGTCAGACGAATCAACGTACCGGTGAAAAGGAGGACGTGTTCCGACATGAAGAGAGTGCCGACGAGGTGCGTTGGGTCTGTGGCGAAGTGCCGTACCCGCCTGACATTGCTAAGAAGCTCGAGGAAACTCTGCAGAAGGCTCGCAGCGGCGAGGTGACGAAGAACTTTGTACCTATCAGTGTGGCTGAACGTGTAGCGGATCTGCTCATGGAGTACGTGCGTCTCGCCATTGCCAATGCGCCAGGCTCCACTGCTGCTGCTGGAGGCGAGCTGAGTCTCAACAAAATCGGAATGAAGCTGGACCTGGCAAAGAGTCATTACCAGATGCTTGCAGGTGTTTGCATCGAGTACTGTGCTCTAATTGGTCGCACGGACCTGCTTTTCGGCGAAATCTATACTCGCTTCAAGGATGCCAACAAGCTAAGTGTGTTTGTGGAGCTGCTGGAGCCGTACATTCTCTCGGAAAAACTGCGGAATCTGTCTCCGGTGGCGATGGAGGAGTTCGTCAGACACTTTAGTGCCCAAGGAAAGCTCGCCCAAGTGGAACAGTGCCTGCTTCACCTGAATGTGGCCGAGTTGGATCTGGATACGATCCTCAAACTGTGCCACGACCACGAGCTATACTCAGCTCTCATCTACATTTACAACGAAGGCATGGATGACTACACGACGCCCATTGACGTTCTGCTGGAAGCTTGTTCCGATGCTAAGACATCGAAGGCAAAGCCCGCAGCAGATCCTGCCCCTAGAGCTACTCGTGCACCATCCGGTAGTCGAGTGAACAGTCTGGCTTCAGCGTTTGGTGGCACCACAAGGACAGCTAGCTCTAAAATCTCGATCGCAAAACCTACGGGACTGTCAGCTCGCGAGGCAGCAGAAGAGGAAGCTCTCAGCGGACCACGGCGTCGACGTTTGTTTGGGTACAAGCTGCTGTTGTATATCTCGTACGCCTTGAGCGGCCGCACATTCCCCAAGCACGAGCAGATCTCACCCCAGAAGCTAGGCAAGGTGCGCTCCCAGATCTGCTACCACTTGTTCGAAAAGGAGGTGGTAGGCTCGACAATCCCGCGGCCATACCAGCGTCTCGAGGCGCTTATTGATCTGGATGCCCGGGAGCTTTTCAACATCATGGGACGCATGTTCGATACGCCTAGCGTTGAGTTCGAAGGTGAGAAGAAGGACAGTTCTGGACGTCCTACAAGCCGATACGACTCGGCCCGCAATGCCGAAATGACCAAGTGTCCTAGCCGTCTTTCCATCGTGCTGTCGCTGGCTGAGGTCATCTTTGGCCCTAACAGCCCGTTCAGTTCGGTGGAGCATGCCCATTTCTTTATGTTTGAGGCCCGACTGCTCAGTGGTGGTTCAATTGAGCCGCAGGAGTACGCCGACGCTCGTGCGCAGGCTATCGGTGACGCTGGATCTGCAGGCGGCGCGTCCATGATGGATTCCCTGATGAACTTCTTGGCGCTTGGACCAGCGTCGCTTCTTTCCAATGGCTCATCGGCAGTCTCAGCTGAAACTTCGCAAGAGGAGGGTTTCGACAAGACAGGCCGCGAAGCGATGCTTGTCCGTCTGTTGGCCAAGCTTAGCAAGGCCACATACAACCACGAAGCTCTGCTGGCAAGCGTCATCCGAGAGAAGATGAACCGCGCTGCGGTGTTGCTGTACAAGGACAAGGGCGACTTCACACAGGCAATTGCCTCCTATTTGGCTGACGAGGACCACGAATACCAGATGAATGCCTTCAGCTACATCCGCATGGAAACTGACAAGGCAGTGGAAGGGGAAGAGATGGAGATGCGCGACAGTAATGGCAGTGAGCCAACTCGTCGTCGTCGGAAGTTCATCGAAGAGGCTGTACTCAACCACGCCCCTGCGCTGATGAAGACAGACGGGTACGCTTTCGTGACACTGATACTGGGCCAGTTCCCGCACTTGAACAACAAGGTGATCCAGAAGTTCTTATCTATGGGTAAGGAGGGTGCAGAGCTGGAGTTCCTGTACCTGAAGCAGGTGCTCATGGCCTCGTCGACGACAAGTGGCGGCGGTGCAAGTGATGAGGCTGACGTTGTGAAGGACCTGCTGGATCGTTCGAAGCTGCGTATTGCCGACGATCCCGCCGTGCAGGAGCGTTTCGTGCGTCTGCTGTGCGAGTTCGAACCTGCTGGTGTTTTCCCTTACCTGGAGTCCCACGACAGCTACAAGGTCGACGCGTGTCTTCGGCTCTGCAAGGAGTTTGCCATCACAGACGCCGAAGCTTATCTCTTGGAGCGCACAGGCGACGTTACTGGCGCTCTTACGCTTATTCTGCAGAGTTTGGAGCAGAAGCTCAAGATCCTCAAGCCTGCTTTACGTGGATACAACGTCTCTGCTGTGTCCTCGTCGTCGACTGGCGCTTCAGACGTGCTGGGGGCTACCGGTGGCTCCAGTGGGGCGGGTGCTGGATCTTTGACTTCGACATCGAGGCACCAGTCATCTGACCGGATCATCGACAGTGTGCAGGAGGGCAAGGACGCCATGAAGACTCTCGAGGTGGCGCTAACCATGTGTCAGCGAAACTCGCTGCGTAACCGTGACGAGCAGGCAGAGAAACTGTGGTTCACTCTGTTGGACAAGCTGCTCCGGATCCAGAACTCGGTGAAGCGCAGTCTCAGTTCTAAGAGTTCATCTCGGAACGTCCCTGTGACTCGGACGCACAGCAGTGGTGGTAGCAGCGGTCATGGAGCCATGACTGCCTTCCAGGTGGCGCTGAACGAGATGATTCGGTTCATTCTGGAGCGTATGGCGTCTTCCGTGTCCCTCAAGTCGATCCTGTTCAAGATTACGAACGAGCACGGCCGTGGCGCCTTTGGAGACTTCCGACCCACGATCTTCGGTATGCTGGACACGTACAACTACGAGCAGAACATTTACCAGACGGCCAACGCGCTTATCAGTGTGGATCTGTTCGACCAGATTACAACGTTGAAGCGAGCCAAATCCCGCTGTTACGCCCCGCCGTCCAATGTGTGTGGCTACTGTCACGTTGCGCTGTCTAAACCGCCGTTCGGTATGGGTCAATCTGGAGCTCCCGGTACGGAGAAGTGGCACTTGCACACGTCTATGGTTCTCGTAATGTCCGGTCAGACTTTCCATGAGTCTTGTGGCAAGGCCTGGCAACAGGGAGTAGACATCAAGACGCCTGCTGCACGTGGAAACCCTCCAGGGAAGCTCTCGCGTAACAATAGCTCGATCAGTAGCATGACGAGCGACGCATTGGCCGGAGAGGACGAAGCTGGCAGCCGTCTTCAGCGCAAGCAGCCCAGTACAAGACGGTATTTGGCGCGATTGAAGACGCAGCGTCGGGCTTCGAGACGGCAGGTGTCGCCTCACGTCGTGCTGGAGAGTCTCATCCGCGAGGACAACGGCCGCAACAAATACCTCAAGAGCTCGCGCGCAGTCTTCTCACTACGTCCAGACCCCGAGGTGGCTGCCAGCAAGGTGAAGAAGCGCCTAGGCACGCGCAAGGCTGGATCGCTCCCTGTAGCTCCTATCCAGAAGGGAAGCATCTAAGGCGAAGGCAATGCGTTGAGAGGCTGACGGAATTGTGTCCAAATACTGTTGTGCATGTTTAGGGGGTAAGAAGAATGAAAGGGATCATGGGTCAAGTGTGCTGTTGTTGTGAGTACCTTCGTTGAGTGGCCGCTGGATCTATTTTTCTTTGTTCGTTTGCAGATCAGTTGGAACTATGAAACCTGCAGTAAAGGCCGGAGGAAGCGTGATCTATAGCGTGGGTTCGTGGCGACTGGGAGACGACGGATCTATCCATCGACGTGGTCGACTCAAGTATTCAACCGGCGACGTGTACGACGGCGAGTGGGTCGATGGCAAGCGTCACGGAGAAGGAGTTCTCACATTTGGATCCGGTGGCAGCTACACGGGGGAGTTTGTGTGTGGTCTGTATGAAGGTTTCGGCGTTCTTCGAGTGCCGAAGTCTCAGCACCCGTTGACCAAGCATTGGCTGAGAGGGGAGAAGTACGAGGGCGAGTTCTTACGCGGATTCAAGCACGGCCACGGCACGTGGCAGACTCGAAGCGGCGACCAGTACGATGGCGAGCTAAAGCAGGGGCTGTACGAAGGTAAAGGCGTTTGTGTAGATGGTACTTCGGGCGAAGTGTACAACGGAGAATTCGTTCGAGGCTTGCGGCACGGACACGGTGAGCTTCGCTTTCGCAATGGGTCGATCTACAGCGGAGGCTTCCGTTTCGGCTACTTTCACGGCTTTGGACGGATGAGTTACGGTTCTGGAGGAGTTCACGGTGCTTATGTTGGGGAGTTCGTGGATGGCAAACGACATGGACAAGGTGTACGCACGTACGGAGACAACGAAGCTAACAAGACGAACAAAAGGCGGTACGAAGGAGCGTGGGAAGATGACGAACCTCATGGTGCTGGCGTTCAAGAGAAAGATGGATGCACCGCAGTGGGAATGTTCGAGTGTGGGCTGCAACAGGGTCCAGGTGCGATGAAATTTGCGAATGGAGACACGTACGAAGGCACTTTTGAAAAAGGAGATCTCCATGGAGAAGGACGCTTTGTCTATCGGGATGGAGGTGTCTATGAAGGTGGTTTTGTGTTCTCCAAGCGCCATGGTAAAGGCACGCGCGTGTTTGCCAATGGAGATCGGTACGAAGGCGATTGGATGAATGACCAGATGCACGGGCGAGGAGTGAAGACAAGCAAGATCATCGTCAAATCTCGCAATAAAAGGAAGAGCGACGGCGGAACTGGCGTTTTAGTATACGAAGGAGAGTTCTGCAACGGCCACCAGACTGGAGAAGCCAGCATCACCTACGGGTTCAAACCCCAGGCCTATGAAAGACCAGAGAAAGAGAAGAACAATAACGGGGAGTGGGATGGCGAGTTTGAGTTTCCTGAGGGCTCAGGCTGTTGGCATCGGGGTCGAGGAAGAACGACGTATCAAGGTGGTGTTTTACGAGGCCGTTTCCATGGTCAGGGTTGTTTGCGCTCTCCTGATGGGAAGCTTTGGCGTGGGGAGTGGGTCAACGGACAGCTGCACGGCAGTGGAGAACGTGTTTACCTGCCTTTAGAGTTCGACACGCTGATGACGAAGGATATGCTGGAACAGAAGACGTCGAACTTATCGCTTGCAGGTGCGCACTTGGGGCTTTATGGGATGGTGCGATACGTTGGCGAGTTCGTGAAGAATGTACGACATGGAGAAGGCGAGTTGCTGTACACAAATGGATATCGACTCCGTGGGCAGTTCGTCAATGGATTTGTGGAAGGAGTAGCATGCTACGGCTTCGGAGGTCAAGGAAGCACTGGGCGATGGAGATATGGAGAGTTCATCCACGGTGAGCGTACGCGTTGGCTTGGAGAGGAAGAGGAGGGAGAGATACTGCAACAGAAACACGACGAGGAAGCTGTTAAAGTACGCAAGCAGAAGCTGATACAAACGATGCTGCCAAGGGCGTAGTTCAATGAACACAGTTCTATTCTATCGACGTCACTGTTACAGTTCCTCATGGCCTTCAGTACGGGACTCCACTGCCTTGAGGAATGACTTCACCTTGGAGATTTCGGCCTGCAGTGCGTCTTCTTCTGCTGCTTCGCAGGTCGCCGGCGTCTCGAAGCGGATCTCGTACTCGCACATCTCTCGCTCCTCCACAAAAACTACACGGTTCTTGGCCCCGCACGAGAGCTTAACTCGCGTCTGGCGCTCCTTCCCATTAGCACAAGGTTCTCCGTGGTTGTAGCTCTGCACACGTACAAATCCTGCCGAGTCTTGCCATTCGTTCCAGATCCCCAGACCAATAGGCCGTGGAGTTTCTTCCTTCTCTTCGCTTTCATCATCTGCACTAACTCCCACCTTCGTTTGACGCTCAGCCTTCGTCCACTTGGAATACAATGGCTCGGCCTGCGATACGTTTTGGAAGGGACAGAGCACCATGTCGTACTTGCGAGGGATCACGTTGGGGGTCCCTCCCTTCAGCTCCTTCTCATCCACAGTGTACGTGAAGCACTGCCCCACTAACTCCACAAACGCAGGCTTCCAAGCCGCGTCTGAGAACGTGCTCTGGTCAACGACACGACTCTGAACGTACGTGACGTACTGCACTCGACGCAAAACGTTGTACGACTGCTCCAGTTGTCCTCTGAGATCCGGATTGTGTTGAGCTCGTCGTTGCAGATCCTCAAATGCTCTTTGGCCTGCCTGATAGGCCTCTGCCAGCCGCTCAAAGTCCTCGTGAAGCTGCTGCACCTTGTCCACAGCTTGGGTCATATATCCCTTGCGAATAGTCCATCCTCTCTGCACCACTTCCAGCCTCTTTTTTAGCATTTTGATCCTCCCATTCCACTCAGACTTACAAGTATTAGAGCAAAGTCCCTCCTTCTCGTCGCTGCCGTCACAGCAATCACACACCGCGTCATTCACGAAGGCCAATGACACCAACTTGTCGTCGACTTTGCAGTTGAATTGCCGACTGAATGGTGGCGTCTCCGAGTCCAGCAAAACATGGGAACACGCCGACGTGTTGGGCTCGTCACTGCCGTCCGCACAGTCACAATAGTCGTCGTCCAGAAGCTCAATCGGGAGCGAATCAACGCAGATTTCCTTGTTCACTTCAGTATCTGCCGTGTCTCCATTGCTTTGCTGCTGGGGGAGTCCGAGAATGGCGGCGTCATCCATAAAGTCCCAGTCGTCCTCGTCATCTTCGTCTTCGTCATCTTCGTCTTCGTCGAATGCTTCACCAATTCCGAAGCGTTTGAAGTCGCGAGAATCGGAGCTAGCAGCCGCCACACTTGGTACTTGAATAGCTAGCACTAACATGCACGCAATGGCCACGATGACGGCCATGAGGAACGCCAGCAGCGAGCGCTTGGCGGCTCTGGACGCCATAATTGACACGAATGACCCTCGAAGAGCTACAGATGACGGTGATTGGAGGAAAAAATAGGTAACATTAGACAACGACATCAATGTTGACCCAGAAATCCACTGTTTTACTGAAAACTGCCTCGCTTCAAAATTCCTTTCTCATGGAGCGTTCAAACGCGACCAATTTGGTCAAAACGGAGCTGTTTGGTTGAGAGATGAGAGGTTTCTCTCGTGCTTTTGTTTTGCCAGGTGGAGAGAGGAGGTCAGAGCAGCTCGCTCTTCACCGTCGCTGAACTCAATCAGCTCGTCTTCAGTGCTTGACATCGAGGCTTGACGGCTTCTCTTCTCGTTCTCATCGAGCAAATCTCGTCCACCAGGCTCCCAGTTGTCCTCGTCCGAGACAGCAACCCATTCGGCTACGAGATCCTTCTGTATGGCGTCGTGGACGCTTTCAGTTTCCAGCAAATGCTCATGTCCGTTCGATAGATCCACGCGAGGCGCACTCAGTAGATAGCCGGCTACCTCAGCGACCGAAGCAGCTCCCATTCGCAGCAATTGCGCCACCATCCGACCCACCAGCACCACCACAAGCTTGGCGTACAAGAGAAGCTTGTTGACCAGCTCCATCGAGAATATGAGACCCGGCAGGCATTTTAGAAACAACTTCAACTTCAGTAGCCAACCAAATGAGATTAGTTTGGACTTTTCGTTTTGGTCTCAGATCAGTTTCACCATACTACGAGAGAACAGTTAGTTGAGCAGGTATGAAGAGCTACAACAGAGCTGATCGAGGCTCCAGATACTCCAGTAGCGACAGTAGTTTTAGCGGTGCAAGTGACGTTGATAGCAGCTGCGGCGGCGATGGATCAAGTGACGATCTCGACCTGGGACTGAGCGGGACGAGCGAGGCGCAGAAGTTTAAACGTTTGCGTCGCATTTTCCTGAATCGTCCGGTTAAGTTGAAGAAGAAGGACACGAATCAGAGAAGCAAGCACAATCCGAGACACCGAAATAGCCCTTCATTAGAGTCTAGAAGCAGTGTGGCAGATCGACAGCACTTGCGGAGTGACGCCGGTTCAAGAAGCAGCAGCGCAACGGATGGAGGAGCAATGGATATACTTAACAAACCTCTTCCGGATAGAGGGACTCGACCACTTCAAGCAGCAATTGACCAGCAATTGAACGCATTGTGGGAACAGAAGAAGCGGCATTCTGCGCAACGAAACTCGAGTAAGTGTCAACCGTAGAAGCCCTATTTGTTGACATTGAAGTAATATATTGTCGTGGTAGCTGCCAACCAGGTCGAGAGTATGTTGGAGCAAGCGGTGGAAGAGCTCCAGTTTCTCCAGAAGCAGGAAGAGCGTGCACTAGAAAACCAAGTGAGGGTTATTCGAGAGGTAAGCGTCTGCATCACCTTCGTAGCTTCAAACAAACAGTTCTAATGCTTTACCAGACCTACGCTTTGCGTCTGGAGGTTTTCCAACAGCAATACCTCAACAAAGTTGCAGAAATCGAAGATGAAATGTACACGTCCATACAAAAGCGCCAGGAAGAGTGCGACTACATCATTCTGGCGGCTGCCAAAAAGCTGCAAGACCAGACTCAACGCGCTCTGGTAAAAGATTTGGCTACAGCGACTGGCGAACCGATAGAAGAACAGCTCGAGTCAAGCTCCATCTCCACAGACAGCAGTTCAGCGAGTCAACCGAAAGCGCAACGACATCGAACCGCTCGACATGACTCGCTCCGCCCCCCTCAAGCTTCTCGTGTTGTCCCGATGGTTCAGCAAGTCTCGCCAGTTTCACAACAACGGGCGAAATTGCAAGCTCTGGAGGATAAACTAGCTGCTTTCTCACCTGAGTCTCTGGATCGAGTCAAGAATGAGTTAGCCACACCAGTCCATCGTAGCAAGATCGAAAGAATCCCGTTGAAACACGAACGAGAAACAGTGTCGAGCTACACTCGCTCGGTAGGCTTTAAAGATAGCCAGCACGAAGAAACAACTCGCGATGCTGACGAGTGGAGAGCTTCACCACTGTCTCCGTTACGAAATGGACCTTCGTATTGGAGAAATGGCATCTCTCTCGAAGCTCGAGATGACGAAGGGAACACCAACAAACCGACTAAAAGGGACGGAACGTCATTATCCGAGTCTAGAAGCCATAGTCCAGCGCCTCTATTGAGCAGGCGCTTCCTTCGACCTGAAGAAGAGAAGGAGTTACGCCGTCTACGGACAAGTATTGGTCTCGCTAAAGACTGGATGGCGAGACACAGCCAGGCATAAAGAAGAACATGAAAAGCAGAGGCGAAAACGGCAGGAGTCAAACGCGAGCGCTAAATATTCTAATTACACGTTGATCATTGCCGAGATACTAGCCAACGCGGCCTTGTGCTTTTCACGCTCGAGCAGCATCACTACCGTGGTCTTGCTGCTCTTATCCACTCGCTCACGCTCAGTCAACGGGGTGTCGAAGGAGAAAGAGAGTTCCGCCTCCTGCTCGAGGAATTCGTCCTCGAAGTTGTGGAAGAACTTGGCTGTCTGTTCATAGGCCGTCTTGGTCTTCTTTCCCTTCTTGGAGTCGCTACTACCGCTCTTCTCCTCGGTGCAGGTGGCCAGGATGAGGAAGTAGTCCATCTTGAAGCTGTTGCGCAGCTCCTCCGTGTCTTCGTTCTCGATGGCCCACTCAATGTCCTCGTGGAGAGCCGAGTGCAGCGCTGGCACGAGTTGGTACGGCAGGTTCACCATGCGTTCATTTAGCACTAGCCCCACGTTTTTAGTACTCAGGAGCTGCTGCAGCTTGGGCTGCTCAGCGGCCGGACACTTCTTGGTCACATACTGCAGGACCTGCTGGATACTCGTCTCGTTGGCGAAGCTCTTGAGGTTCAGAGCAGTGATGAAGCCATAGACATCATCCTCTCCCTCTGCACAGACCATCGTACCAGCCGTAACTTGGCCCACAATGGCGTTGGCAAGCCCAGAGACGTCGAAAGGCTGGGTAGGAGGCAAATAGGCCAAGAGGAACTGCTTAACACTGTGGAAATGGTCCTCACGAGGGTCTGAGAACAGGAAATCAACGTTCACATTGCCACCGGCAGCAGCGGCCTCTCCTCCGTCCATTTCGTCGTCGGAATCGTCATCAGCTCCACCATTGGGAGCAGCAGCGAACGTGAGGTCATCGTCGCTGTCATCGCTGCTGTCTGAGTCGTCCTCCATCATTTCCACCTCGTGGTCTTCATCTTGGACGGTTTTGGGGTCGATCGGTGCCTTGCCGGAGCCACGCGAGCGCTTCTTCTGGGGCGGCATCTTCCTGCTGATTGTCAAGTGGTGCAGTCAGTCACTGGCTGGCACGTTTTGTACCCATTTTCTGAATATCTATTATCCATCGGTATCTACCGGTATAACAGTACCATTGTTTTCGTTCCTTTTTGGCACCTTTTAACACCTCTCCTTATTTAGACGATGGATGGCTCGTTCATCCCGCCGCCGTTTCCATTCCCAGAGGCCTGGCCGAGGGTATTCTCTGAGCAGCAGCAACGACAGGAGAGGCGATGGCTCACACCAACGACGTTTGGAACAGTGCAATGGCCGGTTCCAGTAGCAACGGAACATTATTATCCAACGGATCCGATCCCTGCCACGGATGTGCAAGTAGAAGACGACAATGAAAAAGCGTCCGAGTTCGAGTACGGATTCGTGCTGAGTGATGAGTGGCGAAACCGTTTCCAGTCGTCCATCCAATTGCAGCAACCACAGCAAGAGCAACCGAGCGCCAAAAGCAGTAAGAAGAGGCACAAGAAGAAGATTAAGCAGCAGAAGAAGACAGCCAATGCGGAAGCTGTTGCTGCTGCTAGTGCAAGTCGATCCGGTCACTTGCAACGTGAAATACAAGCCGCCAAGACGCGCGAACTTGCACGGAAGTGGAAGCGGCGAGGTGGTAGTGATGCTGCTGCTCTTGGGCCGCGGGTCACAGCACTGGAGACGTCGCTGAACGCACAGTTCGACGAGTTCTGCGACGTATTCCAACCAGTGGTGTGGCCGCACGATCCTTTGCAGAGATAGCTCTTAGAGCGCCATAGAGCGAGGAAATCAACATCCGGCTCAATTTGTGAATTATTTGGTGCTCACGTAAAGGTCCACACAAAAAAAGCCAGCTGTTTATGGATTTTCGTTATCCGGCTGTCCGGATAAGAAGGGGGAAGTCTCATTTTCATAACAAAAAAACAAAGAAGCTTGGCCTGTGTATGAGCGAAGTGGAAGGCGCCATCATGAACCTCGGGCAGCTCAAGAACGACCCCACCAACGGCTCGGCGCAGGCTATCCCGTCCCTCAAGCGCACACTAAGCGGTGGCGCGGCCGGTAGCGTGGGCCATGGACACGCTGGAGGACTGGCCAGCCACTTGGGCATGAACAACATTAACTCCATCCCGTCGGTGCTGCATGCGACGCCCAACACGAACCCGCCGCAGATGCTGCGCGCCGTGACAGCCTCGGGTGTGTACAACCGCCCGTCGTCCAACCAGGCCTTCCGCGGGGGCAACAGCGGTCTTTCCACGGGCGGTTCGGGCGGTGCTGCGGCTAGCACCAACGTCAGTGCCACGACGGCCACGCGCAGCGTCTCCCAGTCTTCTACCATGCAGGACTGGAGGATGTATCTCACTATTGAGGAGCGTCAAGCTGTGCGCTCCAAGATCCGCGACGCCTACACGAGTCGCTGCTCCACATATGAAGATCTACTCCAAGTGGTAAGAGAGAACTGATCCACTGATGACAAAGGCTTTAGTTTCTGACTGCTTTTTGTTTCCTATAGGCTTGTGCTATTGAGGAAGAGCTGTTGCACATCTCAGCACCGTCGCGTCTGGACTACTTCAAGAGCGGCTTCGAGTTCGAGAACCGCGTCAAGCTGAAAAAGGACCAGTTGCAGGGCCAATTGGCGGCGTTGGACGCCAAGCGGCGGTCATCGAGCATCGGTCAGCAACAGCAGCAACAGGGAACCCCGGGAGGCAGCAGCAGCAGTGGCAGCAAAGCAGTAGGATCGTCCAAGAAGCAGAGGAATTAGGGCGCTGGAGATCCTGTGAGGGTCTTGTGAGGTATCTTGCCTTCCCAGTGGCACTTTTTTTCCAGTGCAGCTGAGAAAGGAGTCGAAGCTCCATGTGAAGCTACGGGAGGAGCTGATCAAGCTTCCGTGTATATCTTAGGTCCTGACGAGGAGCTACAAGAGGCCAAGCATTAAGAGGGGGCTCCTTGTAGTTTCCCCATCAAACGGCGAGTATTTTTGGTCAGCGGTCGAAGCTCCAGCTAATCAAAGCAAGAATCCGATGAAGAAGGAACAGGAGGAGGAGGTGTGCATCGCATACTGTATTGTGTTTGGCTTCCGTGTATATCGAATCTCTAGTATTTGCGCAGGAAATAGTTCTTCAACACCTGCACGTGCAGCTGAAGCATGTTGCGCTGCTGCAACTCAGGGGCGAACGCGTTGAAGTTGACGGCTTCAAGATCCTTCAAGTACAAAGAGGAACTCACCAGCGGCAGGAATGCACTACGCGACTCACTAGGCAATTCGTTCCGCAGTGAACGAGCTTGGTGAAGGTGCTCCATTGCTCGACACGCTACATCAAACACCACTGGCGCTACCTTTTCACCGAGCTTGGGCTCTTCCACCGCAGCTAGCAGGTCCTCCACCGTGACGCCGTGCTGCATCGGACAAACAACACAAACCAACGCTAAGCATAAGGATTCCGGGAACCAAATCCGCAGATAGTTTTCGCCCAGAATTTGGATCCGTACCTTGTTCATGAGGTCCTCGGGAAGGTAAGACTGCTGTCGAGCACTGTGATACGCTGTGCCACGCAGCAGCGTCGCCAGTCCGATTGCCACGCCTGCGTGTCCTGCTACACGGTCTGCTGTGTCGTGACGAACGCCTAGACACTCCAGTGTAAGGTACAGCAGCGAGGAGGCTGTCTGCTCCGCGTAAAGCTCCAACTCGTGCAAGCTCTGCACCTCTTCGCGGTCTAGATCCTTGTCCCGTGCGTCTAGAAGTCGTTCGAACCACCTCCGAGTCAAATCGTGCTCGTGAATGGCTTTGTCCAGAGCTCGAAGAAGGGCAGTTGACTGCTCCGGTCGAGACTCTTGACCAACGGAAGGCGATACTTCGTACAGATTGAAAATGCGCTCTCGCCACCACTGAAGGCGGATCTTGCCTGTGATTTGGTTGCTGTGCACTGAGTCCTTGATGGTCGCGAGCTCGGCGTTCAGCGCGCGCTAGCAGCAGCGAATTTTCAGTCAAAAACAAAATATTCGAGTTCATAATAACTTGGTATAGCAACATACAATGGCGAAGAAGGACGGCCGCGTCTTAAGTGGTAGCAGCAAGCCGCACAAATATCCATCGTAGTCCAATTTCCTGTAGGAATGAGCGTGAAGTTATCCACTTTCAGCTATAGCTTCGCAAAAACAACTATTTCCAGTGAAAAATTACCTGACAGACTCGCGCAGGTCCAAGTCCTCTTTGCTGTGCTTCCCACGAGCTGCACCGAGCGCTCTACGAGGCACCAACGCCGCCGGTCGCCGCAAGAAGCTCAACATGTTCGCCTCAAAGCTTGGCCGCTCGTTTGACTTGGGCACCACCAAAATACCTATTCATTACCGGTTTTCTTGAACTGGTGTTGTCCACATACATTATGTGGTATTAGCATGTCATGTCACCAGAGTTACACTTTATGACACCGGAACAGTTGATTGGCAGGCGACTTGCATCATTGGCCTGCACCTGTCATTCGGCGCGTATCGCTACCGACGCCACCGCAATTGCCACTGCATTGCTTGCCATTTTGTCCGAGTGGATCTGTAGTCATGAGCCAGCAGAAGAAGCGTGCGGCCGCCGAGTTTTCAGGCGACATCAAGCGCCACACGGCACAGCAGCGCGATGGCGAGGAGGACCTGGTGTTCGAGGACCCGTTCGGAGACGACATGGAGGACGAGGAAATGGTCGAGAGCGACGGCGATGAGGAGATTGTGGACGGCGAAGTTGCTGCTGATAAGGACGTGGACATGGACGTGGATGAGCAGGCCGACAAACAAGTGAAGAAGGTGTTCATGCCCGGTGTGGACAAGCTGCAGGACGATGAGGTGCTGGACTACGACAGCAGCGCCTACGATATGTATTACGCCATGACAGCCGAGTGGCCGTCGCTCAGTATTGACGCTGTGCGCGACAACCTTGGTGCTGTCCGTACCCGCTTCCCTATGACCGTCTTCATGGTGGCAGGCACGCAGGCCACTAACCCCGACGATAACCAGATCACGGTCATGAAGATGTCGGAGTTGCACAAGACCAAGCATAACGACGGCTCGGACTCGGAGGATGAGGACTCGGATGATGAAGATGAGACGGAGGGTGACCCGGTGCTGGAGTCGCGCTCCATCGCCCACCCCGGTGGAGTCAACCGCATCCGCTGCATGCCGCAGTCCTCCAACATTGTGGCTACCTGGTCGGACCGCAAGAAGGTGCACCTTTGGGACATTGCGAAGCAGCTCGAGTCGCTGGATGGCAAGAGCGGTGCTCCGCTTCCGACTAAGCAGGCTCCCGTGTACACGTTCTCCGGACACGCTGATGAGGGATTCGCTATGGACTGGTCTCCGGTGACGGCTGGCCGTCTGGTAACGGGTGACTGCAGCAAGTTCATCTACGTGTGGGCCAACTCGGAGGGAGCTTGGAGCGTGGACAAGGTGCCATTCACGGGCCACAAGAGCTCGGTCGAGGACCTGCAGTGGAGCCCCACGGAGGCTTCTGTGTTTGCTTCCTGCTCGTCAGACCGTACCGTACGCATTTGGGACACCCGACGGAAGGCCGGCAGCATGCTGGATGTTGCTGCTCACGACGACGACGTGAACGTGATCTCGTGGAACCGCAACGTCGCCTACCTGTTGGCGTCTGGCTCGGACGATGGCTCGTTCAAGATCTGGGACTTGCGTAAATTTCAGGCTGACAACCCGGTCGCGCACTTCCGGTACCACACAGCTCCGGTCACGTCGATCGAGTGGCACCCGACCGATGAGTCGGTGCTGGCTGTGTCAGGCGCTGACAACCAGATCTCAGTTTGGGATATGTCTGTCGAAGAGGACGCCGAGGCCGCTGTGCCCGTCCAGGGCGATAACGGCGAGGCGAAGCTGGACCTGCCACCGCAGCTGCTGTTCATTCACCAGGGCCAGACCGACATCAAGGAGCTCCACTTCCACCCGCAGTGCCCAGGTGTGCTCATGAGCACGGCTGGAGATGGATTCAACGTCTTCAAGCCTGCTAATATTTCGTAAATATGACCTGCACCATCGTTTGTGTCAAGCTCAATAGACTTTTTCATAACTGCACTGCTGTCTTCTCATTGCCTGCATCGATATCATGCTGGTACCAATGTGCCGCTTCAACATGCACGTTGCGGCAACATAAAAATAACCCACGATTGCGCAACTTATCCTTTTCCGCAACTTTACTTCTGAAGGTCCGACCTTCATTCCTAATTCGACCGGCGACTACCAAACCTGCCACTACGCTGGCTTCCTCTTCGTGCTCTGCATGGCTCTCAGCGTCTACCTCAGCTTCAGCCTCTCCCTGCTACTCTTCACCGCTGTACACAGTGCGCCGCTGTCCATGTACAACTATGACTATGGTGGAGGAGACCCCATGCGACATCAGACCAACATGGGAATGGAGTTCTACGCGCCTGCGGACCGCGGGTGTGCCATGTGCCGCAACGGGGAGAACTGTTCTCTAGCTGTGCACAACCAATCGGAAGGCGTCTTCTGTGGTGACGTACTGAGCACATTCCAGCCGTGCTGCTGCTCGTTCCGCAACGAGTGCATGACCACCATCTTCTCGGACTCGTGCGAGTGCTTCGATGGCGCTAGAGAGGAGGAGATCATGACTACCAGGTTCTACCTATTTGTGGGGCTATCACTCATTGCCTGGGGGCTGCTGGCCTACGACAAGATGTGTACGGGGCCGTATAAGGTCATGAACAGCAACCACCAGCTACTGGCCAGTTCACCGTCGGCTGCGAGGGCGAGAGGAGAAGATAGCGTCGTGGATACCGTGGACAGTGACTCGGACGACGACAGGGACCATAATAGTGCTATTACAACTACCGCTGTTGTTTCAACTGCTACCACTGCTGTTGCTACTACTGCAGTAGCTGTTGACATCGCTGAAGATACTGAAGTTGACGATGACACAGCTTCACTGCGACCGACGTCATCTTCATCAACAGAATGGGAAGCTGAGAGCGCTGGCATTGAAGTGTCTGTCGCTTCAAGTGATGAAACCCGCTCCACAAACGAGGAACATGACGGCAGCAAAACATCGATCCAAACTGTCTAACTGCTAATTATTTTCCCGGAGTTGCGGATACGCTGAATGAAGCGTACATTTATGTGTAATTGTGAAGGTAGGTTGATATTATGATACACATGAACACTTGACAAAGAAGATTTACTCTACCGGGATTTCCTCCAGTTCAACTTGGGACGTTGGTGAACTGGTACTCACTTGGACAGCATTAACAGGAATAGTGACCACAATGACCTCTTCTGGAACAGCTTCACTCTCCTTTACGATTCCTTCGGTCAAAGCTTCAAGTTCATCGTCCGAATCTCTAGCAAAGGTGAAAACAGGCCTTGACGTCGGTGCCGGGGATTCTAAGACTAGCAGTGGCAAGTTGTCGTCAGTCTCCGTGTCTGTTTTCGAGTCGCGCCGCCGCTTGCCGAATCGCTGACGGAATCGCAGCAACTTCATATCGACAGCTTCACCATACGCGACCATTTGATTCCGTCGGAAGTCGCTGAAGCACTCCACCCACTGATCAACGTACATGGCGAAGACAAACAGTGCCAGATACGCAGACAAATGGATGAGAATTTCCGTAGAAACGGACATTTGATTGTCCATCGGGTGGTCGGCCCCTAACGTGAAGCTCTCGTGCTCTAGGGTCTCTGTTTCGTTCACTTCTTCCGTGACTGAGAGCCTCTCGTGGCGAGTGGCAAATACTCCGCACTCGCACGCACTCGACTTGCTGGTTACTCGGCACGA
Organism: Phytophthora plurivora; assembly: GCA_030027945.1. NCBI lineage: Eukaryota > Oomycota > Peronosporomycetes > Peronosporales > Peronosporaceae > Phytophthora > Phytophthora plurivora. Next base: position 1,387,607 of record CP125259.1, read on the forward strand.
CGTGAAATACGGACAGCAGCAAGGTTGTGCGCCCATCGCAGCACGTAAATCTCCACAGAACACTCCAGATGACGTGTCGTTCATGGCCACAGAGCAGTTCCCGCTGTCTCGACACAAAGAGCACCCGGCAGCGACACTGCCGAAGCTCGGAGCTCCTACACTTAACAGATTAATTGGCACTGCACTTGGCCCTTGGACATTGCTGGAGGCGATGACTTGAGGAGCTATACAACCTGCGCTAATAAGCAGCACAAAGCGCCGCAGCCTCGACGCCATGAAAAAGTCAGGATGCAAATTGTGGAATACAACAGTGGACACAATCACCGGGAGCTCTTGGGATGTCGTGCAAAGGCGTCGGGCTCCGGTGTGCGTTTCCCAGTCCACTATACCAACGCGATTTTACCCAATTGCGTGTCTATTTAGATATCCAATTAGCCAATCACAGCGCACTAGTCGGAAAGAAGTCGGTTCGATGCTGTTGTCGCGTGAACATGAAGACTACCGGAGTCCATATTGGGCCTCGACATCTTCGTGTTCTTAACTTTAGAGGCTTACGCGAAGTACAGGGCTTGTAGTCTGATCAGGCCACTACTGTCCGCCGGACAGCAGTATCCGAGTTTCGCCTACTTCGAAGTATCAATACAAAGCTGCTATCCCGTCGTTCACCTTCAAATAGCAACTTTGACAACTCTTATTCACTCAATTTGCGATAAAATAAGTTGCTACTTCAGTGTCAAAGCACATTTCCCTTTCGAAATGGCGTCCACCGCTCGGCAGGCGACGCTGCTGCTGCTCCTGACGCTCCAGGTGGGCGTACAACCTCTGCTCATGGGATGGTATGCCAGCGAGGCTCGCGATGTGCGTCTGCGCGTGGGAGTCGTGGAGCTCCTGAAGCTTCTACTGGCTCTAGTGCCTCTGAGTTTGACACGCGGAGAAGCAGGCCTACTGAATCAGCTCAAGACGTGGAAGCTACGCATCGCCTTGTCCACTACAGTGCTTCCTGCGCTCATCTACGTGTTGCAGAACCTGCTGAACCACGCGGCTGTGGTGGCGCTGGACGGTGTGACGTTTAATGTGCTGAATCAGACCAAGATCATCTGGACTGCGCTGCTCGTGTACCTGCTTCTGGGCACACGCCAGTCGCCTCTGCAGCTGGTAGCGTTGGCATTATTGTGTGTAGCTGCAGTGCTGATGACCACATCGTCCATGGAGGGAGAAGATGCGAAGCAGGACCCAGAGACGACCGATGCTGTGGCTTTTACAGGGGTGTATCAGGCGCTACTGGCCGCTGTGCTTTCGGCTTTGGCTGGCAGTATTATCCAGAGAGCGTTGCAGAGACAGAAGAGGAACCAGTACATGGTAACTGTGGAGCTCAGTGTACTTGGAGAGATGACGTTGATGGCACTGGCATTCGTGCAGGACGGACTGCTATCGGTTGCAACGAGTACTGGGGACGGAGATTCGCAGGATAGTATGTGGGAAGGATGGAGTGTTATGACACTGGCAGCTCTGCTGTGCCAAGCGCTGGGTGGGGTTCTAGTGGGCTTTGTGATCCGAGACTGCGGAAATGTGGAGAAGAGCTTTGCGGTTGTGGGTGGCATGGGTCTCACGGCTCTGCTTGAGACGCATTTCAATGGGAAACCTTTTGGTCATAACGCACTGGTGGCAATGGCTCTTGTGGCGATCAGTACGGCGTTGTACACACTCAACCCGCCTGCAGTAGCAGCTACAGATGAGAAACCTCTGGTCTCTCTCGTACCGACAGACGTTGCTGCGCCAGCTCTTTCGAACGGGAGGTATTCGAAGAAGAAAATGAGTGCAGATATTAACGAATTGGAGCCATTCCTGGCGCCTCCGACTGTCGTCACGGTCAGTAGTAGTCGAGTTCACAAGAGCAGTTCTGCTCGACAGGAGATGCGACGACCAGGACGGCAGTTGCAGCCTCTTAATGAGATCCCTGTTGCTCGACAAGAGCTGGAAGCGATCGTGTAAATAACTACCATTCCTGATGTATCAACAAACTTCTCTGTATTTCTCAAAATTGATCAGCTTCTTAGCTGAGCTGGACAGCCTGTTGCAGCGACTGTGTGAGGGTGGCACCAGACAACGTATCGAGCTCGTCTGCCTTCCACAGAGCTCCAACATGGCCGTCAGGACGCACAAGAGCGGCAGCATTGCTGTTCGTAAAGCTACTCCACGCCCTATTGCTTTCATCGTCAACAACTTCCCATGACAGCACAGAACCGAACGACGACGATTTCTGAGCCTCTTTGATCATAGTTAAGTCGCCGTCAGTACTCGAGCGCAGCACGACGAGAGTCACATGCTTCGCCACGGATGGAGAAAACGAGCAGGAGCTGATAACCTTGGAGGCGTCTCGTGCGCTCACGACCAGAACAAACTGCACGTTACCTGCGTTCACAGCATTCTCAACAGCCTGACGCATCATGTCGTGTGTGGATACTTTCACATTCTTGCTGATGCACCAGAAGTGAGGGAATCGCTCGCCAACGCGGAACGTTGGGGAGTAAATGACGTCATTTCCATCGCCAACCTCTGTGCAGAACTCCACAGACTGGTCCAGAGCTGGATCTTGCATGAGCTTCTTGGCACGGGTGGCCCACGATGGAGCATCGTACGAGAAGCCAATATCGAAGTGGTAAAACATCATTCCCAGTGTTTTACGGCGCGTCACGATGTCTTGAACGTTGGCGCGCATGCGGTTACCCAAGGCGCTTCCAGCTCCACCAGCATCCTTTGCTTCGTCCAGGAGACCTAGAGGCAGTTTACCCATGCGCATGATCCGCTGAGCGATTTCCCGTTGTGCGCGAAGCGGAAGAAGCTGCATGGGTGCCGAGTTGATGATCTTCGCCAGTGTCTGGGCGTTGTCGTGGGACACGTTCAGAGCTCGTGGGATCTTCATGGTCCGAGCCACGTTGCTCAGGCTGAACTGCGTGTTCGTCTTGGCAATAAGCTGACGCTCGCGGCCGTAGGATTTCAGCAAGGCTTGACTGGCGATGCCACTGGAAGCTGCCGTGGCCTGCTCAGAGTTTGTCTGGATGGCAAGAGCGAGCTTCCACACTAAGTTGTGGGCATCTTGCAGTCCTGTGTTCATGCCAAATCCTCCAGCGGGTGGGAACTGGTGCGCTGCGTCACCCACGAGGAACACGCGCTGCTGTCCGGCATCATATTGCTTCGCGACGCGAGCTCCCATTCTCCACTGTCCAGCTGACAAGATGTTGATATCATCATCAGTGACCTTGACATTTTTAGGCAGGATATGCCGGACGATCTCCTTGCATTGAGCTGTAGAGAAGTCCCAGGGGATCGACTCCTGCGGAGGGAAGAACGGGATCTGGAAGACCCACTCGCCTCGGTTGAGATCGTGAGCGATCAAGATGCCGACGACATCCTTGTTGAACTGTCGGAGACAAGTTAGATACAGTCGTGATCACAACGATGACAAATATTTCCCTTACCACGAAGTACAGCATAGCCGGATTCTCAAGTGCAGCTTCTGACAAGGCCTTGCTAGTAAAATGCACATTGGCAATGCTCTGAAGGTTTCGTGTACCAGCCATATCGATGCCACACAGCTGGCGGACCAGACTATGAGCACCATCTGCTCCCACGACGTAGTCGTAAGACTCCGTTTCGAGTGTGTTGGTATCCCTGACAACCACCAAAGCACGATCTTCAATCAGAATTTTGTATACCAAGCACTTCATGCAACTTACAAGTGGTGCAGCGTCACTTCTGGTGTACCAGACCCGTCTGCTGGCAATATGAGGCCCTCCAGCTCCACTCCACGCTCAACATTCACGTCGTTTTCAGCCAGGAACTCATCCAGCATCGACTCGAAGCGGTTCTGTGGGAAGTGCAGGAACTGCGTCGGTGACAGCGAAGCCAAAGAATCCCGTAGACTATCACCAGTAGTTGTCGCTTGTTCAACCGTATCGCGCGGTATGCCTGCAACAAACCAACAACTTCAGTGTCATTGTCACCAGTTCCAGTCCACTTAGCGTAACTTACAGGGGCCGAACTGGTCGATACGCGCGATCTCTCGTGCCTTGCCCACTCCTGTGCAGTAAACGTAGTCACGCCACTGCCCACACAAATAGCGTCGGTTGTATTCAAAAGTTAGTTGAGATTCATTTACAGCATGGGCATTTCTTTCACGTACCAGTACACTAGGCGCGGCCTGACCCAGCAGTCGGTCATGGAACTCGGGCATTGATGCAAACAGAACCTCCATCGTTCGCAGGTTGATAAAATGTGCCTGTGGGTGCGATGTGGGGCTACGTTGACGCTCCACTACGCGCGTAGGTACATTGTAAAGCTTCTCGAGCATGAAGGCGGTGGCCAGGCCCACGGGCCCACCGCCTACCACCAGCACACGCGGCTTCTGGGTCCGCAGCAACTGCGACGTCAACGTCATTGGCCTAATGCAAGACACACACGAGAGGCGGGGAATGCAGCGACAGCCAGACGCGAGCAATGCTCCATGCGCAATTGATACGCACTTGCAGCTCCAAATAAAGGACTGTTGTGTGGTCCACAATATGTTTATTCTCGATAAAGTGCGAAGATACTTTTTGAGCAGAGTGATTGTCACTTCAACCTCATGGACTGCACGCGATTCCGCGCGTTGCCGCTGCCTGTTGCAGCCTCTGCGGACGATGGAGCGCCCAAGAAGCTGTTAGAGGTAGTGGAGACGTTTAAGGGATGCTTTGGACGACCTCCGGCGGGTGTCGCGCGCTCTCCAGGCCGCGTGAATCTCATTGGGGAGCATGTGGACTACGAAGGCTACGCAGTTTTGCCCATGGCCATCGAACAAAGCGTTTACGTGGCTTTTAGTGTGGTTAAAAACAACAGTGGTAATGCAGGTTTGAAGACATTGCATGTGGTCAACGCCCAGTCACAATACAAAGCTGTTGCGATGTCGATCGACCAAAATGAAGAGGAAATGATGGGAAAACTCAAGCAGGAGCAGTCAACATGGGCTAAGTATGTGCTATGTGGAGTGTTGGGGCTACGTGATGATTACCCAGAGTTGTTCGAGGGCGAAACGAAGACACTACAAATGCTGGTGGATGGTAATATCCCTGCCGGTTGTGGACTGTCCAGCTCCAGTGCGTTGGTTGTGGCTACTGCACTAGCGGTGAGCAGCGCACTGCAGCGATCAGAACAGGAGCTATTGGCTCGAGAAGAGCTGGCTGACCTTTGCCGCAGGGCTGAACATCGAGTGGGGACGATGGGGGGAGGGATGGATCAAGCGGTGGCGTGCCTGGCACAACGTGGAGTGGCTCTGCATGTGGATTTTTCGAGTGTTCCAGCCAAAAGTAACCCGGTAAATGTACCGGACGCTACCGCTGGAGTTTCTTTCGTCGTTGCCAATAGTATGGTGGTGGCGGAGAAAGCTGTTGATGCGGCTACTCGGTACAATAAACGTGTCGTGGAATGCGCTATCGGCGCGAAAATGATGGCGAAGAATGCGGAAATCGACAACTGGAGAAAGGTACTGTCAATTCAGCGCTTAGGATGGGCATTCTTAGTGAAAGTTAAGCTAAAAGTACTTATTAACGCCGTTGGTTGTTGTTAGATCACTCGCCTCGTGGAAGTTGAGAACGCACTTCAAGAACGTTCGCAAGAAGTAGTTGGCTTTGGCGAGCTGTACAATCTTGCAATAAGTTCATGTCCATTGAAGGAGTATTCGCTTGCTGAAATCGAGGCACAGCTTGGCGAACCGGTTGTCGATCTTTTCACTGGTTCTTCTCTGGATATCGGCATGAAGGTTGGAACATGGACTGCAATTTACTCGTGGCGGCTTTGCTGACGCTTTGTGCATTTCAGCTAGTACTCGCTTCAGCAACCTCGTTTAGGCCACAGCAGAGAGCTCTTCACGTGTGGGGTGAGGCTGAACGTGTTAAGCAGTTTCAAAGAATATGTGCTTTAGTGGCGACGCTTACACCGGACAACGCATCATTACAAGAGGAGCTGGTCAATCTCGGAGTCCTCATGAATGGGAGCCACGTTAGTTGCAAGAGGTTTTATGAGTGCAGCTGTCCGGAGCTAGACGACTTGGTCAGTGTTGCTTTATCGGCTGGCGCTTTGGGTGCACGCCTTACTGGTGCTGGATGGGGAGGTTGTATCGTGGCTCTTGTTCGAAAGACCGAAGTGAGAAGCTTCATGGATTCAATCCTGTTGAATTACTACACCAAACGCGGGATATCGACAACTGAAGCGTTGGGGGCAATGTTTGAATCGGCTCCAGCCTCTGGGGCAGACATTTTCATGGTGGAGCCAAAGTAAATTGTCTTTCAGTTTTTCACGGCGTTAACAGTGAGCGAAGCTTCTCCAAATACACATCTTTTGCCTGCAACTCGACATCAATAAGTGCAAGCTGCCACAGGGGTAGAATCAACGTTAGATGGTCAACTTCGACTACTACTATATATGTACGATCAATTTGAAAATGAGCTTACCTCGGCCTTTCGCTGCGCTTTCCCTGCTTTTGTCATTGAAAATTGGAGAATTGTGAAGTCGCGTTTCATGTCAGACAAAGCCTTTCGTCGTTCGGTGATTTCGTGCTCATACTGCTCAATCTCCTTTCGCATCTGCATCGTTTGTATCAATCGCAACCGGTTTTTTTAGCATAGAGATACGTCTCCACCGCTCAGCAATTTCGTACCTCAACATTTGCAGTGTAGCGATCGATGTCCAAAATGACGCGGAAGTACGTGTCGCTCCTCTGTAACGGGATAACAATACTTAGCACGAGGTCATCTTAGAGGCATCGCATGACACGTACATGAATTCTCTCAAAGGCCATTTTGACAACTGGTCGAGTCTGGATCCAGCAAGGAGACACCAAAGCAGTATTTTTGCACGGAATCACTCCAATTTCCACGGCATCCTGAATTTACATCGTGAAAAATTATGTTGGACAGGGTAACTTTGATGCCACAAAAGTCAGGCTAACAAACCTTTGGTCGCAAAAATAGCACTTGCTGATCAATCAGCTCCAAGAATTTTTGCTCGCCTTCGACGCGGTAGTTGAAGGGCAATAACGCTTCCACTGGGCTTACACAGTTGATAGGCATTTTTCTCTTCTCATTCAGAAGTTTCTGTGGTGAACCAAGGAGAGAGCTACCTCCAGTCACTGGAGTGACATCCACCAAAGTCTCCAAACACTTCCAGGTTTCCAATGCTCTGAAAGATTTTGACGTATCCGTAACGTCAGGTACACCACGCACTGTAGAATCTCTTGATGATGAAGATTCAGTTGGGGGAATTGCGGGGGATCCACGAGATAACTGCAGGCTTCCGTCCAGGTGCAATGCTTCCAGCAACCCTATTTCAGTTTCTTGAACGAAGGCATTGCATACTTCCTCGACGATCGCCAGTCGCTCGTCGTGCTCCTCTTCACTTAATTTGGTTCCCTTCAATCTCCGGCAAATTTCGTCAATGTCGCTCCACCAATTCCCAGTTGTCTTCAAAATACACTCAACCTCTGCAGTACGCTTGTTATCGTTCTTTGGTGCATCTTCTTCACTCCTATCATCAGTGGGTTCTTCGCACGATTCCTTTGAATATGGAAATAGGTTTAGATTATAGTGTTCCTGTAAAAGCAAATGTCAGTTCTATCGACGTCAATGGAGCAATTGCGTCATTGCACTGTACCGCTAAAGTGTGTAGTTTTTCCTCTGCTGATGAAGTGTCCACAAGGGTATTTGCAGGACGCAGCAATATTCCAATAAAACCCTGAGTGTCCTCCGAGTCCTCACCATTTAAGCCGGTCTGATGGCGCATCTGGATCCACTGCACCTTGGATGGAGTTACAGTCGAGGTTGTTAGCAATACCACGTATGCTAAGCTTTCAGTTGAGACTTGGTGAGTCCAACGAAGCCACCTTTCCGCGTCCTGGTCGCTAAGCGTGTCAAAGTCCCGCACAAAGAACACAGGGAGTGTAGTAGATTGGTCAGATACCGAACTCGTAGAGGCGTCTTCCTCCATCTCTTCACCCGCCGTCTCATTTTGCTGCTCACTATACTGTCGGTCGCGTAGCGCATCCAGTAACGCGTCCATCATTGTATCCTCCGAATTGGTTTTCATTCCGACACGCGGGTCAAAATCCTGCGGTACATTGCCATGGAGTGCAGTCTTCAGGGCCGAATAATGCATCGCAATATTGTGCACTGCAAGTTGCAATGCTAGCGTTGGTGTCGTCAATCTCTCCAGTGTGTCACGCGTTGGTTCATCGTACGACCCCAGTACTTTGACACCTTCCAGTAGTCTGCACAGATTCCAGAATATCTCGTCAAATACACAACCTCCAAGCCTCACAAACAACCAAGATCCCCCTACGTGTTCGTAACATTTTTTGGGTTATCACCGGCGGATATCGACAGCAAATACGGGAATTTGGGTGGTGCACTACCCAGCCAGGCGGAAGCCCCGGTCTCATTGGAAGTACTTTGAACCGGTTCGGGGATGCTACACCACTTCCGCAGCTGTTGTTTCGCGTACAGGACCTTGTTGCTGTTGTCGTATTGCTGCGCTGCTTCACCCACTGCTACAGCCACTAAAGGCGTCAGAGTCGCCACTGCAACGCCAATAGATCGAGCATTGCGCAGCATTGTTTTGGCAGTCAATCGCCAATTACATGATGAAGGTTTTCAAATCGAAATTTTGCAAGTCGATATAACGGGGTATAGGATATTCAAGGTTTTGCGATTGGATGGACGGCACCGCTTTGACTTTCTTGCGTGACGACTGCAGGTCAGTCTCCAATTTGCTAACAGAAGTGATAGTTAGAATGTGTGTTTTTCCATTGGAGTAGCGTATGATGTCTTTCATCCTGGGCGGACTTCGGTCTGCTCAGAGTGAATTCCTCGTTTCTGACGAATCCGCTGAACAAGCGGCCTCAATGAGACCAACCTAAGACTAAACCGACTGATGCTCTCCTTCAAAAAGCTAATTGCTCTACGTAGTACTGGTAGAGCGCACATTTTGCTGTTGTCATTCCCTTTGTAACACCAACCTCAACGCTTAGCTTAGATATTATACATGGTTTTCACAACAATTACTTTTGGCTTAGACGTGTACGAGGTCTCCAGTAGCGCAGTACTGTGGCTGACCACCCTCGTTCGTGGCTAATAAATACAAAACGGCTTGCAGTTTGAGCTTCTAGTACTGAAGGTGTCGTATCCGTCCATTGGCACCGAGTACGAACTCCTCTTCATCTTCGCTCGGTCGAGGGTCTTCGCTAGGTCGGACTTCTTCGCGTCTGGCATTCGTGTTCTGCACCTGGCGGAAAGGTGGCAGCATCGACGCGTTGCCTTCCGATGGACTTCTGCTGAACGTTGTTGACACGTCCGACGGGTTTCCTTCCATCTCGAAATCGTACTCGTCCAGCGACGAGAGACGTCCTCCAACCAGGCCATCGCCACGACGACTGTCGTTTGGAAGGCCGACGATAGGTAGACCCGACGTGTCGTAGGTAGCCGGACTATACTCCACCGCAGCACTACCTCGAGCACTGAGCATGCTGATGGTTTCCGGCGCATACGGAGACGTGAACTTGTAGAACTGCTCGTTGTCCTGGTGGTCGTGGTACTCCTCGCTCATAGCGCTGCTACTGCTGCTTCGAGCAGAGAATCGCCCGCGGAAGAAGTTGGTGATGCGTTGGCCCAAGAAGGAGCTGGGTCGATGTTCCAAATCCGACGTGCCATCGCCATATCGCAGAGACGAGAAGATGCTGTTCGTGTACTCGGAACCTGACACTGAAGCCATCGTGGCAAAGTCGTTCGAGTCCTTCGACATGTTGTCCAGAATAGTATTGAGAATCTCCGCGGCTTGAGGTGCCGACGGGCGATACGACGGGTTCTGTGCCCAGCACTCCTCGATGAGCTGGGCGAAGCGTTGGGGGCATCGCTGGCCCGGGTTAATAGGCGGTCGCTGCTCCACAAGCACCTTCTCCCGGACCTCAAAGTCGAATTTCGTGTCGCTGAAGGGAACAGCTCCGTCCGAGGCGATTTCCCACAATACCATGCCGAAAGAGTACATGTCCGTAGCTCGACTGTATCGACAGTTGTGCGGGTCCTGGAGAATTTCAGGTGCATTCCAACGCCATGTACCGGCAAACGACGTCAGTTCATCTGAGACGCTGGGGTTCTGCTCTGCTAAGCTGACCGTTCGCTCACTGTATCGCACACGATTGACGAAATTCGACACCTTGGAGATACCGAAGTCTGCCAGCTTGGCTTGCCACGTCTCGGTAACTAAAATGTTGGACGCCTTGAGATCTCGGTGGATGTACGTCGGGTTGCGTGCGTGTAAGTACGTTAATCCCTTGCAAATATGAAGAGCCAGTGACACTTTACGTCGCCAACTGAGGGGGAAGTGACGCTTGAGCACGTCCTTGAGACTCCCGCGTGAGCAGTACTCGGTCAGAATACCCAACTTGCCTTCAAAGTATCCAGCGCGCATGAATAGTGTGATGTTCGGATGCCGTAAGCGAGAGCACAGCTTCGCCTCTTCAATAAAAGCCTCCTCCGAGTTCTGGATAATCGTACGGTAAAGCTCTGCATCTGCCACGCTACCGGCGCCTCCATTTGGTAGCTTGATGACCTTCATAGCCACTTCAATCCCCAGCCACTGCGCTTTGTACACACTGCCAGCAGCTCCTTCGGCAATGAACGACAAATTGGACAGCCCATTGAGCTCCTCGAGAGTCACCATCTCATTGCCCACGTAGGTGCTCTTCATCGACTCCTTCCCGTTGTTGCTACTAGCTGCACTGCTGCCAAACACTGTCCGGAACGACGAAGCAAGGACGTTTGCAGCGCCGTTGTTCCCACTACCAGCCAACAGTCCAGTCCCCATGCGATCTCTCTGTCGTTCGCCATGCCGTGAACTGTTGCTGCTCGACTGCAACATCGTTCCATTGTTCCGTAAATCGTCTTCATCCCGTGGGAATCTGGCTTCTCCTAGATGTCTCCAGCCAAACACAATGGCGTTGAACAGCGGCACACTGAACAACAAACAGTCAGCCACTTCGTACGTCGCGTAACTCACCACATCGTTCCCCAGTATGTAGCAGAGCATCATAGGGAACTGCAGAACCTGCACCACCAGATAATAGCGCATGAGCTTCTCGTGCGCAATTCGTAGCGCCTGTTGAGCCTGCATCTCCCACGTCTTCGTAGACGCCAACGCTGCATTATCCGCACTGTTACCGAGCGAAGGATCTGCCATAGCAGTACCCAGAGTTGGCACCAGTTCGTCCACGCTGTTCAATCTCCTTCTTTGAAGGAAAAGCACGATATTGGCAGCAATGACGCAACCTGCTGACAGCGCGAACACTCCAACGAACAAATAGCGCTGGCAGTTGTTGAGAATATGGGCCGAACTGTCCTCGGTAACTATCGACTGAAGCCGCGCCGTCGAGAGCAGTCCACAACCAAGTCCAATAGTCCAAATCGTCAGCCAACTCGCCCGTACCGGGAACCTCGTCATGGGTGGACTGGTCGTTTGGTGTCCACGTATCCATCGGTGCGTCCTAAGTACGAAGAACGCGAGCACGACGCCCCACAGCAACGAAACCAGGAAGCTCACTTGATACAACGAGTCAATACTCGCTCCAATTACAGTGCGGATTTTCACTCCTGCGCCCATAACCATGTCCATAGATTGGCTCACAGCGCCTGTAACGGAGAACAACCAGTCCGTCATGACCACAGAGTAGTAAAGCGCTGGGCCTGTGGCATGGGGCGGAGGCAGCGGCGGCTTCCGGCTGCGACTGCGTCCTCTTCTCCTCGAACTGTAGCCTGGGTCTGGAATCCGACGGAAGAGCACGACGGCCACGACGGACGAGATGACGGCGGCCGTGGAGATGATAACGAGACGCGCCGTCTCCAGCGCGTCCTCCGTGTCCGTCATGAGCGCTGCTGCTTACGCTCTGGAAGAATGAATAGTCCTCCACCCACGTATAAGTGCAGGAAGGAGGCATTGCCAGCTGGCGCCATTTTGTTCCGCCTCTACTCCGTCTCGGCCTATTCCACACTGAACCGTTTTGGACTATTTCAGCACAAAAGACTATAATTTGTGTCGTTGTCACTTCATCCATCACGATTAGATGCAGCTTCAAACTAGATCGGCCCAAAACGAGCTCACTTCGCAATCGACCAAGCACTGCAACAATGGACTCCATCGACTGGACGCCGTACGTCGAAGCGCTGCTCTCCGGCAATCAAACGGCCGACCAAGTGGCGCAGCAGCTCTGCAAGGACAACTACTTGAGTGCCGACACGTCGCAGACCGTCGCTGTGCTTGTGTTGCAAGCTCTGGCCAAACAGTCGACTGCTTCGGCCCATTACGTTGCTCCACTGATGGAGCAGCAGAAGGAGGACGCAGCAGTTGCACACACGCATCATCAACAACGCAGCGCTACCGTCTCGCGCGTGGTGGAGGCTGCCGTCGCTCAGAAGCTACTGCACGACGACAGTCCACTGACCAATTTATTCAATTGGGACGCGTTTCAGAACCGCCTTGACAACTTACGCGCCGCCTTCCCAGAGCCGGAATTCAACCACGCACTGGCAGTGAAGACGAACCCTACGCGCGGCCTGCTACGTGGCGCAAGAGCCAAAGGATTCGGTGCTGAATGCGCTTCTATTGCGGAGGCCAAGCATGCACTGTCACTTGGGTTCGAGCCCCGCAAGGTCGTGTACGACTCGCCTTGCAAGACACTGGGAGAGCTTCGTGAGATGCTGTTGGCTGGCGTTTACATCAATTTGGACAACGAGGAGGAAATTCGCAAGGTGAATGAGATATTCGCCGAATTGGGACCAGAGGGGACCAAGGAGAAGCACTCTGCGCAGATCGGACTACGCATTAACCCTGTGGTGGGCGGAGGAACCATTGACGCCACCAGTACAGCTACTGTTACAAGCAAGTTTGGCCTGCCACTTACAGCGGAGACCAAGCCTCGCCTCCTGGCGATCTTCAAACAGAACCCGTGGCTGCACGGCCTGCATGTGCATGTCGGTTCGCAAGGCTGTCCGCTTAATCTGTTGGCAGCTGGAGCTAAGAAAGCGGTAGCTTTTGCACTGGAAGTGAACGCTCACGTAGGCCACAAACAGGTTTGTGTGCTTGACATTGGCGGCGGCATGCCGACTGTGTACGATGGTGGCGAGCGCGAGGCCTACGACTTCAACGAGTACGCGAGCGCCGTGCGTCAACAAGTGCCGGAGCTGTTCACGAGTGGCTTCTCGTCAATCATCACGGAATTCGGACGCAGTGTCTTCGTAAAGCCTGGCGTGACGGTGTCCAAGGTTGAAGCTATCAAGGACTGGGCTGGCCAGCATATCGCAGTTGTGCACGTCGGAGCTGATCAGTTCCCGCGCACAGCGTATCTGCCGGAGCTGTGGTCTCACTGCATCTCGGTTCTGGACAGTCACGGCCGCCCAAAGACCGATCCTAGCAGTGCTTATGTGCGTCAAGATATCGCTGGGCCGCTCTGTTTCTCGGGTGACTTCCTAGCCAAACAATTGCTGCTGCCACCTATTCAAGTGGGCGACCTCGTGGTGATTCACGATACTGGAGGCTACACCATGTCGATGCACTCCAAGTACAACAGCCGCCAAGTGTCTTCGCATTTCGCTTACTCCACGACTAGCAGCAACGTCAAGTTTTCGATGCTGAAGGAGCGCGAGACAACAGAGGAGACGCTGGCTTGCTGGGGGCTAAACTACGACGTGGAACTGTAAGGACCAGTGGATATTACACAAATGCTAGCCAGGTGACGAGCTAAGGACAGGTTTCTCTATTTTCTTCATGTTTTCATCTTGCAATAAAGTGAATTTTCAGCTATAGCTCATCATTCAGATCACTTCAACCTGCGGCTTTAGTACCCACTTTCAAGCATGCTACGGATGTAGATAACCTGGCCAAACGCGATGCCCACAAGCACGATGTTAGTGATCAGCGACATCCACTTGACGCGTGCATTCGCGCTCTCCGCAGCTAACAAACATCCACGAAAAGAACACGTTAGTCCCCACTCACAACCTCTCACGAATGGAAATTGTACGCACCATCACGGCTCATCCGTTCTCGGTGCTTGACGAACGAAATGTCACCACGAAGCGTGAATACCGACTCCTTGAAGAAAGCAACTTCGTGCATCAGCTCCAACCCGAGGTCTACAAGGCGTTTGTTAGTCCAAAGTACATAGCAACGCACATTGCAACAAGCAAAAAACTTACCTTCGACAACAATCTGCGGGAAGTAGTCCTCTGCGACGTGGTGGACACCGAAGACGACAGCGTCGCTGTTCCCGTGGGCGTGAATCGAGAAGGCCACCGTCTCCGTCTTCCCGTCGAGTTTGTTCTCGAAGATCTCAGTGATGTCGAAGGCGACGTGGCTGCCAAGTTCCGTCACGGCGTTATCAACCACATGGTTGCGGTAGTCGCCCGAGGCGTAGTTCTCCATTGTCTCCCACGTCACCGGGTACTGCATACGGTTGGGCAGCAGCGCTAGAGCGATGTCTACTCTCTCTCCGTCCGTGATACTGTCCACCGTCAGAACCATCTTCACACGGGTGTTACCGCGAATAATACTCCTCGAGACGCCAACCAGGTCGAACTCCATGATGCCCATCTTGGTGGCCTGGCCGTTCGACGTGGTCACCGCCATCTGCGTGTAAGCCGGCACAGAGGGAGCGTCTTTGCTGATTGTCGCTGCCACGTTGGGTCGAAGCGTCAAGCTGCGCGCGCCAGTCGAGATGAAGTCGAACGAATAGAAGAGCGTCATCGTGGACGACGCGCCCTTGAGTTTACGGAAGCACAAGTGGTAAAGTCCGCTCTCACGCACAGTGGCCGTGCCGAAGTTGTTCTGTTCCGATTTCCAGGTCAACACCTCACGCTCCGATGGGTTCTTTACCTGCAGAATCGTTAAGATATGAATGAGTGAAATGTGTTGCAGGATTGGATAAACTGCAGCAATTGTGGACGTACCACGACGTCGACAAGGTCGTAGCTATTAGGCTCCAGGATACCGAAGCGGAAGAGCACCTTGTTGTCGGAAGCGCGAGCGTTCACTTCCTCCATAAAGCATTCCTATTGAAAGGGAGATGATCAGGCAATTGTGACGTGAAATCAGTTTTAGAGAAGTGGGGGAACGCACCTCGCTACGAGACGTGAGGGTGAACTGGAAGCGAGACGCATGGGCCGGCAACACGCATACACACAGCAACAGAGCCACTGCCAGGGATATGACGCGGCGCATGGTTCAGGTCACGGAGCGGCGTCGCTTTAGTGCTCGCCCGATTGAGGAGGATATCGGCTCGCGAAGTGTCCGATCGTTGCGGCAACTTTAGTTTAGAGCAACTTTACGTATTTCCATGGAATTCCGATGCTCGACACCTGCGGGATAGGCGAGCTACATTTACTGGTAGGGCCTTCGTTTGCAGGTTACTACAGCCTGCCTGTTGCATTAGTGACGAATGCCACTAAGGCAAAGCAGGTTCGTCTACAATTTCGGCGGCACTCCGAAGTTTCAGACTTGTACAACTCAGTAACGCACGCAATGGTTTGGCAGCATTGAACTGATCAACAACGACCACTTCACTTGGGCGTGCTCTAAATCGGCGCCTCGATTCGAGTTCACCTGAGATGCTCACTACATTTCTTCTCGGTGCGCTTCAATCCACAGGTCAGAGAATAAGCTGTTCCACATCCAGAGCCCGTCTCACATTGACCTCGGAATAAGATGCAGCAGTAAATCCGCCGCCAAGTCTGCAGCCTGATGGTGTCGTGTGGCCTTCCGCGGAGCTGTCGCCAAAGTACAGTGATCGACTACAGCACTTCAACTCGAGCAGTTCCATTTTGATGTAGATACGCTGCCGAGCGGTATCTGGATGCAGTTGTAGGCTCGAATATTCAACTGTCCGAGCTGCTCGGCACTCGGTGCTTCTGGTGCCGCCTGCGTGCGCTGCAGCTGGTCATTGCGCGGCTGTGATCCAAGCGGCAGCATCGACAGCATCTTGCGAGGACGACGCCAGCTTTCTCCGGGCGTCGACACTACAAAGCGCCTAGCCCCGTCCTCGAGGTCCGAGGGGCACGCGTGTCCAACGCGGGTGTTGAAGCCCGCGCCGACTTGATTGATCGGCACGGATGTCATACAAGCTTCCAGTATGGTATACAAATCCCAAGCTAATTTTATTGAGCGGGGATAGACTGTGAGCAGGTTCGTTCCAACAGCGGATATATGGCTCTGAATCTTCGCGATCCCATGCGTTTCCAAAGACCTTTTTGGACCGGCTATTTTTCGTGGCATTGTTGCTTCATACGTGTCACCCCAATTGCCGCGGCGGTTGCGGGTTCATTGCTCACTTCCCATTTCGCTTGTCATCGGTTAAATCGCCGAAGCCTATTCATAGAGAGGAGACACCCGTACCGCAACGGACAAACGCCAATCAACCAACCTCTCCCCCTTCGCACATAACGACGTAAAACTCCACTACACATCGCAACAATGGTCAAGTTCTTCACGCCCCTGGCGGTCTCCCTGGCTGCCTCTGCCGCTGCGGCCGCCGCCTATGCTGCTCACTTGCGCTTCCGCCTGCAGCCCACCAAGTCGCTCCCGACTTCCTCCTCTACATCCGCCACGATGGCTCCGCGCACGGCGCACCAGCGCAACATCGACGAGATCAACCGTCTCGACGGCTACGACGTCGTCATTGTGTGCACCTCCACGCCACACCAGGCCCAGTACTGGCAGGACCGCCTGATGGCCACGCGCGGCTCCATCTCGCCCAAGGACGCCAAGGTTATCGCCGTGTTCGAGGACTGGGACGGTGGTGCCGGCAACGGACTGGGAACGCTCTACGCTTACACGAAGGCTGTGGCGGCTGGCAAGGAGCTCTACGGCATTGACATCCCGGCGCTGCTCGCTTCGGGAAGCATCAGTGTCGCGCTGTACCACACTGCAGGCAAGGGCACGCGTCTTGCACCGCTTCCTGGTAGTGAAAACAACAACAAGTCCGGCGTCAAGTTGCCGGCCATGGTGGAGGTCGAGGACAAGTACGTGCCCATGACGATCCTCGAGGCCGTGGTGAAGCAGACCGGCGTGTACGCTTCCAGCCGTCGCGGACGACTGTCCGTTTTCTGGGGCGATCAGGTTTTCATCCCGTCGGCTGAAGTCAAGTACGAAGCCAAGCACCACATTGACATCCTGGCTGCTCTTGCTCCTATGCCTTCGGAGAAGGAGTGGAAGGAGAAGGGCCTGGAGAAGTACGGTCTCATTGTCGTGAACCAGCAGGACAATGCCGCTCAGGTGGACAAGGTCACCCACGAGACTGCTATCCGTCTTTTGTCCTCTTTCGGGGAGATGAAGTCGGTCGGTACAAGTCTTGGATCGTTCAGCGTCGACGCCGATATGTTGCGTGCACTTCTGAGCGAGTTCGCAAAGGAACTCGCGGCCAAGAGTGGCAAGCTCGACAGCGACCCGCACTTTTGGATGCCGCTGACGCTTGAGCTCGACGCTTACACGGAGGTGATGGCACAGAAGGGTGTCGACAAGGCCGAGTCTACCGCACACTACCAGCGAATGCAGAAGATGATGACCAACTTCGAAGAGACTCGGACGAAGGAGCTCGGACTGTTTGGCTGTGTCGACGTCGGCAGCGATGTGTACTGGTGGGACTACGGCCAGCTGAAGCTGTACCTGAAGAACAACCGCTTGGTGACCAAGCCTGGTGTGGAGGCAGACTGCCTGCGCTCGTTCCTGGGCATCAGTAACAGCATGCAGCACAGCCAAGTTGGTGTGGACGCCGTCATCAAGGAAGCCACCGTCCTGAACAGCGAGATCGAGCACGGAGACATCCAGAACAGCGTGTTGAGCGGCGTGTGCGCGAAGGAGGTGAACGCGAGTGGATCGATCCTCATCAATGTGACGGCTCGCTCCATCACGGCACCCAACTGCGTTGTGTACAATGTCACTTCGGACGAGGCGGATGGCTTGTGTCTGGAGGAGGGCAGCGTGGTTGTCGGCGTATTGTTGCCAGACGGCAAGAAGGTTGTGATGCGCTCTAGCATGGATGTATGCGGCGGCAAGGCATGGAAAACCGTGCTGGAAGAAAACCAGCACTCTTTCGAGAAGATCTATGAACTGAACGCGGACGCGAACGTATCCAAACTGGAGCAGCTGATCCAGGCCGAGCACATGAAGATGCGCGAGGTGGTGATGGCCTAAATCCCCCCCCCCCCCCCCCCCCATCCAGAGCTAGTAATAACGTAGATAATCCCCCACCGCTTGCCGGTAGAAACTTCTTAATGCATTTGATTTTTCCTACATGAACTTCGTCGGCATGTCCTTCGGTATAGCAGATCGATGACCCATGGCGTCGACGCAGGCGACGTAGCGGAGCTCGTTCCTGCAGATTGATTGCAAATTGTAGTCAAATCTGACGTACTTGCCGTCTCTTTTCTCTCCTGGTGAGAAGCACAATCGAACGACAACGGTGCCACGTCACTCCAGGGCGCTCTATTCGGAGTACTCGTTTCGGTGTTGTGCCGACGCACTTAAGTGAATACATCTACCACACAACTTTGACATTCTTGGTCTTCTGATAATCACCACACGTTGACAACCATGGCGGATGCGAAGCTTCAGCTGCTTGTGGCTGCTCTAGGCGCCGTAGCGCTGCAGCGTTTCGTGTCTCGCCGTCACCACCAAATCGTAGAAGCGGAGAAGGCGAAGCAGTTGAAGGCTCAGGTGGTAAGGACTTCAGCAGACGAGGAGGAGGCCTTTGTTGTGGAGATCGAGTACTGTACCGGATGTCGCTGGATGCTGCGCGCCGCGTGGATGGCGCAAGAGCTGCTGACGACCTTCCAGCAAGACGAGAACAGTCGTCTCCGGTCGGTGACGCTCACGCCTAACTCCAAACAGGGAGGCGTGTTCAACGTGTATTTGCGTGAAGTTGGCCCCAATTCCGATCCTGACGCTGAACCGGAAATGCTGTGGTCTCGCAAGATTGCGCGTCGATTCCCAGAGTCCAAAGAGCTGAAGCAGCTCGTGCGCGACATTGTGTGTCCTGAAAGGGGACTCGGTCACTCGGACAAGAAGTAAGGAGGGACGTAGGGAGGAAATACCCATCCAGGTTGTTTATTGTCTGCTTAAATCTACGTAGTATCTGCGAACCTACTGAGGCGCTCGGAAGTTTGTCATTACAGTTGGGAGAGATGAGCGGGTTGAAGCTCCTGGGAACACGGCACTGGGGCTGCACATGGACACATCTACGTTAATGTCAACTAACAAACTGTACCATTTTACGGTGACGGTAAACTCACCGAGCGAAGAGTCCTCGCATGCTCTTGCCGATAGACGCCACATTTGCCAGGCTCTTTGGAATTGTGGAGAAAGATGTGCGTCGTCCTTCAGGGTGAGTCACACACTTGACAGCAGACACTTGGAACTCTCGCCATGCCCAGGGATGAGCCTACAGCATATTCGTTTGTAAAGAGAATACGAAAGAGAGACAAGTAGCAAAACGTACTCGGATCTGCTGACTTGTGAACCGCTGCCGTGGGTTTTTATCAAGGAGCTGGCAAAAAATCATGTGAGTACAGCCTCGAAGTAATTCAAGGAAAATATAACGTACATGCTTCAAAAGGTCGATCAGCTCTTCCTCAACTACTCGATCTCCGGCTTGTGTTGGATACTCAATGGCATCGTTCTAAGAATTACAAGGTGACCAGCTCAGTTACGCAGAATTCAGGATACTTTACATCGCGGTGCAGTGATACCTGGATTTTTCCGTACAGCACCGTCATGGTCTCGGCAATAAACGGTGGGCGTCCATAGACGAACATGTACAGTGTTACCCCACAAGCCCAGATATCTATTGGCTTCCCTTGAAAACTTTCTCCTGTTAGCATCTCCGGAGCTTGGAGAGACAAGTAAACACATTAGATGAAAGATTGATCAACAGTTTGTTTTCGAACCTCGTACCCATGAAAATGGCTGTTCCAGCAGTTTGCCGCATGGAATCATTGTCATTTTCCATTTCCTGATATGCCAAGCATTCATCATTAGTTACTGGCGATAATACGGTTCAACATTCGAG
Organism: Phytophthora plurivora; assembly: GCA_030027945.1. Lineage (NCBI taxonomy): Eukaryota > Oomycota > Peronosporomycetes > Peronosporales > Peronosporaceae > Phytophthora > Phytophthora plurivora. The sequence continues at coordinate 1,407,738 of CP125259.1, forward strand.
TGTTCGTACATGTGAAACCCCAAAGTCTGCAATTTTGAGGATTTTTTCATTCTCGTCGATTGTCTTCAGGAGCAAATTTCCAGGTTTGATATCACGATGAATGATCTACAACAACAGCGCAAGTTAATCGAAGTGATCCGATCTGGTGTTAAACACACACGCACCTTATTCTCATGTAGGAAATCGATACCCTCAATCTAAAACGTTTGTAAGTTAGCAGGAGGTAAAGCGCTAAATAGATGGAGAGCAGCAAAATCGTACCAGGTGTGTGAAGTACGTTTTGGTAAGCTCAGCATTTAGTGGGGTGCATTTTCTGCAAGACAAAGAGCTCAGTTAAATACGTCACATTGTCTCCGATAAATAGCCGGTCGTACATGTCGTCGTCTAGAACGGGGCCACCATCCACCAATTCGCTTATCATATACAATTCGTCGCTGTCTACAGTACGCAAACAAACCACGAGTTAGCTCTGAGCCAAAAGCAAAATATCGTAATTGACTTACCATCCGTGTCGATCACTTCGCGCAGTATGACGATGTGTCTGTGCTTAAACCGCTTCCAAATCATGAGCTCCTTCTTGACGGACTGTAGTGCGTTCCCAAAGCGACCAACTCGAATGCGCTTCAGTGCTTTTTTATCCACGCACTTTGCCGCAAAAACTTCTTTCGTATCGGTAGATTCCACTTTGAAGACAATTCCGTAGGCTCCTTTGCCTAGTTGCTCCAGAAATTTACTGTCAAAATACAGAGTCGTAAAGCAGGGTAAGTACTATTTGGCCTTGAAGCACAAAGAAGACAACGATACGTACTACTGATTAAGATGCCGTCGACCATCGGCATCTACCATTGTGATCATGTTTTTCGTCTCTCGGAAAGATTGTCCTCGCTTTCGTAAGGGCACAATAGGCTTCATCCCTGTCAATTGTCTGTCAACGCTGCCGTGTTGAGTCAGTGAAGCTCGATGGGGGGCGATAATAGGTTTCACAACCACCAGAGCAGGAGGGTCTGGCGGTGGTCCAGTCTCCACTTTTGCCCCCACTACTGTAGGATTTGGATCAGGACCGGTCGTCGCAGTGGGAGTCACTATGTCAATCACATTTTCAAGAGTGGCTGTCACTGGTGGCTCTACTGCAGTACCTTCGGACGATCCAGAAACGTTTTTCAGTTCTCCGATTCGCAGCGTCAGGTATGGAACCCCAGCACCCAGGGCAGGAGTGGCTTCTTCCTTAACTGAAGACTCGACTTGAGCACCTGGAGGCTCCTCCATTGCGATTCGCAGTGTCAGATCTGGAACCCCAGCACCCAGGGCAGGAGTGGCTTCTTCCTTAACTGAAGACTCGACTTGAGCACCTGGAGGCTCCTCCATTGCGATTCGCAGTGTCAGATCTGGAACCCCAGCACCCAGAGCAGGAGTGGTTTCCTCTCTAACTGAAGACTCGACTTGAGCACCTGGAGGCTCCTCCATTGCGATTCGCAGTGTCAGATCTGGAACCCCAGCACCCAGAGCAGGAGTGGTTTCCTCTCTAACTGAGGACTCAACTTGAGCAGCTGGAGACCCCTCTGTTACGATTCGCAGTGTCAGGTCTGGAACTCCAGCATACAGAGCGGGAGTGGCTTGTTCCTTAACTGAGGACTTGACTTGAGCAACTGGAGGCCCCTCCATTGCAGAAGTTTGGGCTGCTAGGCCAAACCTCCTCAAGTATCAGGGATGAAATGACTTGAACCAACCACACGTGAATGTTTGCTAAATGCAGCAACAACTGGCAAACAAGGTCAGTCAAAGATAGATGGTTGCATCATCCTAGAATATATATATTTTGCATCAAGACAGAACTTTGATACACGCTTCTTGACAGACGACCTACCGACTTGACCCTAGTAGTAATCGTAATACAGGTCTTGGCAATCGAGCAACGCCTTGACGTTATCTCGAACGTGTACCAGCCACGCGATCTGTTCGTCGAGGTGGACCAGCATCTCCTCCAATTGCGGGATCGGCACGGACACGCGAGCATACTCTACAATCTCCACCTTTTGACCGCGGAAGGCACTGTAGACAAGAAGAACAGTACAAATTCATAAGTAATCCGAACAAGCTGGTGCTCTTTAGCTCTCAAACACCACAAAACTCACCAAACGCAACCGATGAACTCTTTCCTCGACGCGCAACCCTCCGGAATGTTCGTGATCGCCTTCTGGGTCGGAGTGAGACTGAAAGCTTCCACCAACTATTGAAAAAAAAAGTATCCCCGTAAGTTCGACTGAATATAAGACCATTCCAGCCACAGTAGCGTACCAGTTCTCCTCGGTGAATGGAGAAGTCCACAATGACTTCCGACGGAAGAGCAGGTTTAAAACTCTGCAGAGACGCAAAAAGCAACAACTTCAGGTCAGCAATTACCCCCCATATCTCCATTCTGCACGTAAGTACCGTACATGGTCGACGTGGGAGCAGTACGGGAACCGGCGGCGACTGGGCAGTCGCAGGACGTTGGCGGCGTTGCGCAGCTCCTGGCAGATACGGCCCAGACTCTGGAACGTGCGCTGCACTATTTCCACGTACAGCTCGACGTCGTCATTGCTGGGCTGGTCGTTCAGCAGGTCGTGGTGCTGCACGTGCATGAACTCCTTGAGAGCGGCGAGTCTGCCCACTTGGCTCTGCATGATGCCGTGGAACTCGAGGATCTGGTTCAGTACACAGTACTGCTGAAGTCTGTAGGAGTCAGAAGACAGCGTCAGAACCGGCTAAAGCACGGGGATCTAGTACTGCTACTCATACGTGCTGGTGATCGGTGCATTGCGCTGGGCCTTGGTCAGCTTGAGCTCCACCTTGGTGAACACCACAAGGTGACCCTGTCATTAGGTGCCACGTGTGTAACACAACACATGCCGGAATGGTCAATATCCAACTTAAAACAGTGCATTTGTGGTCGACACTTACTTCGACGCGGATGTCGGCCCTGATAGCGGGCGACGTAGCGCCACGATCCGAGCGGATCCGCCCCCAGATGAAGTCAATACGCTCCAGCTCATGCGACGCGTAGTCGATGGACGAGTTCACTTCCTTCAGCAGGTAGAAGCGCGTCTCCCGCTTCTACTTAAACAACACAAGTCAGACGTGTACTATAATAAGTTAAACAGTGCCCTACCCACCCAGGCGCTGAGCTCTTCATTTGCTTCTTGCTCGCGGAGCTCCTTAGGCGGCGCTTGGGTCAGACTGCTGGACATGGCTTGGTGTGGTGCTTGTTGCTCTGGTCGGCGCGAAGTCGGAATGGCAAACGCCGTCGTCGTCTGCGCTTCTTGTTGCGTGCCTGTCCCCCTTCAATGTGGACGACGCTACAGCGCACAAAACAGTGGACAAGCCAGACGGCGGATGTGCAGTACCGTAGACGGGAAATTGTGACAATTATATTGATTAACAGAGGTTATACAAATTAGTTTTAAAAAAATGCTTCTTCTGCCAAAACCTTTAAGAAATCATATATTAATTATGGAGGGATATCGCACTTCACAACCCTTAGTTTGCCAAATCGCCAGAAATCAGCGCTTGGATCGGCTGATGATTCGGGTTCGCGACGCTTGTTGGTGAGTTCCTCGCCCACACACTTGATGGCGCTGGCCAATTTTTGCTGAGCTTGTCACAACAAGCGCCAGCTGGAGGCGAGGTTCTCGCCGAGAAGCCCCATCTTGTGTCTCAACCTCCGGTTCTGGCACTGCCGCCTGCGCTGCGAGTGGTACATGTACCGGTATGCGCATTGGGGTTGTCGTTCTCAGAACTCGCCGCATTGAAGTTTTTCTAAAGATACTTTCTCTGACCCTACGGTATTTATATCGCTTTTTGTGATGGCTACAGTTTTTAGCGCCGTCTTCAGCTGAGTCGCAACTTGCAACATGACGACGAAGGAAGCAGCGGCGCTCGCGATGGCCGTGGAGGAAGGCAAGACGCGAGATCTCTACAATCTGCTGCGGACAGGCGAGCACGGCGTCAGGTCCGAAGAACATTTTGATTTGAATACCACCGTGAGACGGGTCGCTCTGATTGTCGTTTGATCTGCTGTTGTGCAGCCTCGAGGCACTGGCACAGTCGCTGTATTTCAGGCAGCACGCGGAGTTCACGCTCTTTGATGTGAAAGACGCTTTTCTCTCTTCAACTGGTAATGTATTGTGGCTTTATGAACTGCATTAACCGCCTGATTGACATTGATACCGATCTTTGAAGGAGCGAACGAGCGATTCCTAGCATACCGAGAGTTCCAGATCGCTCTAGGTAAGATCGCTCGAGTCAAGTTCTATGGTAACTGCGGCAAATATAGTGAAGCTACGTCGCCCAAGCAGCGATCTCGACCAACAGAGTTAGAGCTCATGGGCTCATTGGTCGACGAATTGACAAGTAATCGCAAGCAACTGGACACACTGCGATGTCAAATGACTCGCTGTAGTGCTCTCGACTTGCTTGAGCTTAACCTCCCACTGTTAGTGCAAAGCTTTCAGCTGTACGGAGCGCAGAACCGCTTGTCAACGGATTTAGCGACGTCTATGCTGTCAACCATCACGTTGGACGGGTTTGTCGACTTCTTGAACGCGTACTTTGAGTATGAAGACTACTTTTCCTACGACGATCTCGCACACGTAAGTATATGCAGAATTTAATTGGAATTTAGTGCAGGAGCGCTTACGTTATTTGACGCAGATGTGTACCGAGACCCTTTCTGGATTCACCAAGACCAGTACAAAAGCTGAAGCGAAGAACAGCAATGAACCAGGACGGACCGGAGAACTCAACTTTGCGCAGTTTATGGAGTTGTTCTGTCGCGTGGCATCTGCGTTCCACCACAAACTTTTAATCCGAGAGGGAGCACAACTCCGACGAGCCGTCGAATGTCGACTGGAGTTCAGTCTTGAAGTGCTTTTGGATCACATGCATGTCACACTAATTCCAACCGATAACCCCAGCAACGCAAGCAACCAAGAGGTTTTGACAGCAAAGGAACTTCCTGCAGACGTTTCTCAATCACCTCGTGACGAGTTGGTCTCATTAGCTTTAGTGGTGCAGAATATTCGGGACGTGCTCCAACTTGATGCTGCTGACTACATGAAGAAGCCGAAATATCGCCTCAAGCGTGATGGTAGTTTGGTTCTACAAAGGCAATTGTCCAGCCGACCGAGTGCCAGCCTAATCGACCAAGCTTTGTCGGAAAAAAGCAAACCCAGCAAACACTCGACCACATCGAAGTCTTTCAAGACCGAAGAAACCCGAAAACCACCTCCACAAGTGGCTATGATACGTGAGGTTATCATGCCTCCTTCGCTGCCTCTTGACGTGATTCAGTTGCTTGAAAGTGCACTGAAATTTCAGAACATGACCCAGTACAATGTACGTTGCTCCTACAAGCCAGGCGTATTGGCAGTGAACTGACTGGCAGCTATGACTGCTTATAGATGGCTTTGAGCTCACTTGATTCCTGTACGCAGCGATTTCAGGAGCAGTATCCGCTATCTAGCGACGGCGTGTTTGACCCAGTTCAGACTGAGGTTCAGCTCTTCTTCACTCTCCAAGCTGCGAGCGTTCATGACAGTGCCCAAAGAGATACACAAGCCTTGAAAAAGTACTTTGAGGCAATGAAAATATCACGCCAGCTACCGGCAACACACCCAGCACGACTTCTGGTCAAGAGCTGTGTCGGTGTTACGTTATTTTACGCGGGGGAACTAGCGTTGGCTCGACAATGCCATCAATTGGTTTTGGATGCACGGAAAAATACCAAGGACAGCAAGGCTGGACTAGGTCCAGACACACGAGCGCCTGCCAAAGCGGATACAGGCGTCAACTGCGACCTCGTTGATACCGCGACTGCAATGAACAACCTCGCGTGTTGTCTGTCCCGAGATGAAAGTGAATCGGCCTCCAAATCTCTCGACAACGCGTATTTACTGCTCAAGCATGCTCGACAGATTTACACCGACGCTTTTGGACCTGCGCATCCTCGCGTGGAACTGATCGCTCGTAATTTGGACCGTGTACGAGCATGTCAGAATGGTGTTGTGAGTGACGCGGCTGGGGCGTTGGCGCGTGGCGAGTATGCGCATGTGATTCCTGGATCTAGGTTCCAGATTAAAGCGTTTGAGTTCGTAGCGAAAGCTCCGAAAAGTAGCGGCAGCAAGGCTGGAGCTAAGAAGAAGAAGAAAGGTGCCAAGTAAAGAAAGGAATTCCACTGTGCAAAGCGAAAGGAGCAATGAATGATCTATTCACAAACTGGTACGGTACATCTTAGTCGGTCTTCGCCTTGGTTGGGGATGTGAAGAAGGAAACTAGCAGGCCCCCTACTGCTTTCTTCCAGTACTTGTCGAGCGCAAACCAAGCCACACAGAAGTACAGCACGTGAGCCTCCAAAATCCGTTCTTCGATCGTAACGAAATGGTTGGCAACGTGAGCGATGAGACCGATAACAGCGCTCGTCCCGACTATTAGAAAGAGGAATCCAAAAGTGCCCACCGACAAGTCCACAACGCGATTCGTCCGACTGTAGTTCGTCAAGTAGTGGACCACCACCCCGCTAGCATAGAGATTGGCCGTGGAAATGGCCATGAAGCCGAGTGGATGCGCGCTGGTATTCTCCTGCCATTCCATGACCAGCTTTGGGATCGTGACAGCCTTCAGCCAGCTGACACTCAACCCCACCATCGCCTTGAGCAGTGGCATGGGAAAGCGAAGACCATCGACCACCAGCACAACCAAGAAATACAGCGGCACTACGAGCCTCACAGTGTCTTCAAACTGCGGTGCAGCACCGAATACCGGGCGAATGATGGTCGTCCCGAGTAAATTGGCGACGATGGCAGCGAACAACGCGCGGGCGTGGCAAATGGCCTCTTTTCGAAGAGACGGAGGTCGACGCGCTAGATGTGGTGGGGTCACGAAGTCAGTGAGTTGGGTCCGCACAGCCAAACAGACCCATACGATGAATGACCGCTTGAGCAGCGACTGGAGCTCCGGAGACTGCACGTAGAACTCGCTCGTTGTGAGCTCGAACCTGACAGCGGCGAGCGCCATTGCAATTGTCAGCACGTTCGGCAGAAAGTTGGAGCAGATGGACATCCAGAAAGAACTTGAGGCAACGTCATTGCTCTTGGGTGGTGTGGGATGGGAGGGAGTCGTAGCCTTGGTGGTGACGCGAGCGGAGCGGCGCTTGACCATGACGACAGGGGAATCGCGACTGAAGGTCGGAAGTTCGAGTCGGACTAAGCAGTTGACACGATGACACGTCGCATGAATCGGATTAGACAGGGTTATCGGGATAAAAAGGATCTATAATTAGAGCTGATGAAAAGATTGCAGTTCGCGTCGTTTCACTATAAAATATTAGTGGAAAGTGTCAAATGGAAGCGATCTTCAGCTTTGCACCGAGAACACAACAACAAATTCTTCAAAACACGACTCATAAGTTTGCATGTTACATTTGTACCTACTGCAGCTTGTGCATGAACATGTATCACATTTACCACGTCACTGTCTTCTTCTTGATCGACTCGATCAGCTGCGCCGGTAACAGCTCACGGCTGAAGAACGAGAGTGTCCCAAACTCCTCTATCACTTGTGCGCTGTAGATGTACGCCACCCACTCCCACAAGTATCCGGTAACATGAGCCGAAGAAAATAAATTCTCGGCTTCTTGCTGCACTGCAAATTTGGGTTGTGGCGTGGCACATTCTTTCGCCTCTGAAAGCAGCACCTCGAACTCGGTTGACAACAAAGAGTCCATCACAGACGGCAATAGTTGCACGTACTCGTCAAACGAACGCAGCTGGAACGTGTCATCAAATTCAGGCTCATTTCGCCCCCGCTTGCGCTGTCTGTCACCGAATTTCGAGCTCTTCATGTACGCAAACCGATCGGTCCCACTGCAGTCTTTGATCCATTCTCGACCTTCCGACTCGATTCGCTCAGCGAACAGCTCGTACTTCTGCTTCAACCCCTCGAACACCGTTGAGAACGGTGACTGCCACTCCCAGTCCTTTTTCAGCTTTGGCCACTCGCGGTCGTCTCTGGTGTGGTAATCTGACAGATATGTGTACAGAGATTCCTGGACGTCCCAGATAGCCAAGAACGGGTTGCAAAGCCCCAGTCCACCAACGTTCAACGGCCAATACATCCATGCCGCTGGCATCGATGGGGCTGGGCTTTGATGACCGCACATGATCCGCTCACGCAGATAGCCCAAGGCGTCTCCCTTCGTTTTCGGAAACACCAGCGTGTGAATGCGTCGAAGCGTAGCTAAAGCATTCTCCACGTGGCTCAGACCGAAAATTGGAGACGGCTTCCCAAAGTTGCGGAGGAAGAAGAACATGTACTTGTTGTACACGTTGATCCACCCGAACGTTGAGGTAGCAGCAGCCAGTCGATCTGCCATTTCGGTGGCAAATGCGTCCACCTCATCTTGACGAATACTCACCGACCCGTTTGACCGCAGCTCGAGCAGGCCCCACCGAATCGGAGTGGCAGGAAGCGGAGCTGGTCCCACCTCTGCGTTCGTCTTGTTGGATCCAGCGTATATGCGGATCGATCCACTCTTTTCCTCGTTGAACTTTAGAGCCACTTGCTGGGCGTAGCGCTGCATTTCGTTCCAGGCTCGTACAACCTTCGTCTCATCCGCATCAAAGAAACAAATGTCGTCGTGTGACCGATACAGGAAGATATCCGACGACACCAACACCTGGTAATCCATCACAAAAAGCTCCACCTCAGCAAGGAACATCGTCATCATTCGGCTGACGGGTAGTCCTCGTTGCATGATCTTGGGCGTCGTGAAGCCAGGGAATAGCAGTGGGATTTCTGTGTATCGCCGGAACACATTGATCATATCCTCGCGAACTCCCAGAAAGCGGAGGATCGCGAACACAGCTTCATGCGAGATGGACGGACCGAAGAACTCGAGGTCCGTCGTGACAGCCACCAGCGGTGAGGGCTCTTTGTCCTGCATTGACAGCGTTCGTTGAAGATGGGCTTCTACCAAAACCCGGCGGATTATGTCTTGTTTGTTTGCCTTTTCATCCTCATCTTCATCACCTCCATCTTCCGAATCCGAATCTGAGTCAACTTCATCGTACGGGCTGCATCCAGCATCTTTCATGCTGTCCGGGAGTGCGAACAGCATAAATTTGTGCCTCATCTCAGCTCGAACAGACTCCACAGACGAACCTACCTGTGGCTTAACCATCAGTGAATTCAGCATATCTCGAAACACACTCTTCACTTCAACACTCCACTTGATACCGATGTATTGGAAAAGCAATAATGTGATTGCTTCGTCCTGGAGGAGGCAACGAAACCTCCCATTCATGCCACGTTGGATGTCGACACGAACTCCTTCCTCGGGCCAACGCCACTCGCTCACATTACTCAGCTCAATTGTGAGCACATGCGAGAGCTCCTTCATAATCTGTTTGTTACGTTGAGCATCGGTAAAAAGTGCCACAACGTCCGGGTTCATAAAAGCCTTGTCCTTGAGCAACGCTGCCACGCAGCACGCGGCCTCGGATTCAGTGACAGGGGAGTCTCCACGCATCATACTATCACTGAATTGACCCAATATGGTGCGTGCCTGGTGCAGCGCATCTTGTTGGTGTTTTGTCTTGGCCTTAGAGAAGTTTTCACGCTCCTGAAACACCTCCGTCTTGAGGAACTCATACACGTCGCCCTCGGAAACACCGCTGCTTTGGAAGAAGTAGGACTCTAATCGCTGCTGTGTCTCCTGCCTCGAGAGCTTTGCGAGAGGTTCGTTATTGCCAACGTCCCCACCGACGGTAGTCGACTCCGGTTCTCCGTCTCCAGGACGCACCAACTCCCCATCCTCTTGGTTGTGCTCTGTCTCATCCAGCGACTCCATTAGTAGCTCACCCAGTAGCTTATTGTGCTGCCAGAGACTGCGACGCTGTTGAATTTCACGCAGAATTTGTTGCTTGCGCTGCTCAATAGCCGCCTCGGTGCTCCAAGGGTCGGCGGCTGCGAACTCCACCAGCTCTCCAACATCCTCCAGCCCCTCGTGCACGTTGGTCTGCACGACCTGCAGGTCTTTCACACCTTCGTACAGACCTTCGAGCTGTTCTCGGGACTGCTCTGCGCTCTTCGAAGCTGCAGTGTTGCCCCCGTCTAGCCCAGTCTTGTCCAAGAGCGCCGTGTAGTGCGACTCCAGCTTGCGCTCGTGCTTCGTGAGCTCTCCCAGCTTGATCTGCGTCGACAACTTGAGCAGTTGGAAGTGTGCGGTCGCGGGCTTTTTGGACGTCGCCATTGTAGGAAACTGAGGAAATTGACTGCGGTCACTTGAGCACGAGATAGCAAATTGAAGAATGAGGAGGTGGATGGCATGCCAGCAATTTTGTACCCATATCTTTGGACCATCACTCACAACTACTTCAACAACCACTACCAAATTGTTTATGGATGGACCAACAAAGTCACGAACAGGAACAATTGTCGATAAATTTCGTGTGGAGCTTCTTCGCCGACTACGATGTTTGTCTAGAAGTCTCCTGCAAACTCGCCACCACCGCCACCTCCTGCATCTCCCAGAGCTTCTCCAATCAATAGCCCACCCAGTAGACCTCCAGCAGCGCCCATGGCAACAGCGCCGCCCGTGCCCATTCCACGACGCCCGCCACGTCCGTAGTCATCTCGATAACCGCCAGGGCCGTAACCTGGCTGCACGTATGTAGGCTGTGCGTAGCCTCCTTGAGCATACACCGGCTGGGCATACGTTCCAGGCGCATAGCCCTGCTGAGCGTATCCACCTGAAGCGTACACAGGCTGCTGGGCATAAGCCACACCGGCTCCGGCAGGGAAGTCACGGCTGTCACGTTGCTGCATGCGGCGCTTTCGGATGGCCGTGAAGATACCGCCGCCAATGAGCGCACCGATAGCGAAAACTCCGAGGCCGATCCAGACCCAGTAGCTAGGGCGGTCGCTTTTGTGCCGGCATGTGCACTCGTAGTTGGTGTCCGAGGAGCAGACGTCGCTGGCGGGGCAGCAACACGGGCGGATGGTCCTTGACGAGTCAATCCATTTGTTGCAATATTGGCCGGCGACTCCGTTGTAGGCCTTGGAGCAGTCGCCGCCGCCCATGCAGATCTCGCATTGAGTCTGAGTCGTGCTCGAGGACGCATTGGAGGACGCCGTGGTCGAGTTCGCGAAGATGGAGGCGGACGTCGAGCCGCTGGATGACTGAGCAGAGGCAACGGTAGCCAGTGCCAGCACAAACAGCAACAGGCTGCCCAAGATGCCACGACGCATGTCAAACTTTAGTAGCGGTGCGTTCGACTTGCGGTGATTCTTGAAATGAAAGGGATATTCAGTGCGGTGCAGCGCTTATACTTGGTATTTGTAAGCAGAGGGAGAAAAGCCGAAGTACGGCATGGAGGGCAACTTGACCTCCATAGCCGCCAAGCGAACAGCTCGAGTGGATACTTCGAAGCACCGTGGTCTCCGTCTGAGACATCCGTGATCGGAGGCATCGTGCCCATTGCACTCGGTCGATACCTTCGCCAGCTTGGCGTCGAATAGCGAAACCCCTTCATTTCCGATTGTCTGTACGACATGGCGATCGCTTGGGGGCGACGCGTGCTCACGGGCCTCGTGGGGATCCCGACGGCGCTGTGGCTGCTGAGCTCGGACGTGGGCATGCTGCTGCTCGCCACGACGCTCTGTTGCCTGTCTCTCGTGGAGTTCACCACCACTATCTGTGCACAGATCGTTCCGCAGCCCAAGGAAGCGATGGGGAAGGTTGTTCATCGCGTGTTAGTGACGGCGTCAGGCGCAGTGCTGTGCGTTGGGGCGTGGACTGGCATCAAACTCCTCCATGGTACCGATAATGTAGCTTGGTTGCTGGTTGAAGGAAACTATCGGTGCTGATATTTGTGGTTTCATTATGGCAGACGCTTTGAGCCTCGCGACAACGTTGGCATTTTTTGCCTTCCACATTGCAACAGCAAAGCAAATGAACCAGACAGGTACTGCAGGGATGTATTGCCATACATGTATTGGTGTGACGCGTACTGATGAATTGGTTGTACTGCTGCAGCGCTGATCAAGTTGCTGCTGGATCTGTTTGCGCTGTTGTACATTGTCAACGGCTTCAGCTACGCCATCCTGCTGCGGTACAGCTCCAGCAAGTACGGCCTCGGGCTGCAGATCCTCGGACTGTGTTGCGCCTGGGCCTGCGATAGCGGCGCACTTGTAGCGGGCTCCTTCATGGGCCACGCCAAATTGGCACCCGTTGTTAGTCCTGGCAAGACTCTCGTGGGGGCAATTGCCGGCGTCATTTCGAGCGTCGCCACGGTGCTGGTCATGTTTGCGCTCCCACACTTTTCTAATGTGCTGCCGTGGACACATGAGCTGTTGCCACCGCTTGATGTCGTGTCCTTCACTCACCAGATAGCGCTCGGTGCAGTGCTTGGCGTGTTATGTATTGCCGGAGACCTGGTCGAGTCATACGTGAAACGCGTCGCCGGTGTGAAGGACTCCGGAGCTTTCTTTCCAGGACATGGAGGTTGTCTTGATCGCATGGATAGCTTCTTGTTTGTCGCACCATGCCTGTATTTCTACAGCGAGTTCGCACTACCCCAGTAGCCAACTGGAAGTTCAACCCCACATCAAATGGAGATTCGATAAAGATAGAGCTCACTGGTAATGCAGTTAGCGATTTACATTGTAGCGTTTACAGCCTCTTCGACGATCGAATCGATCGGTGCTTTCTTCTTCTTTCCCTTGCCGTTCTTCTTGGCCTCCGGCTTCGATGACTCGATCTGCAACTGTTTAGCAGCTTCCGCGGCTGCCACCTGTGCTGGGTCGTTGATGTCGACTGCGTCCACCGTCTTCGTCCTTGAGTTCCTCTGCAGGAACTTCTGGCGGTCTTTCCGAGATCCGCCAAGTTTGCTCGAGTACTGGCGGATACGGTCCCTACACAAAAAATCACCCACCGCACAGTTAATTAAGAACACCACAATACACAGCAGCAAACACGCTTTCCGGATCGTTGCAGACGTACGTTATGACGCCATTGTCCGACTCGCTGAGTTTGAAGGAAGTTCTGCGCATAGCCATACTGAATTCGGTGACCTTTCCGTCGCCGATGCCGTGCAGTGCGTCTAACTTGGCGGCCGCCTCGGCCTGTTGGCGGGCAATGTCGTCGTAAACGCACTTTTCGTTCTCTTTAGTGCGCCAGTAGTAGATACCCACGCACACAAGCAGCAGGATGGACATGTTCGACCCGAAGGCGGACTGGGACACAACAAGGAAGAAAAGCAGCGTCAGCTATGATACATCAGGACAGCACACGCTGTGTCTCCGCACCTTCACCATGCCCTTGGCAATCACGCCGAACACGAAGAGAAGCAGCAGGTACTGCGTCCGGAGCTCCATGATGTCGCCAACGCCACGTCGATTCTTGCGCTGTCGACTTCTGGCTTTGTAAATCGTACTTAATCGAAGTAAATGTGTGTCATACACCAGTTGAAGCGGGTCAGATCAGGTCAGGTTCATGGTCATATCATAAACTTCGATTCGCTTTTAAGAAGACTGGCGCGACATCTTCTTGTCAGTGGCTCTTGGCGAGATGATGCGAACGTCTCGCAAAGCATCAGGTTTGCTTAGAATGCAAAACCATTTTCATTTGTACACCTTCTTCCGGAAGGCCGAGAAGTTGTCAGACAATTTCAACAACATGCATTAGTAAGTTAAAAGCTCCTTACGATATTCCATCTACCAAGGAGAGCGCCTTATATACATACATGCTAGTATAGCGAGCGAGGATAGCGATATCTCCCTCGACATCTCCTGCGCGTTGGACGGAGATCTCTGGCGCGACAAATTTCGGATACTCCGCACTGACCGGCTAGTCCGATCACGGCTCATCAAAGCCCAGGAACTCCCACACGAGGTGCATCACATTCTCGTCTAACGGCTCGCCAAGCGAGAAGCGCTCGAACACACGTAGTACTGCCAGACGCTCGAACAAGTAGTTTTCATGCCACGTGGCAGAATCACCCGTAAACTCGAAATCGCCGAGCTCAGGGGGGAACTCGTTGCCGTACTCGATCGCCAAGTGCTCCAGATGTACGTTGTACTGCAGAGCTTCCAGTAGTGCACGCGTGCCAATGGCATCAATGTCATTGAAGAGCAGACTGAGATCCGTCAACCAGGATCCCAACGGAGACTGGCTATCACTGATCAGCAGCATGGCGAGGTCAAATGCGCCGCGGAAACCGAGCATGTTCGAGTCCAGGTTGAGACTTCTGATGCGGCAGCGGCCCTTCTTGTACGCCTCCAGCAACGGGGTGATGTTTGTCAACTGGCAGTCCGACAGGTTCAGCGTCGTTAAATAGGGCGAGAAATAGATAATCCGGTGCAGGATTTCCGTGGCGGGGATGCCGAACTGGTCGGGGCTGCCAATACGGTTTTCGCTCAGGTTAATGTCCTCCAGGCGATCACTGATTCCCGTCATCTGAAAGAAAAGAGTGACCAACGGTACCACCATGCCCTCGGCGTCCGAGGCCTCGATCATATTCCAGAATGAAACCGAGCGCATGAGCGTTGCAGGTGAACAGATCCGCGGCGACATGCCGATTTCAGTCATCTCAATTGCACTCTGGCGTGGCACCCAACCGATACCGAAACCAGGGACGACAACGCACAACCACTTGCGGAGAATGCAGAACACCTCTAGAAGTTCCTTCTCGACGAGCAGATCACTGTACACCTCGTGCTGTGAGAGCTTAGACGTCGGTAGCGGACGCACGGTGGTGCCCTTCTTGATCAGGGCGAAGACACGACGGTGCGGGATACCCTTCAACAGAGCACGCTTCACATCCTCACGCAGAATTTTGTCACGATTACTCTTGCTGTAGCGCTGCAGAGCAGCAGCGTACTCGGGGATCAGCAGAACCAGTGCTGGGTGGCCACCAGACATAATTCCTTCGACGACGCGGATGTCCTTCATGCGCATCATGTTACGCGACAGGTCCAGTTTCTCAATTCGGGCGGTCGAATTTGGGTGAAAGAGACCGTATACCAGCCAGCCCCAGCACAAGTGAAGATCTTCCTCCTTTACTTGAGCTGGATCCATAAGCTCCTGCAGGTCAATGTTCTGCACGGTGTTCGAGTAGTGCATCGCTGAACCGATGCTGGCAAAGAATGTGTTGTCCATGGGGCACTCACGCACGGCAATCTCCTTCACGAGGCCACGCTGCTCCTCAGGAAGCTCAGCGGCCATCGAATTGTATTTGATCACGGGATGCACTGCGAAGATGGCGGTGCAGAAATGGCGGAAGGCCACGCGGTGCTGGTGGATAAAGTTGGCGTCAAGGGTATCGATGAGGTGAATCTGTCGGACATGCGCCATCTTATCGTGGATGAGGCGCGTGAGCGAGTTGAGCTGGATTTCATTCATCTGAAAGTGGCGCAGCGTGAGGAACTCGATGACCTTGCCCACCTGTGTACCCTTATACACGTAGCGGCGAACCTCCTGCTCCTGAATAGTGCGCAGCAGGTGCTTGAGGTCGACGAAGTCGTGCGCGAGCTCGAAACTCAGACCATGGTGCTCTCCGCGGTGGTACTCGCAACGCACAAAGTAGTCGTCGTCACATGAGCAAAACGGGAGCGGCTCGGGTTCGCTCTCGGTCTCGGAGTATGTGCCTGTGGAGTCGTGGTATTTGCGGCCCGATCCGCCTGGGGGAGAGCTGCTGCCGTAGTACGCCATCTTGTTGCTCACCATGTCGAAGCGCGGGTACTGCTTCTGCGGGGAGCGGAACGTAGGGGTATGTTGTTGTGAATAGGGCTGCATCCAGCGACCCTGGGTGCGACTGCAAACTAGCTACAGCGCGAATGTGCGGGCAGGAATCAAAATGACCCAGGGGAGGGCGACACCTTGCGCGTATCTGCTTGCGAAGTGAGTGCCGGCGCGTGTGCGTGCGACGAGCGGCTTGAAGAGCGTCGCCTTCACGTGCGACTTTTTTGTGGTCTGTTTTTTGATTGGCAGACAACGAGATGGCCAGTTGGTTTGAAATCAATCACCGTATCCCTGATGTCTCTGGCCTCAGATATTCTACTATGTAATCCTTAGGACATCGCCTCTGCAGTGAAAGATTTCGGCGGGCAATACGCTGCTTTGCAAGGCTTTACTCGTTACACGCCGTACTGTATGTGCTCCCGCCAGGAGAAAGCTATTGCGCTCGAGCGTCGATCGTCCTGCACCTATCATGGCGAGGCGGACAATCAATCTGAGTGCCGTGTTCCGGCTGCCGTAGATGTATTGTAGCAAGCCAGCCACTGACCACCGCCGAAATACCGAGTCAAGCACTACGTGACATGCATCGTGCATATGCCGATACGGTGTCGACTGGCAGTTGGCGTGTCATGGCGTGCTTCCCGGTAATATGCTCACATTTTGTCTGTGCTTATGCTTTCGCGTTCTGTCACAGAATATGTTTTTCAAGTCACATGCAATCTATACACGCCCAATTTGTCGTACACTACTAGAAAATCTTCGCGTGTCTCTGGCACTTCAGATCCCGTTAAAGTGCGACGGTTGCCGATATATTGCGATCCACGACTGAAGATCGCCGTCTGTCAGCGCCGCTCTGCGGGCGGACCGACATGACTAGCGGTGCTCGCTCAGACGGACACTGCTCGTTATGCCCTAGTTGATACATGTAGAAAGCTTACCTGTACATTTAAACTTTGGTGGGCGAGTTGTTAAACAGCACGATCGCACTACCGTCGGAACAGGTCTCGCTTCAATGCCAAGTTGGCATTGCCAATCAGGGCCGTTCCGAACCATTCACAAATTACTGGACTTGCTGTAGGCGGTCTACAAGGCTTCAACTGCTGCTTGTTAACCACATGCACATGTTCAAGTTGCATTGCTGGTGCAGCACGTCTAAGCAGCAATGAAGACATCTACTTGCATCGGTACGTGCAGTGTACGTCGAATCGGGACTCGAACGACTCAAAAAGAAGGCTGGGTACGTGTACATGCAGTTGTTCGGTTCGCAACCTCGCGCAGTCGGGCGACGGGACGTCGGAATAATGAGCATCACACGTGATGTTGCGTCCTGTCCACCGACGGCGCGAACGCGAGTTTTGGAGATGTTCTGCCGCACCCGGTGCGGCGCACCGAACTGTGCGCGACTTGTGCCATCTCGAAAAATACCGAGTGCAAATGCTGAGCAGTGCACAGCTTTCTGCGCGGCAACATGCACTGACTAGGATAGTCACTCCTTCGGTCCATCGCACACTCGAAAGCGTCTTCCCTTGGAGAATTAACCTGTGGTTGGTGTTATACCAATTTCGCACGTGGTGGCCCAGCCCCGACGTCGCTACTGCACGCGCCGCTGTCACAAGGTGGCCAATATCGCCAAATTATCTTCAGTCGTCGCTAAGGATCTGGTCATCGATCGCCGGTAATACTCCTTGACAGTCTTACGCTGTATCATGCGGCCATTCGACCCAGCCATTCAACTCAGCATTCGTCACCTGAATTTTAGAGCACACAGCAGCGTCAACCACAACAAGCAGTGCCTTCTTCCGTCCAATGCTGTTGACGACGATACATGACCTGTCATGATGACCATAAATCACTTCAAGCTAGACTGGGTGTTAGGTCGGCATTTACTGGTGCACTTCGCCACTCCGGATTCACTTGTTGCCCTCACTGCCTCAGTCAAGAGCGCTCTGACTCTGAGAGTCTGAGCTATTCGGGTCTTGTGGTGAACTGCTGCTAGAGTCTCCCAGACTGTCTCGCCAGGAACAGGATGGGTAGCTTCAAGCGATGATAAATCAGGCGTTTTCGCGTCCGGTAGAGAGCGTTGGCGCCATGGCTGATCGTAGCGCCAGCGTCCTTACCTGAAGCCGTCAGGTAAGGTTGCCACTGCGGCAGTAAGAAGCCACATATGCTACCCCAGTGGGGTCCCCACTGCAGGCTCTGACAGAGCCTGCAGCTCTGTGTCCGGCAGTGCCAATATCGAATCGCTGTGTCGGAAGATGGCGAAAACTCAAAGTGGAACTTCAACTTCTGTCAGCTCACAAATGGGCAGTATTGCCCATTATCCATCGAAAATGCATGCTCACAAGTTCTCCACGGAAAATATCCAAAACGTTTCACGAACTGAGCGAGCCTCTTTGATTGGCACGTAGGCGCCCATCACTTTGGTTAATGACTGGCCGTCGGCCGACTGCCCCATGTGAATCGAAAGATATGATACGCGCTTGGTTGTCGGTACGCGATCGAGCTTTTTTCTCAGAGTAGCGCCAGTGCTGTGCTTGGCCAAGTTGGCCATGCAGCTTCACTCCTCAATCTCCATCGCAGGACCCTCAAGTTGAGAGCAGTCAGTTGTCTTCAATCCGCTCGCCGCTTAAAAATAGGTACCGGTATTCCCAGTTTGGGCTGCGCTCCGTCTACGGTTCCCATTTTCAATAGATCTGGAGAAAAAACCACTTTCGCAGGTTCAACGTCCCCAAAAGACTCTCTCTCGCCAGCTCCAGATCTCATAGGGACACAAGCGCCAATACTCAAGCTCAGAGCCATCGCCGCCGCACACACGTCCAGGTGTTTGCCTTCGCCCAGCTATCGGCTCGCCGATCGTTCATCGTTCTCTCCGTCCAGTCTACGCATTCATTGGTTTCCAACCAGCTGCCTTGCAGTGCCGCCGACGTTCAGACAGCTCTCTTTCTCTTCTCGGCACACAGTTTCGCCTGCCGCGCCGCCAAGAAGAGAGCGAGCGAGACGCAGCGACTGAGCAGCACCATTGGCCAGGCCTTCTTCTGCCTTCAGACGCGGCCGCAGCCCGTGGCCCCGTACGCGAGCGGAGGAGTGCTGAGCTTCCACACGCCAGGCGCACCCGAGGACATACGCGAACGCCTAGCGCGCCTGTTGAACCTCCCCACTGACATGATGACCGATCCGAACATGATCGAGGCCGCCAAGGAGAGCCTCCATCAGCGCGACGATAGCGCCAGTGACAACGACGCAGCTGAGACTACCGACGCCTTCCATGACGAGGACGACGACTCGCAGCGGCTCACGGTGCAGTCGCTGCCCTACGTCAAATGTCGCGAGAGCGTGAGCGCCGTGTTCAGCTTCGACTCGGCAGCGCGCCGTCGCATCTCGTTGACCTCCAATACGACATCTGACACGGCCAACTCGTCGCCCGAACACGCCGACAAGTTTCCCACGTCTCTCTCGTACTCGGTTCCGTCCACCACGTTGGTGACCAACACTCCGCGCGGGCGACCCGCCGTGGACGTCATCGCCACCTACATGAACACATGCGACCAGCGCACGGTGAAATCGGAGCTGATGCGCGCCCACGCCCACTTTGCGTCTCCTCGAGGTACGGAACAGCCGCCGTGAACTTGAATTCTGCTGCCTGCTGTGCTTGAAGTTGACGTAGGAACTGACTGGGGTGATTTGGTGTCTTGTCTTGTCGTTGGGACGTTTGTGTTGCGTTGTTGCTTTCGTGGTGAAGGTGGCCCGCCGTCGCGCATCCGCTCGTCTTCCATTATGAGCAAGGAGGGCAGCGCCGAGTGGGGCTGGTTTGCAGACATCGACTCGAGCAGCGAGAGCTGGGGTGGCGACGGCTCCGTCCACTCTCTGCGGCGCCGGCTAAGTGCTGATCTGGGGCTTATCGACGTGGGCAACGTCCACGTCTTGGGCGATGAACAGACAAACACCCGCATCACAGCAGCACACAAAACGTTTACTATCGTTACAGAAGGCAACAGCAAGGTGGTCTCCGCTACGGTGTCCATCCCCAAGTTCCGCATCGTGCAGTCGCGCTCGGGCGCCGATCGCCACGCGCAGTATTTAATCACCCTCATGCTCGGCAAGGAGCTGTATGCAGACTGGCGTCGGTACTCGGAGTTCGGAGAGCTTGTCAAGACGCTTGATGAACAGCGTTACACGCGGACACAAGACGCATGGGCACGGATAGAGACGCGCTGGTTCAACCGATTAGAGCCGTCGTATCTGCATCAGAAGTGCATCACGCTGGAAAACTTCATGCGTGAGCTCATGTATGAATCGAACGAGCCGACTGTGCTGATCAACTTCCTCGGCGGCTATATGGGCAAGGTAAACGCGCGGCCTACGGACCCCGTGGCTTACCGCCCTGCTGCACAACTGCCAAAGGAGCTTCGTCCGCCGCAGCCGCGTCACGAGCGAGAACTGTTTGAGAAGATGTGGGCCGAGAACTTTAAACGGTCACACGTGGACTACTCAGGAACGGTGCCGGCGACCCAGACGGCAAGCTAGACAGGGAGGAGTGGTGAATGGGACAACGTAGTGCCCGCTATTTGATTATTCGTGTAGAGGTCGCGCCACCCATGCGCGCTAGCTTTTCAAATGGGACATTAAAGACCTCCGTTTCCAACTTGATACGCAGTGCAGAGCTCGTGCTGGTAGACGATGAGGTCGGAGATATGGGAGATATCGCGCAAGTAGAAAAACTGTGCAAGCCGTGACTGAGCAACGATTGGGAACAGCCACGGAGACACCTGCAACCCAGCATCGCAACTTCATTAGGTTGGCGTCGGACAAAGAGCGGATCAGGAACCATACGTACTGAAGAAACCAGCGTGTGCCAGTAGAATCCGACGATAGTTCCGACAATTGCGCCCACGGCGACTTGGTCCTTCGTGTGGTAGCCCAAGCGCACTCGAGAGTAGCAGGTAAATACTGCTAGGAAAATGCACCCGACGATCGTGAACCACTGCTCAACGTAGCGATGCGAGTTCAATCTACAGAGACAACAACGCATCGATTCAGTTTTCCAAGACTGTAGACGAACAGACCACCATAATACCTTGAATACGTGTAGGCGACAGCGTACGAGGCGAAGTAGGAGATGAATTGTGAGTGAGCCGAGGGCATCCCCGAGCCGCTCATTCGTGCGCCATTCGGTCGCTGCTGGTTAATTATCTTCTTGAGGACCTTATTGAACACCTCACTAATAATCTGCCAGCACTGTGTTAGCTATTTACAGCCCAGAGGTAGCCGATAAATCGCCTTCTTACCTGACCGAGAAACATGCTGACACTGTCCAAGTCGCGCTGGAAAATGACAAGCGTCACGTGCATGAGCGTCACGAAGCTGCAAAAGTGGCGAGTGTTAGATCTGTTTCGAATGGGAAGCGAGAGAGCTGCGTACACTGGCGATAGCGTGAAGAGCGCCAGGATGACACCGAACCGGTCGGTTGGGTCGTACACGACCCATGTGAGCTCGAAGGCCTTGAGCGTCTTGTCCTTGGCGGCCATGGCGCCACTTTGTGAAGTTGTCAGGACTCCCGACAACCCGATTCGGAATGGCGCCACGTTTTGCTGCGGAGCCAACCGTTGTGATTTGCATCCTCGTTGTAAAGCATGGCTTGGCCGAGCTGGCGATACAACAGCGTTCAAACGGAGATGAATCGTTTGTGTTGTTGAACAGGTTCCAATTTTATTTACCACGTTCGAGGACGAGTTGATGAGTCCTGTGTGCTTCACACAACTACTGAGACTTCTTCTTAGGAGAAGCAACAGCAGTCTTGGAGCACATTTCGTGCTGGTAGACCGTCAGGTCCGAGATGTGAGAGATATCGCGCACGTAGAAGAACTTGGCAAGGCGCGACTCAGCCACCCAAGGGAACAGTCCTGGAGATACCTGTGATATTGAATTCAATCAGAAATGCCCACGATAACAGCTCCTCAAATGCCCTCGAGTAACTTACTGCAGCGACCAGGGCGTACCACACAAACCCAGAAAGTGAACCGACGGCTGCACCAACCACTACTTGGTCTGTCGAGTGGTAGTTCAGGTGGATACGCGAGTAGCAGGTCAGAACTGCTGCTGTAATAGCGCCGAAGATTGTAAGCCACTGCTCCAAACGTCGATGCGAGTTCAGTCTAACAGCAAAAAATTAACAACGATCAGCACCACAATATACGGGGGCAAGTGGAGCCTTCAGACTACCTACCGCTTCCACGTGTAGATAACAACGTAGGCGGCAAAGAACCCCATGAACTGGGAGTGTGCTGACGGCATCCCCGGGCCGCTCATGTACGCGCCGTCTGGCCGCGGTTGATTGATGATCTTCTTGAGCACTTTATTGAACACGACACACGCGAGCTAATAGCCTTAACACATTAGAAACGGAGAAATCCATTGCAATAAGCGATTAACTTCTCCCACCTGTCCAATGAGCATTGCGATGCTGTCCAAGTCCCGTTGGGAGGCGATGATAGAGAGGTAGACGATCACCAAAAAACTGCAGAGGGTGTCAATAACCAGCAATTCAATGCAAATCTTGGACAGCGCAATTGACGTACATGGGGGACAGCGTGAAGAGCGCCAGCATGGCCCCAAACGGGTCCGATGGGTCGTACACGACCCACGTGAGCTCGAACTCCTGCACAGTCTTGGCAGCGTCCTCCATCTGCTACGATTTTGAAGTGACGTCACTGATGTGAATCACAGAGGTCACTCTTCTAAAGTAAAAATAGTGATACTTCGCCATGAGCGCGCAGGCTACCCGCCTTGAGAGTCTCTTCCTGCTCGTGCGAGGTCTGTATTACTTCTTTGACGAAGATAGCGCTAGGAACAGTACCGCATATGTTTCCTCTATCTAATGTTGTATGTATTGTGTCGGTGGAGCAGACGGAAGCAGCGCGCAGATCCGTGAGAATGCAGCTGAGAAGTTAGGCGAAGTCGCTGCGCGCTCTCCCGTCTACTGCGCGTCCATTCTGCAGCAACTGCGACCTTTAATTGTAGATATGAAGTGGGATATCCGAGTGGCAGCTTCCAAGTGTCTCGACGTTGTGGCGCGCTCCTTGCAGACCGAGGACGAGAACGTCGCGGACGTCTTTGCACTCGTCTCCCGTACGTGTTGCTGGCTGCAGTGAAAGCCACTGAAGAGGCTGACGATGTTGCTGATTGTGTGTTGCAGTTGGTGATCAAGAAGCTTCTGGGGTAGCACTGAGTCTGCAGACGGTGGACGTCAATAAGGTGGTGAAGGAGGGGGCACCTTTGCTGCGCAGTGGAGGAGAAGTACGTACATGTAGAAGGTGGTAATGATGGTGACGAAACTGAAGAAGGTTCCTTGCTGTTATAGGAGTATCAATACGCAACAAACTTGTCAGAAGAAGAGCGGCGCGTTTATGCGGTGAAGCAGCGGCGTTTATTGCTGAAACGTCTAAGTGGAGTGGGAGGACCCATCTGGAAAACGCGCGAGGACTCACTTACGAACCAGCTTCTTCCACGCCTCAACCGACATCGTACGTAGAGCTACTATGGAGTTGGCACCGCTTTTTGGGGGAAGTGTACTGATTTCTGTGGATATATTGAAGATGCGCAGGAAATTGCTGATGATATTGTGGCTAGTGATATACATCCTTGTGCTGAAGAGGAGCCTGTTGCAACTACCAGCCGAAA
Source organism: Phytophthora plurivora (assembly GCA_030027945.1). Taxonomy (NCBI): domain Eukaryota; phylum Oomycota; class Peronosporomycetes; order Peronosporales; family Peronosporaceae; genus Phytophthora; species Phytophthora plurivora. The sequence continues at coordinate 1,431,187 of CP125259.1, forward strand.
ACAAGCGAGTGAAATGTTATCAATCCCAGCACGATCCAAACGGCGCTCTGTTGATGACACCAGTAAGTCGAGAAGCGACGGAAAGCGGGTGAAAATTGTTCATGATGCCGACGTGGTTATGAAATCTGAAGGAGACCATATGAAATCTGAAGGAGACCATGGTTCACTGGACACAGACTCCAAACCGCAATCGAAGGCGATACTTGTTGCAGGTCTAGTCTCTGATCTGCTTGAAAGTATGTTTGATTCCAAGTGGGAAGTTCGTCACGGGGCCCTCTTGTCGTTGCGGCAAGTACTCCTGGCTGCTCAATTCACTGCTGCTGTTGATGCAGATCGGCCTACGATGAACAAGATGCTGCAGCGAAATATCATTGACAAGTGGCTAGAAGAATGCTTGATTCGGTGCATCTGTGTGCTCGCTCTGGATCAATTTGTGGACTACTCAGCAGACGGCTCTGTATCTCCTGTACGCGAGGTTTGCGCCCAAGTATTCGGTATTTTTCTGGGCAGTCTTTCTAGCGAAGATATGCTTGTCGAGTATTTGCAAGTAGTGCGAACGCTGTTTTGTGGATCGACGTGGCATGCGTGTCACGGTGGATTGCTGGGGCTGAAATATTTGGTTCGAGCCCATAGGAATCATGCCCAAGCGCTGGTCCCCCTCTTTTTTGACGATGTTGTGACTGCGTTTTCCCCGCCTGATTCAGAAGAAGACGTGCTAGTTCTAGCCGCAGAGATGTTCCGAGACTTTGTGTCATTCTTGGATCGAGTTGAATGCGGAAAGATCATAGAGACTGCATTACTTGTGTGGAAGTCTTTGGGTGTTCATGAAAGAGCTGGCCTGGTCACCGCCAGCATAGTTCAGGCACTGAGCGCCTGGTATAGTCACTCTAAAGTTGCAGGGCTGTTGGAGGGCAACGCTGAAGTGCAGGCAGCAATTTGGCAGAACCTTTGGCGGACGATCCCAATGCTTCACCACCATTCGCAGTCCGTCCGAGCATCCAGCGCAACGTGTGTGGCAGCCATTTTTTCGAACGAGTTATCATCTTCAAAGTCCAGTCCATCCGATTTTGCTAGAGTTTTTCTGCCGCACTTGCTGCTTCAATTGCTTTTGGAGAAAGATGTTTCTGTACAACGGAGTCTACTTTCTGCGTGGCAAAATGTGGTGTCTAGTCTATCAAAAGAAGACTTGCTCCTACCTGTTATCAGTGACCAAATACCAAAGTGGATGGAGCTGTTGTGGTCTACGCATGAGATTGGCTGTCTGAACGTTAAAATGGCCAAGTCCGATGGAACTGTGTCTGATAGAGATGTAACTTATTCTTTAGACAGCGCGGTACGAGAGAACTTGTCCTCACGTATGGTATTTGCCGAGGCCATTGGTTTTGCCGCTTGTCACGTCCCACTTTCCTCCTCGTGCATGGCAAAGTTGATTGAATTAGTTCACGATGGTGTCTGTAGTACTTCTGGCGAGCGACAGTGTGGCGTACTGCTAGCGTTGTCGAAATGGAGCTACTTTGAGAAACAACTGAACGGTGAAAACCTGCAAGAGCGACTCCAACGAATCCAGCATCTACAAAACGCAGTCGGATTACTCTTACTATCCTTTGCAGACAATCAATGGAGGACAGTTCAGCCTGTTGCAGCGAATGGAGGAACTGCAGTTTTCTACAGTGAACAACTTGGGTCGCTGAAACGCGTCGTGCAGATGGAAGCACGCATTATTGACGCTTTTTCTTCTGTAGGCATCTCACTGCAACCCGCCAGGGCTGAGTCGGGATCCACAGCAGATATTTCTCGACAGATCGCTGAACACATTGCTCTCTTTCCTTACGATAGATTGCAGAGTCGTCCAGAAGAGTTTGAATTGACCCATTTCAAGCGGCAAGACCTCTTTTTGGTGGACGACCTCGTTCAGCAAAGTTTTTCCCGATTTTACCATCGAATTCAAGGCCTGGGCAGTGGTGCGTACTACGAGTTACTCCCGATTCCTAAAAAGTGTGGGTTTCTAGTCAAGGCGCTGATGAACTCAGTCAAGGAAGAGGAAGAAGAAGCTTATCGTGACGTTGCAGCACAAGCGATCGCAGGCTTTGTGGTGGATCAGGCGTCCGTTCAAAAGAAGTGTGTCGCGAAAATTATCTCCAACCTGTGCAACAGTGCTGGCGCATTGATTAGTGAATGTGGTTCTCAGAACGATGACTCCTCTTCCATTCCTGCTGCTGTTCTTAAGAAGACAAGAGTCCGCGTAGCTGGAGCCGAAGCAGCACTACGTGAAATTTGTAAGCGAGGCGGAACTTCTCTTTTCGAAACGTGCCGTGCATTGGAGGAGGTCATTTCCAAGGTATGGAGTAATCCAAATGCTGACGGCCTCACTATCCAACGGTGCATGCATTTGATTACGCTGGTGATACCTCACGTTGACAGCGGCGCAATGGTGACTTGTTTGTCATGGCTAGATAGCCTGGCACTATTGACACAGCAACCGTATAAAAATCATGAAACGCGGCGTGCTGTGGCTCATGCCATTGCAGCAATTTGCAAGAAAGCTGAAGGCCAGCAACGTGAAAATGCAATGATAAGTGTGTACAAATCAATCTTCGTGGCATTTTCGAGGGAAGGAAGTGAAGACACCATATGCAAGACTGAAGAACTTGAAGGCGCAGTGATGGTGCTTGATCGAATCGTTCACACTCTTGGGGCGTCCTTGATGCCATATGTTCCCAGCCTCGTTCACTATGCTATGAAGACCATGAGCTGCCAGTTCAAAAACATTCGCACGCTTGCGGCTGGGGCTTTTGCTGATCTGGTTCCACTGATTCCGCTTCAAATGGATCTCGAGCTTCGTGATTCAGACCATATACTTCCTGACTCGCTGAGAGAAATTGTGACGCAAAACGCTGTTTCCCGCAGTTTTCTGGGGAGCTTCACCGAAGGAAAGGCCATTCAGCCTACCGATGTAAAACCTTATCTATCCCCAGACACATCTTTACGCGTTTACCAGCAGCATGGCGTGGACTGGTTGTGCTTTATGGCCAAGAACAATCTCCACGGGATTCTCGCTGATGATATGGGCCTTGGCAAAACTTTACAGTCACTTTCCGCGATCGCGGCCACCCTGGGAATGCCACCTGGAAGGGAAAGTGATACAGCAAGGCCTTGTCTTATTGTGTGTCCACCAATAATCGTTCATCACTGGATACAGGAGGTCAATAAGTACATCCCAGGTGTATTCGAGTCCATCATCGACTATTCGCTGCCTGCAAGTGAACGGAAGGCTTTGAATCACGGGAAGGGTATTCTCCCTTCAGCTTGCGGATTGACCTTGATCGTGACGACATATTCAATCTTACGTAGCGATATCGAGCTCTTGGGCACGATGGACTATTCTTTTGTTGTGCTTGACGAGGCCCATTTGATCCGGAACCCGTTTACGGCGCTTTTTCGTGCTGTATTGGAGCTTCGGGCATCACATCGTGTTGCCTTAAGTGGTACACCGTTGCAGAATAACGTCACTGACTTGTGGGCTCTGTTCGAGTTCCTGATGCCTGGATACTTAGGCGATTTCACAATGTTTCGTCGCGAGTTTGTCCTTCCGATCACAAAGTCGAAAGAGAGGAACGCAACACCGAAGCAGAAAGAACTGGCAGCCATCGCTATCACAAAACTCCATCAGAAAGTGTTGCCGTTCATTCTCCGGCGAACGAAAGACCAGGTGTTGGAAGAACTGCCTCCAAAAATCATCTCCAATGTGTTGCTGCCCCTGTCTCCGCTGCAGAAACGACTTTACTCACTGACATCGTCAAATGATGTAAGAACCGTGGGCACGAAGTCGAAGCTGCGTGGAAATAACACGGATGCGAAGCCATTCACCAATGTGCTGACGAACCTGCAATTGCTTCGGAAGATTTGTGTACACCCAGCGCTGGTTGCTGACAACGTGGTGACAAGCAGTTTAAATCGCAAGGAGAAGGGAGCACTTCGCGACTGGAAGAGCTCGGGTAAAATGACCGGATTGCGAGATCTTTTGGTAGAGTGCTGCGATATCGCGGCCTGGGATCAAGGGGCCCGTCAAAGTGCCGACAATGTGGACGACAGCAGCATTTCTCCCCATCGATGTTTGGTATTTGCTCATCTGCAGAAGACACTGGACCTCACGGAGCAAATGCTTCAGGATGCATTACCTGCAGTAACTTATCGTCGCCTCGATGGACAAACACCTCATGCCAAGCGTGCAGACGTCGTGCAGCACTTTAATGCTGATCCATCGATCGATGTCTTGTTGTTGACTACTTCAGTTGGCGGACTCGGACTCACTCTCACCGGAGCTGACACGGTCATTTTTATCGAGCATTCTTGGAACCCGTTTGTCGATCTGCAGGCAATGGATCGAGCTCACCGTATTGGCCAGAAGCGAACTGTTCGGGTCTTTCGCTTGATCATGGAGGAATCGCTCGAGGAGCACATAATGAACCTCCAAGAGTTCAAGGAAAAGGTTGCGGCTACGGTTGTGCAGAAGAGTGACGCTCAAAGCAGCATGAACACGAACACGAAAGGCGTGCTTAATCTGCTGCAGACATCTTCGTCAGCGGTAGCGGCGAAGGAGATTCGTGCAGCAGCTGAGGCACAGGAGAACAACGAGCAACGTGTTGCCACAGCACTCCCACAAGCAGCCCAGGAACTACTCCATCAGATTGGAGAGCTGTGGGATGAGTCTCAGTACGAGTCCTTGGCTTTTCCTGAACTAACCGACGAGTAGATGTGAGCTTGAAGATGAATCAATAGAACTATCTCTATGTATTGAGTTGGGAACACTATGCTGGTCCGTAACGCCGTTGTATTTACTGAGCGTCGATGAGGCTTTCAACGTCCAGTTGAATGATGTCAGCATCACAGCCCTACAATAACAACCAGCACAAGATTGTGTCAGCAGCCTATAGACATAAACACATCACTTACAGCTTCCTACGTACCAAGATTGAAGCGACGTTGGGGTTGGTTCGGCCTCGATCTCCGTGCACAAACTCCTTGACATACGTGCCAGCAGAAGTTGTGAGACGCAGCAGCATGTAGTGATTGTTCAACACCTCGCACTTGGCAGCATGAATAATCTTCGGTCGCGTCATGAGCGTTCGGCGATGCAGCACACGGATAGGAGTTTGCTGCTGAATGGTGAGGTCGTGAATCGCATCAATCTTCGCGATAGCCTCGGGTGTCAAAACTCCTTCCGACCAAACAACGCAGCTAATAGCCGTAAATGAAATACCTCGTTAAACAGTAGACCGAGTCTTAGTGACAGTAATGAATCGTACCAGTACGTCTTCTTCTTTGAGTCAGCGCCAGCCTGTAGCCCCGCAAAGTAATCCTTCGTCGAACTCTTGACTTGGACGATTTCAACAGCGCCATTGTTTGCATCATTCACCGCCTTTTGAATCTGGGCATAGTCGGATTGGTCCAGATATGCTTTCTTGGCATCTACAAGTAGAAACAATTAGGAGGTGAGGAGCTACCAGCTAAAAAAATTCTACACCACACAATAGTTCAATGCTGTAGAGTTGACCCGCACCCAAAATCTCTAAAATGAACGGCCTTCCGTTTCCAAGCATGCGCACATCAACATCTTCACGACCTGCAGTGTGGAACTTGTAGCCTGCACCTCGAAAGAAAGGCAGAGCGATATCCCCAATGCATTCTTCCACCGAGGATTCACCCATTCGTTCGCCGTCCAGAACCCATGGTGTCTGGCTCAGCCCGCGCTGGAATTTGAGGTATCGACCCTGCATGTACACAGAGTCGCGTTCAAAGGTAGCTACCGCATCGGGTGCAGTGGTCAGTCGAGCTGGTGGACTCTTGATCGTCTCAGGCATGATCGAAAGCGCCGCTAGAGCACGAGAAACAGCACCAAAGCCATCGAAGACCGGAGGAGGCCCACGACCACGCTTTCGTGTCCCCTCTAGCTGCTTCTGTAATATGCAAAACGTATCGAAGTAAGCGTTAAGATGCAAATTGACGACTGTCATACCGTTGTACCTTGATGGCCGGAATCTGGCGCACTTCATCAGCGGATTCATCGTGCTTAATGTCGACGAGCACTGCGAACTCACTTCCATTTACGCAATCTGCATTCTTGAGCATCCGTGCTACGGAAGGCGCCAGGAACGACTGTCCAATGCAACAGCAAAGGGATGAGAAAAATGCTCCATGAATTAAACAAACACCTCTATGTTAACTCACCTTCAGCACATCCTTCATATCAAACGGCATTTTGCGCGAGAAGTTGTCGACATTCGAGCGCAGGTATTTGAGCAACGAGTACTCGCGCAGCAGAACCACACTCGGCAGCTTGATGTTGAGCGAAAAGGCCTTAACGTCGTAGTCTGCCTTCTCCACCAATAGCCGCACATCAGCCAGGATCTTCTCATGGAATGCCCCATTCAGCACACCAACACAGCATGTACAACCTAGTATAACAAGTCATTGCAACCGTGAGTACAACATTTGCACCTCATTGACACGTTCAGCATACCAGAAACGTCCTGCGGCTCGAACTCCACGCCGCTTTCCTTCGCAAACTCATGCACAGCCTCCACCAGTTTCTCTTCGGAGCAGCTGCACGTATAGATATAGCAAAATGCGCAGCAGAACGTAAGTTAATGACTGGCAGCTGGGGACACTCATGTGTGTCGTGCGATTCACTCACGCGTAGATGTCCGAGTCTTCAATGTCGGCAAAGCGAAGGCAGCACCGCACGCATAAGCCAAGTTCGCGAGCACGTAGCAGCGCCGTAGCGGACAGCAGGCCGCCGCGTAGCGCACCCAAGAGGTCCATCGCTGACGTTGATACAGCGTACTCCAGTCAACCGGTCACCTCCGCTTTCGGCGCAAAATTGACCAATAAGTGACGTGGTCTACTCGCCTTTTCTGCCAATCGTCGTGTTGATGTGTGGATCGTTTACTCCCCATACAAATCCCTATATGTTCCCTCTCAACAGCCCGGCTCTCCGTCAGCCGATTTTCAGTCGACGATCGACGTGGTAGCGGCGTCGTCAAGAGCAGCACCCAAGGGGAGGGGGGACCGCCACAGCAGCAGTCAGTAGCGCACTCGGCGACGGACAGAGAAGGCGAACGAGCGATGCCGAGCTTCTGCCCCAAGTGCGTCCCAAGGCGGCAGTCCTCTGCGTCAATTTCGGTGTCGGATCTAACGCTTTTACTGTTACTTTTTTAATCAGATGCGGGGACTTCGTGGAAGAGGACGCGTGTGGGAAATGCGGCGAGAAGGCGGTACGTCAGCAGAATACGCTTCAAGGAGACTGCTTGGGTGTTAACTTAACGTTTGATGGTGAACTGCAGGTGACCACCCAGGAAAACCCGTGGAAGACGGCGGCCAAAGTGCCTGGAGGCGACATCATGAGCGTCCCTGCCGTCCCCACAGCCTTCACAGCGGCAGCACGCATTAAGATGATGGGGTGCGTTTAATAGCGAGAACTAGTGGGCTATTGGCATTGCGGAGCTGACGTTTGTGCTGCTGCTTTTCCCTTGCGTCGTGTCATCGCGTTCTGTTGTGTAGGGTGCAACCAGTCCCAGAGCCCGCGCGCAAGGAGCAGGCGGTCGCGCGCTTCAACTTCGTGCCGCAGGACCCGAGCACACAGCTCGCGCTGTCCAAGGGCGACGAAGTGGATGTCGTGCGAAAGGATAGCGATGGCTGGTGGTTTGTCATCAAAGAAGGAGAGAAGGGTCTCGTGCCAGGCTCGTACCTGCATATCGAGAACCCTATCATTCCCATCACGGACGCAGCCATTTTGGCGGCACGCGAAGCCTCCAACCAGCGATTCATGGAGCTGCAGCGCAGCTCTGGAGGCAGTGGACAGGTAGCTGATGCTGGTGTGGAGTACCAGTCGCCGTTGGGACTGGAAGCTCTCGCAATTGCAGACTCATGTGCCCCCAAGCCTCCCAATGGACCTGCGCGTGGTGCGGATGCCAAGTCCGGCGGAACAGAGTTTAAGCCTGGCGAGGTGCGCAAGTTGAGGAAGTGCTACGCTTGCAAGGAAACGATTCTGGGACGTACGAAAGTGTGCAAGGACCAGATCTTTCACGAAATCTGCCTGTTGTGCAAGGGCTGTCGCGAGTCGATCGAGGAAGACGAAGATTTTACACTTATCAAGAAGAAAGCGTATCACGCGGACTGCGCCAAAGACGTCAACCACTGCATGGTGTGCGACAAGGAGATCTTGGGTCGAGTGTACCGCGCCGGTGATGGCGCTTTCCACAAGCTTTGCATGGTTTGCTCTGTTTGCAACAAACAGTCAAAGGAAGCTGGAGCGAAGATGGAGAACGACCTCCTTATTTGCGGCGAGTGCGTGGCAGTGAAGGAGAAAAAGGAGAGAGAGGAGAGGGAAGCCGCACTTGAACGTGAACGGGCCGCTGCGAAGGCGAAAGCAGAAAAGGAAGCTGCTCTTGCTGCGGCCAGGGCACTCGAGGAAGAAAAGCAACGGAAAGCGCGCGAAGCACAGAAGGCTGCCGAGGAGGCTGCTCGTGCTAAGGCAAGGGCGGAGGCTGAAGCAGCCGCAGCCGCTCGCGCACAGGCAGAGAAAGAGGCAGCAGAGGCTGAGGCGCTTCAAAGAGCTGCAGCTGCTGCTGTTGCGAATGGACATGGGCGTTCTGGAACTGATAGCCTTCGATCCAGCACATCGAACCTTGATGAATTTGATCTCGAGGCCACACCTATCGATATGTCCGGCCAAAATGGGCGAATCTCTGAGGTTTCAGACCTCGACTCGCTGCTTAGCGACGGTGATTACGCTGGATACATGGGCAACGGTCAACGGGAATCGTTGCGCCTGTCAGAGGTGCTTGACCTCGAGTCTTACAGTGATGACCGCTTGTCGGACCTGAGCGGCATCTCCGAAGGAGCCGGTGGTGAACGCAACAGGCCGCGCCGCTCTACGATCGAGCGGACTGTAAATGAAAACACGGAGGCGTACTCAGAAGATGAGGATGATCGCGAGCTGTGCGGAGGGTGCGGTCTTGTCCTGGAGGGAGAAGCTGTTGGTGCTCTGAACCAGTACTTTCACTATGAGGTGCGTGTGTTTAATTATGGGGTGAACTGCGTAGTGTGGTGCTAATCTGTGTTTACTTTGCGTAATAGTGCTTCAAATGCAGTCACTGCAGCCGAGTTATCGCCGAAGATGATGGATACGCAGAGAAGGACAACCAGGTAATGGCCACTTGCTCGCGCTGGACATCCATCTCGAGTTAAGCTCACTGGTTGTGCTGATTTAGGCGTTCCACCAAGCTTGCTATCAGTCTCGTTTCGGTAAGAAATGCCACCGATGCGACAAGGTTCTTAAAGGAAAAGTGGTCAAGGCCCTCGACCACCTTTACCACCCGGACTGCTTTGTGTGCTACCAGTGCAGTTCCTCCCTTTCAGGTACTCATTTGAAACGGATATTCACGCCTACTGGTTGAGCTATGTGAGCTGTCTGATACTAATACAGTTTGATGTTGTTTTATCGTCCAGCAGAGAGTTTCTTCGAGCACGAAGGCCAGGCTGTTTGCGCAAAATGCAAACACGCGGCGATTGCGGTGGATGAACCCAGTATCCCGTACGTAGCTCTTTAGCTTGAGTGGTCCTGCATCTTAACTGTCTAACGTCGTACTGCTGTGGATCGGGAAAAATAACAGAGAGAACATGGCTCCAGTTGCCAAGGGTATTGCTGGCTATCGGTTCGACGCCCAGGATGACACACAATTGACTATTTATCCTGGCGACGAGGTCGCAATCCTCCAGAAGGTTCGCTCACTACGATGGTTGTTATTGCATGAGAAGTGTTCTAAGCATTGGCTTATTCTACGCGACAGGATGATGATGGCTGGTGGCTGGTTGAATTGAGAAACAAACGGGGGTACGTTCCAGGCTCGTACTTGATCGAGCGTCCCATTGAAGAGCCGAAGCCTCAGCCGAAGAAGAAAAAGAGCGCTTTCATGAGCAAGCCGAAGAAGACGCCGGGCCTCTGTAGCTCGTGCTCAACGCAGAACCCAGCAGAAGCTCGCTTCTGCCGAAGCTGCGGCAACAACCTGATGTAAAACTGGCGCATCGGTAAGAATGAGAAAAATTACAAGCGGCAGTTTGTTTAGAGAGAAAAGGTACGCGGGCGAATGGGGAGTCACTGACAGACCTGGCCTTATGAGCCGTGCGATGGCCATTTGCACGGTGGCTGTAGATCCTTTCTTGCTTTGACAGCGAGTGTACATCATGGAAATGTCTCCCCGTCCCTGGTCTCATCGTAGGTGTTTGCTAAGGAAATTCCATGGCAGTTTTAGCGTCCCACAATGCTTTGTCTTACGTGAAGTCTACGACTCGGTGATCATTGAGCTCACTTGCGCATTTCCTTCGAGAGAAACAGAGTGAAAACGATGCTGACCAAAGTGCTTCTTGCTCGTTCAGCTGCGGCTTTAAGCCGCCGTGGCAATTCGCGTGGAATTCAGTCTCACCGCTCTATCCGTCCGTGGGATTGGGTGCAGCCGTCGCTATGGTATTCGTTGGCTTCGCTGGAGCAGTCACTAATGGACGTGGAGGCAATGGCCCGTCGAGTGTTCTCGCCTCGTTTCCCACCGTTCGCGCCGTTCACGCCGGATATGTTGCCAAAACTACACGACGATGACGAGTTTTTTAAGGACCTGCCGATCAAGAGACCTGAACAGGCGACGAAAGAGACATTGGAAGCTGCAGCACCAAAGTACAGCGCTAGCAGTCCATCGGGAAAGGCGGGAACTGAGGCTGCTCTTGAGATGAAAGAACCATCGTCCGGTGCAGCAGGAACGGTGCCTCATCCGTCGTATACGTCGTACTCATACACGTACTCGACCGTGCTGGATCACAGCGGCCACCGTGTCGGCTCGACTCGCCGACGCTACGAGGACTCGACAGGGCGACTGAAGGCGACACACGAACGCGAAATCGACGACAAGAAGATGACGATGGCGTGGCAGCGCTCCAATACTCAGGATGAAGTCGGACACGAGGCGATGTGTTCCAGTGGCAGTGCTGAAGAGTTCGAGAAAGAGTGGGCTGAGACGCCGTTTGGCCGCTCGGAGGAAGAGGAACTAGCCAAGTGGATGGAGAACCGTGAGCGCAGCGTGTACGAGGCCTTCGGCATGGAGTACAGTCCGCAGGAGAGCATGGAGAACTTTTTGCAGAGCGATACGACGCCCGAAGAGCGCAAGGTGATGGAAGAAGGCAGCCCAGAGCGGAAGGAGACCATCCAGAAGATGTCCAAGCGACAGGAGGAGGAGACGACACTTCCACAGTTCACTTCGTAAGGTTCCAAAACAACCAGGTCAAGTGCATGGTGCATGAGCAAGTTGAAGTGGCTACAGTAGCGATGCACCGAAATGAATGTAGCCATCTGTGTGAAACTGTGACGTGGACCACCTGTCTGCTTGGAAACGTACTTAGTCGCATAACTTCAGTTTTTATCTGCCCATCCTGTGTGAACAGCTCCAGCTCGCAACAACGACACTATCCAAAGCGGTCGCTGTCTCGCCTTCCCTTGTTCCTCTCCTTCTCTCTCAGTATGGAGGACCAGGCACACCAGGATGAACCCATGCTCCACCCCTGCAGTTCATCGGACGCGTCCACGTCCTTCCAGCTCAACGGCTTCGGCGTGGAAGCAGCCACTGGCGAGTCCAAGCGTTGGCTGGAAAGTCTCGAGAAATGTATACGCGCCATCGTGAGTATCCGCATCCTCAGCGTCCGGGCCTTCGACGGAAACGGCGCTAGCTTCAGTGTGGCCACTGGCTTCGTGGTGGACATGGAGCGCGGCCTGATCCTTACCAACCGCCACGTGGTGACGCCCGGGCCTGTAGTGGCCGACGCCATTTTCCTTAACAAAGAGGAGGTGGACCTCGTCCCTGTGTACCGCGACCCCGTGCATGACTTCGGCTTCTATCGCTTTGACCCTAACAAGGTCAAGTTCCTGCAGCTTCACGAAATTCCTCTGCGCCCCGAAGCCGCCAAGATCGGCGCCGAGATCCGCGTCGTGGGCAACGACGCAGGCGAGAAACTGTCGATTTTGCCGGGGATTCTGGCCAAGATGGATCGGGACGCGCCGTCTTACGGCTCTAGCTCGTACAACGACTTCAACACCTTCTACTTTGCGGCGGCTAGCAGCACGAGCGGAGGTTCCAGTGGATCTCCAGTGCTGAATATCGATGGATGCGCTATTGCGCTCAATGCCGGAGGAGCTAAGAAATCTGCTGCGTCCTTCTATTTGCCTCTGGACCGCGTCGTGCGTGTCCTCCGTCTCATTCAACAGGGCAAACCTGTGCCCCGCGGCACGATTCAAACGATCTTCCGACACACGGCGTTTGATGAAGTACGGAGACTGGGACTATTCGGAGAGACGGAAGCACTTGTGCGGCAGAAATTCCCACAGGAGACAGGAATGCTGGTAGTTGATCAGGTTATTCAAGGAGGGCCGGCACACGACCAACTGCGGGCAGGGGATGTACTCATCAAGTTTGCCGGACAGCATGGAGCGACGTTCTTGACGATTGAAGAGTATTTGGATTCGCACGTTGGAGAGACCGTTCAAGCGCAGTTTCAGCGTGGAAACGAGCAGTACACAGCTGCTCTGAACATCCAGGACTTGCATTCCATCACACCGGATAGATACTTGGAAATTGGCGGTGGTATCGTGCATGCGCTTTCTTACCAGCAAGCTCGCAACGCGTCGCTACCGGTAGGCGGTGTGTATCTAGCTCAAGCTGGCCACATGTTCATGAAGGCGCATTTGGCCCAGCCGTGTATTATCACGTCCGTGGCGGGACAACCTACACCGACACTAGACGAGTTCGCGCGCGTTATGGCGTCACTTCCGAACGGCTTTCGCACGGTGTTGCGCTACTTTATGATCCGTGATCGCCACCGTGTGCGCACAGCCTTCATTATGATGGATCGTCTTTGGTTTCCGATGCAAATGTGCACGCGCAATGACGAAGATGGACTCTGGTATTCGAAGCCGTATACTTCTGCTGCTTCTAATGGCAACACTGCTGCTCTGAATGGTGCAAATGGCAACCCGATGTTTGCACCATTGCCGTTGAACTTCCCTGGAGGCAATGCGTTGGGCAAGAAAACATTGCTGTCGCTGGTGATGGTGTCTTTTGACATCCCGTATATGATTGATGGTATTTCGAGCTCGAGTTACCACGGGATGGGAGTCGTGGTTGATGCTGAACATGGCTTCGTGCTTGTGGATCAGAACACTGTCCCGATTGCCTTGGGCGACGTATTAATTACCATCGCTGCTACTGTTGAAGTCCCCGCTAAAGTGGTGTTCGTACACCCAGTTCACAACTTCTCCATTGTGCAATACGACCCCAAGGCTCTGGGTGCTGTAGCCAGCCACATTGAGAGCATCACGCTGGCTGAAAAACCGTTAGAGGTTGGAGAGACTGCAGACTACATTGGGTTAAGCAGCAACTGGACTGTGGTTACCATGAAGTCTGTCGTTACCAAGCTCGACCGTCTTGTACTGCGCGATTTCCAGCCACCGCGTTACAAAGCGAGCAACATCGAGGTGCTTCACTTCGACCGTATCACGAAATCGGTTGGTGGTGTCTTCATCAATGACGCAGGTGCTGTAAACGCACTTTGGCTTTCTTTCAGCTACCAGGACAGTGCTGGTCGTAAGGAAGTCTTCCGTGGCTTACCTGTCAGCATCGTTCGACCCGTTGTTGATGAGCTTCGGGCATCCCGTATCCCAGACTCTGTGAATATTCTACCGGCGCAATTGCTAACTTACTCACTGTCAAAAGCGCGCTCGGGTCTTGGACTGTCAGATGCTTGGATTCAGAAGCTCGAAGCGTGTTACGAGGACAAGCGCCAGGTGCTCGGCATTAAGCGCTGTGCGGCTGGTACTGACTGTGCCGAGAAGCTGGAGAGTGGTGACTTGCTTCTAGCAATTGATGGTCAAGTCGTCGTGCGGGATGCTGATGTGGAAAAAGCCGTTGATGGTAAGACGGAGCTGAAGGCTTTAATTGTGCGCGACCAGAAGGAAATGGAGGTGGCTGTCACCACTTCTCAGCTCTCGGCCATGGGCACAGATCGTGTGATTGTCTGGTGTGGCCTAGTTATTCAGAGTCCGCATTATGCGGTTGCGAGTCTGGGCTACATTCCCGAGGAAGGCGGCGGCGTGTATTGTTCGCGGTGGTGCTATGGCTCCCCAGCGCATAAGTACGGCTTAAGAGCAACGATTTGGCTTGTGGAAGTCAACGGCGAAGCGACCCGCACGATGAACGATTTCTTGCGGGTGGTAGAACGCTTAGGCAACCGTGAGTCGGTGCGTCTGAAGACCATTTCCATCAACACGAAGCCCAAGGTGTTCACACTGAAGACCGACTACCACTACTGGCCCACAATCGAGTTGTGCCGAGAGGGAGGCACCTGGAAGTACGTGGAGCACTCGGTAGCCTCCTAGTGGACATTTGCAGGGCTGGTTTGTGTGAAATGCAGAAAATCAAGACAATACATAGAGCCTTTGCACCTTTCAAAACCAATTCGTTCTGACACTATTCTTGGTGTGTGCGGGGAGTTGCTTCTCTGGGCAATTGACCATGGGGACACTTGGCGTTCAAGTTGAAGAGTTCAATCGTATTGTGGAGAATGGTCGACAGCAGTCGGGAGCCTCAACCTTTGACGATTCAAACCTTGACGTGATCCAGGCCAAACTCTTCAAACGCCGACGAAGAGCAACCGCAGTCCTCCACGGCAATCCAGAGCGCGGATTAGCCCCGAAATGCTGCGATCGCTGTAAAAGCGACCTCAATCGGAAGCTCATGGTGCGGTGTTCGACGTGTTCGTTCCGTTGCCATCTCTATTGCTTCTCTCCTCCGCTTAAACAACATCCAGCATTCCTCATTCGACGGCAGCAGCAAAGTCCACACACAAATTCCTCACCGGTTTGGAAATGTGAAAAGTGTCAAGGCACGTCGGTTGTTTTTAATGTTAAACCAAAGCAGGAGGCTGGATCGTTGAGGACGAACAGAGTTGAAAGCCCTAGTGGAAGTGACCCACTTGCCACTACAACCACAACAGATACATCATCAGCTAGAGAAGTGGTTGAGAACGAGTCAGGGTGGATACAACAAGTGCAGCCACAGTGGATCGAGAATGCTGGAGTTGCATTTGACTGGTACCGCTTTCGAAGTGACAAAGTCGACGTGCTTCGGTCATCTAAAGGTGATCCTCGGAGCGGAATTGACGACCTTGTGTTCTACTCAAAAACCTACGCGTTGATGAAAAAGACCGCGTCGGTATGGCATGCCCACGTAAAGAGACGGCGACGTTACCGCCACCAACAGGGTCTTGAGACTCAAGCCATGAATTATCCCGACAGGAATTTCAACGTGATGCATGCAGGACATGTAACCAGCAAAACTCAAGTGGCAGGCACAAATGAAGACGATTTGGACGATGAGGATGTGAATCTCGTGAGCTTTAACCACTATATCCCGTACTCTAGAAGACGCCCACGTCTTCCACTGTTATGGAAAGGTGAGGCACCAAGTGCGTTAATGTGCTGGACTACAGCAGAGCGTGTGGAAATGACAGAAATTCTAGCTGAAATTGAAGAACAAGTGTGCTTAGCATGCGAAGACATTGACGTGGTGGGGCCCATGTACATCTTGGATGTTGACGATGAACTCGTAGAACATTCAGCAGGACCGAGTGACGAAAAGAACAAGATTCTCAGCATTCAAAATGCCTCGATAATTATCCAGACGACATTTGCTCGCTATCGGCTACAGCGTCGTACACTTGAGCGAGCCAATCGACGGCGGCGTGCACTTGAAGAAACCCAACGCAGAGCCAAAGCTCGCTCCTCGATCGCGCTATTGCGAACTTGCATCCAGTTTGTTGTCGTGCTCATGAAAATGTTAAGCCAGGCTCGTACGAAGAAAGAAATGCTACTGGTTCTTCGAGATGCCGCGGAAGAAACTCGAGTAACAAATGATTCGAAGCCAAAGGAAGAGAACGATGAGAACCTAAGACACCAGCGGAAGCAACAGCTGGCTGAAGTACGGATTCGTCGCTTCTTCGTGCGAAAAGTGCATCCTTACGTGAAACTCAAGAAGATCGTGATGTCACGAAGACTTCAACGTTGGTGGAGACGTAAAATTCGTCTGTACAAGTGGCGGAAGGCAGCACTTGCTGTTCGATTAACTCATCGGAATGAGGCTTGCACACGAATCCAACGGGTCTACCTCCGTTTCCGAATTCGAATTCGATTTTTGGCTTTAATAGAGAAACACGCACTCAAAAAGTTGCGACGAACTCTTACGAGTTGGATTATATCACGACTCGCCAAGAAAGAAGCCAAGCAATGCGCGGTGTTCGAAGCTGCACAGTTTACAATAGTGAAAAATAGCCCGCTACCGTCTGATACTCCTCTGGATGAAATCCTTGAAAAGCAGGGAATTGACCTTTACCATCAGAGCGATTTCTGGAACGCTGCATTCATACTAGAGCGACTATGCGAGATGAGAAAGGAGGAGCTGTCCCAGGAACTGAAGCAGATACTGGCCTATTGCCACCACATGGCCTGGTACACGTCTTACGACCAACTCAATCTGTCCCGAGCCCATGAATTGTACTGTTCCTCACTCAAGACTTCTGCTGGAAGGGACCCTTTAGTACTTCAAGACTTGGCAATTGTTATGATGCACATGGAGCACTTTGGCGACTCGTTACGTTTATTAGCGAAGCTGATTGAATATTTCGAAAGACACCCCCAATTACCTCTATGGTTACTATTGGCGGCGGTGCAATTACAGCAGAGAGCGGAATGGCAGCAGAGCGTTGAATACTTGACTTACGTGCATGATATTCCGCCACCCCCGTATTTGGAACGCGACATGCTAGCACTAGCTGCGATCGGATATGAGCAATTGGCACTCACTGAACGAAATGCAGCTCGAACTGCTAACGGAGAGTTGGCAAAGGAGGCGTGGCGGGTTGCATTGCGACAATGGAGTCTCGAAAAAATAAGCGCGGGGAGGCCAACTAGTGCTCAAATGCGAGGCAATGGCCAAGTACTAAATTCCAGGCTAAAGTGGGAGCTATTGACAAATCTGGGGCAACGAGCACTGCAAACAGGGCACTATCTGTTGGCTCGCAAGGTGTATCTTTACGCTTTAGAGCGAAGTGGACCCAATGAGGTCGAAAAACAAGCAGCATTTTGGAAACTTGCGGATTGCTTTCGACACCTTGGTCACTTGGATTTGTACCTGAATGCTGCATCTCGCAGCCAACATGACTCAACTGTGGATGAACAAATACAAGCCCACTGGAGAGAACAGGCAGACGAACAATCACGCAGTTTCCAGACCGAACTAAAGACTCTGACAACGCTGCAGAAGCTACGACAACTCAATGGGAAGTAATATTGTGCAAAATGAAATATGTATTATGCAGTTTGTTGTTTTATTGTTGACCTAAGTTTCGTGACGGCTACTTAGATCGTCGGTGTCTTCAATTGCTGACGTCAGCTCTGCCATGAATTGTTCATTGTGCTTGTATCGTCCTTCAATTGCTGATGGCCGACGTTGAGACCTTCGTCTACGAGGCACGGCGTCTTCATCTGAGGACACGTCTTCTCCATCGAATGCACTCTGACGTCGAGGAGAGTTTCTGCTCCTCTCCGACCCACGACGTTGAATGTCCTGTAAAGCAGCAAGTGCATCCCGTTCTCTCGCACGCATCGTGCGTCCACGAGCTCCTGCTAGAGCCCGATTAAAGTGGAGCGGGTTCTGGGTCATAGTCGCTACCATCTCAAGCTCATCGTCGTCGTCCTCGCTATCGACTCGTTGTTCCGCGTCTGTATCGCCCTTGAGGCGGCGACGGGGGCTACTGAAAACCTTTTGGTAGCGAGTGATACGCTTGTAGTAGTCGGGACGAAGAGCAACGACCAGCTCCGTGACGAGAACGAGGACAAAGTACACGAAGCTCACAATTACGAGGAGTGTAGTCGCAACCGCCAGCATTTGAGCCGAAGCGCTGGTGAATCCGGCCTCGGTACTCCCCAGGCGACCGCTTTCAAACATGACTCCGGCCAGTAATACCAATGAGGCACTGAAAAGCAGACTCGCCTCTACGGTATTATGATCCCACAGATATCCGACAAGGTTCTGGGGCTCCTGGGAAGCAAGGATGGCTTCATTTGCCCCACGAAGACCTGACATCGGAAGCGCAGAACTTCTAGTCACTCCAGTTCCTCCATGATCACCGTGACCATCTTTCCACGCGGTCACAGTGGAGGCGTGCATTTCGAGACGGAGATGCGCTGGCTGGATGTAGGCTTCACCTTTCAACTTGGCGCGACGAGTTTCTCGCAGTACTCGCTTGGCGTAGTCGGCTAGAACGTGCTGCGTCTCATAGGCGCTCATGTACGGACGACAGCGGACTTGCAGCGCGTAATTCACGAATAGAACGAACGTGGCCGTCGCTAGTTGGAAAATCGGATCTTGCCGGAAGAGCAGCCCGATACCTGCTAGTAGGAACTTCCGAAGGACAATGAGAATCATCCAGTACCAATAGTCAGGTTTAAACTGGTAGTAGAGCTTCGAGAATTTCTTGCGAAATACCCAACAGTTCGGGTTTGTTCGCCTACTTGTCCCTCGCTGCATCGCTCTTAAGAGCTGGTCCTCCATAACTAGCGCTCGATTCCGAGAAAGGGTAAGCAGCACAAACAGCGGATAACCCAGTGAGTAGACGACAAAGGCCAGTACCGCGAACGGGAAGAGCTGCATGTGGACGCCTCCCGGTTTGAAGCACTGCGTGTAGATAGCTACCATGTAGAGCTTCCCATCGGACGGTATCGCTCCAACGCAGTTGAAGACATCCAAAGTCGTTCGAGTGAGGTACAGGAACAAATAGTACATCATCACCAGGGTGGAGCCGAACAACTGAGGCAGGTGTGAAGTCAGTCGCGTGCGTCGCCTCTTGATAAATCTCTTGTAAGCGTACAGTGCTACGAAAATCCCCAACGAGATGGCTGCCATTGCTAAAGGGAAAATCTCAATGACAAACCACTTTTTCACGTAGGAAACTTGGAAGGAGAAGCATTCCGGTGCTATCAACTCCAAATTGAGGTTGAACGCTGACAAAGTTGAGAACAAATTGATCAACGACGTTGGCCACGAGATCCGAGCGTTGCCGAAGATAGATAGAGTCTGGAAGTAGTCAATTCCGATAGATAACAACCCGAGACTCACTCCTTTTCGAGTGAGGAAATAACTCACAATTGATGCAACTCCGATGCAAACAACCACGATAGCAATTGACCCCCATTTGTTCGCAGGACATAGCTTGCACTCTGAATTGAGCTCGTGGTAGTTGATTTCACACTCGCCGCATCGAATGTCCTTATAGCCTTGGGCACACTTGTTTGCGCCTAAACAAGCGTACATGGGGTCGCAGGCGAAGATAACGACACCTTCACGCCAATACCCAGGTTTGGCCAAGGGTAATTCATCTCCACCGGCACAAGTAGCACCGGGAGGGCAGTCATCGCAGAATTCGGTTGACGTTCGATAGTAGCCGGGGCTACATTGGAATTTCAGCTGCGTTTGACTTGTAGGAGACATGACGTTGCCTCCCACTGATAGAATAATACTCGTAGTTCCTGCCTTGGTTTTAGGCGGATACCATACCAACTCCGAAGCGCTTGTCCAGACAATAGTACCCGTAGAGTTCTCGCTAGAGTTCGTTGAACTGGATGAAGTCGTAGTATCGACTAACCGCCTTTGTAATTCATCTTGAGAAATATTTGACAATTCCAAGATATCCGAGCTCAATTTTCGAGAAATCGACTGCACCGTGTCCGTGGAGACGAACGAAATGGCTATAGCTTCGTTCGGAAAGCAACCAAAGTCAGCCCCCTTGATGGTGATTGGGTTCGCTCCGTTTGCGTCCGGTTGGTTTGGCATTTGTGCTGTCACTACCGGTTGATTGTACGAATAGTTCAAGGCGTTGCTCGATATATTGTCCACAATGACGAATACGTCTAAAGCGGCCCCGTATCCTACTGGTACTGTGGTTACGATCACAAAGTCTGAATGACTCTCGAAGTCTTCAACCATATCCGATGCAGCGTCAGAAACTTCGCACAAAATTCTCACCCCCTTTGCGTCGTCACACAAATCCAAGAAACTAAATGTAGGGCTTATAACGTACAGAGACGGATAGCAGACCAACGTCTCAACGTCGATACAGGGACCACTCGTCGTATATTCACATGAATCAGGGCCACATGCCTTCGAATGGGAGCTCTGACCGTCAAGGCGGGCGTCGCGACCACCAATGAGAACTTTAGCTCCAGTTGATCCAAAGTTTTTCCCGTAGAGAGTTATCGTGTAGCCGCCACATGTTGACAAATTACTCGTGTTGGTCTCGTATCCTATCAATTCTGGAATCTGATAGCCGAACGGGATTGAGTCGTTTACCAGCTTCAGCTCAGACACTGTGAGGTTAAAAAAGCGGGAAATGCCTTGCCCTGGCGGAAGATAAAATTTGATATTGGAGTGGCTGAAGTAGATAATGTCCTCGTGAGTGACATTTGTCGTTTCATTCCCTCCAATGCTACCCAGTTCAAGCTTCCAGTCACGCGACTGCACTCCAAAGTTCTTGCCTACCAATGTGATAGCTACTCGTTCACACAGCTCCGTGTCTGCAGGACACGCACGTGAAGCTGCTTTAGAGCAAGTCCCTGGACTAATTTTCATAGAGGAGAGACTAACAGGAGGATCTACAGTCAAATCGAGATACCCTGATGGTGGCGGACTCCCGGTGGCCGCACTAGCTCGATAGAGGGGCTTATCATTCTGAAGTAATTGCCAGTATCCACCAGTATAAAGCAGCTCTAGTTCAGATTCTTGACCACTCGTATACACAGGCTTGTTACTGGAATACACATCTTTCATGGCAGTGACAGTCACTTTTTCCAGAGTTCCGTTCAACACTGTCTGGACGCAGAAACTGTCTATCGAGGGGCTCGAGGAACTTGCCTCCAGATAACGGCATTCAACGGGAGCCGCAAGTGTCGCGCAGGGTTTATCCGGGTCTGTACAGCTGCAAGAGTAACCAGAAGTAGGTCCGTCGCTTCTACTGATATTGTAAATGACTGGAGGATCATAGTTGAGTTTCTTGGACCGGTCGACGTTCACTTGTCCACTGACCATCACAATGACAACATGACCACCTCCTTGACCTTCGCTTGTCCTGCAAGTAATTACTTTGTGGTCGACAGTAACAATTGTGCAGGAATACGCGTCACCTATAGAAACGGAATGAGCATCGGAAAGCTGCGTCGATCCAAAATTTTCTCCTCGAATGGTCATCAACGCCCCGCCTGCTGTGGTGGCATCAATAACTTCGATACTGCTGATTACTGGAGGATTGTAGCTGAACGTCGTCGATTGTTCTTGATTTCCAGCAACAAGTTTCAAAGTATAGTTTTCGCCTTCACCAGGAGGAATCGTCACCGTTGCGCGAGAGTGACCAAAGGATGAAATGGTTAGCGAAACAGGCGAATTGACACTAAAGATCATTGATACGATGGGACTGGTACCAAAATTGGATCCAGTAAGCGTCACTTCTTTGCCTTGGGTAGCAGAAGAAGTCGCAAGACTCGCTTCCCAATCCACAGTTGGAGGAATATAGCTGAAGTACCTCGAGCTACTTAGAGTTGTTCCTCGCGTAACAACGAGGGTGAGCATGTTCCCTTGGCCGCTAGGCACAGTGCATGAAATCAGTCGAATGCTGCTCACTCCAGTAACTAGTCCAGTTAAAAGCACACTTGACGGTATGACAGGGGTAGTAACCACAACATTGCTGCATATGCTACCTCCGATAGAAATGCGAGGGTTTCGACCAACGTATTTCCCGTATAGACTTAGAGTGGCCCCGCCATTAGTCGCTGATAGGTAGTTAAAAACTCCAGACGTTGATGTTGTCTCCGTTTGGAAGAGCTTTGTATCTCCATCTAGACGATAACTGGTTGAGCAATCCAGTACACTGCACGTAGAGCTGAGTGTGTACCAGTCAAGAATTGAGGGATCGTCCCATCTAAATGGAGCGGAATTGCTGATAACTTTCTCTTTGCCGATCACAATTGTAACATAGCCTAGTTGGCCAATGTGCTTCGGTACAACGATAGTATCGTGATACCAATACGAGTACACCACTGTTGATTCGTAACTTGCAGCTTCTAGATTATCCACAGTGATTGGATATTTCGAAATAAGCACTCGACCGGTTGTGTAAAAATTCGATCCTGTAATGGTAAGTTGTACACAGGAAGGTAGACATTCAGACGGACCTTCTTCTGTATACACCGAGTCAATCAAAGGAGGACTGTAGTTCAGCGACAGCGGAGCACTTTTTTGAACACTTGACACTCCAACTAAAATCTGCAACAAGGCTCCACTTCCATAGCCCACTGGAATTCGAACCACTACGTATTCACTGGTGTTGGTGTCGCCAAAATCTCCAAAAGCAATAGTAGGGATTCGATACGCTGATGCACTGCTTTGGGGCGGAGAGAAAAGCGTTCGGGATGCCGCAAAAGTGACATTCGCCCCAAGGTTTTCTCCAATAATGGTTATCTGTGTTGTACCATCAGTAAGAGCCACATTTGGGTAAAAGGAGGTTACTACTGGAGGTGCATACGAGGTCGTGGAAGCTGATAACCTAGACTCCTGGTCACCCACAGACACTATCCAGGAGAGATTCGCTCCAACACCTGGCACGGTGGTACAAATAATAGCCGAGTCATTGTGTTGAAGTACTTCTGTCACTTGGTAGTCTCGTCCAGATATTCCATATGAAATGCGGTCAATTGCCACACTACTCGGGCCAAAATTTCCCCCAACGATAGTTACGTTCTGCCCACCGCGAATATGGGCATTGACGGCTCCATCTCCTTCAATTGACGAAATGTACGGCTTCGCATAACTGATAGTGGGCGCCGCACTACTCAATCCATCAATTGTGACGATCCACTCGAGGCGATTACCCACTCCAGGTGAAGTCGTACACAAAATGCGCTCGTGGTCGACCACAATCGCACAGTTTCTTGCCGTGAATTCATCCCCGTTGACGCCGTACGTGACACTGGTAATGATAGACTCGTTCCTGGTGCCAAAGTTCTTGCCAGTGATAACCACCTCCTGGTCGCCACTCGTCTTGATTTCAGCATCCCCATTTGGGCAAAACACTTTGTTCACGATTGGCCCAGCGTACGATGTGTTATGGGTAGACCAAAGAGACGTTTGACCTTCGATCGTCACCCGCCAAGAGTGAAATGAGCCACTACCAGGACTCGACACACACTCAATTAAGTTGTGGGTTGCCGGGTCGGTGTATTTCCGCTTGCAATTAACCGCCCGGAAAACAGTAACATTGTCGAAAGAGTATTCAACGACTGGGTCCACATACACGGCAGCATCCGGACCAAAGTCTCGACCACGCAACTGGAAAACGGTTCCTCCGGCAGTTGGAACGTCCTTGAACCCCATCACTTCCCATACTCGAGGCAAGTCGTAAGTGGTATAAATCTCGCTAGTCAATGCACTCTCCTGGTTGTCGATGGAAACCTGCCACTGGAAGAATTTCCCAGCACCAGGTCTAGATAAGCAAGACAACTGAACGTGGTCGACAACAACTTTACAGTCGTCCAGATCATATGTGTGAAGGTCATTTTTGTACCGTACTGTGAGATTGGAACAGCCTTGGCATCCAAATCCACTTCCTTTCACAGTAATTGTGTCACCTCCACGTGTTTGAATCCCGTCAGTCGCACTCACTGCGGCAATGATAGGCGAAGCGTATTTGCAGCTAGTAGTGAGAGTTTCACTCGCCTGACCGTTAACCACAACAGTAAAAGGCAGCTTATGACCAGTCCCGAGAACACTGCGGCACGTAATGTATTGGCGGGTGGGTACATTGTTGGTGGTAGACACGAATAGTCGACAGTTCTGTGCTTTAAAGTCAACGCCATACAGAACAGTAGGCTGCGCGTTTGAGCTCATTAACGCAACAGATCCCAGATTCTCACCATATAAGACGATATTTTCCTCCTCGCTACCACTGGTAGGGAAAACGTCATTGCAGACCACAGATTTAATAACGGGTGGTCCATACGATGCCAATGCGTCTGACGAAGATGCTTGGAAGGTGGTGTCGCCAATGCTAGGGACCCGCATGATCAGCGAAATATTCCAAAAAAGATTGGCACCGATGCCTGGAGCTGTTGTACATTCAACCCCAGTGTTTCCGTTCACTAGCGAGCAGCCTGTTGCAGTGTAAAACACGTCAGCTCCATAAGTCCCGTATTGCACAAGAAGCTGCCGAATCTCCACGGAATTGTCAAGACGCTGCTTGAATCCGATATTTTGACCCGTCAGGATGAACTTCTCCCCACCAATTGTGTCTAATTTACGAGACCTGTCAACCACAAGTTCGAATGCATCCAACGTCGTGTCCTGGATGTTTACCACTGTAATGGAGAGATCCCTGGAAATAACGAGCGCATTGGTTTGACTTGAATCGCGAGCTTCAATTGTCAGTGTATAGCCCTGTACAGCCTCGAAGTCGATGACATCATTAACTATGAGGTCACCGTTGATAGCATCAATTCGAAACACATTCAATCCAGATGGGGTGACTGCCCTCAACGCGTACGTAATCGATTTGAAGGGGGCCGAGTAAATATCTGGGTCACTTGTGCTGACCCGTAGAATCACAGAGCCTACTGGCGTGTTCTCCTGCACTGACTTCGACGTCTGGAAGTTCACAAAAGAATGTACCTCGTTCACGTCTCCCACGTTGATGACAATAGCCGCAGTAGCTGCCAAATTACCAGGGTCTTGAGATCGAAGATTGAAGCTGTAACTACGTCGAGTTTCATAGTTTAGACTTGGTTTGACAACAATCCGAGCACAAAGTGCCTGGCTGCAGTCCTTCTCAATATTTAAAGAGAATAGAGAGCAATCGGCAGAATCCGTGCACGATAACGCGTAAGCCAGAGCATACCCGTCGCCATCGTCCGGATCTGTAGCGCTTATACAGCGCGGAAGCGCAAAGTTTGTTTCTTGGTTTTCTCTTACCTCGAACGTATACTGCTGCTCACCGAATTTCGGCGCCTCATTGACGTTCTTGACTTGAACTATAACATCTTGAGTGCTGCACATTTGGGCTGGATCACAAGCTGCTACAGTACAGCTGTAAGTTCGTCGCTCTTCATAGTCCAGTGTTCGCCCTACACGAAGTTTAATGGCTCCATTTGTCAGCCCCAGACTGAAAGTATCCGCACAAAACGTGTCGGTCTTCGATTGCAGTGTAAACGAGATCACGTCATTGTCAGGATCGGTAACAAAACTCGAGAGTAGAACGCCAGCCTGAGTTCCTGCAGCAGAGTTTTCTTTGATGTCGAAGGAGACCGGTAGTGTACCAACCCATATCGGTGCAAAGTTGGACTTCGTAGTAATCACCGCAACGAGAGCATTGGTTGAGCAGCTTTGGACACTGCTATCCGTCACAGAAACGGTCACAGCATACTGTACCGGATACACGAGCTCATTATTGGAAGGGTCCCTAGCCACGGTCAATTGTCCTGTGAGGCGATCAATCCCAATTAAACCCGAGGTGGCGTTTGTCTCGACGATTGCGTACGTCAGACTGTCCGATATATCCTGGTCCTTGCCTGGTAATGGGTATCCAATTTGTGTGCCAGACACTGAGCGCTCTCTAACGGTGAAAGACAATGCAGCCAGAGTGGGGCAGTCATTGGCGTTGATAACATTGACTTCAACTTGACTGTCAATGAAAAGACCAGTCGTTTTCACCGTTTCGTCCGATACACGGATCGAGATCGAATATACTGATCGGATCTCGTAGTCTGATAATGACGATGCCTTCCAATGAAGCCCAACTCGACCACTTGTGCATACGGTAGGTTTCAGAATCTCATTCTTGACTGAGTCGTGCATCAATTCAAATTGCGAGTTGGTATCGATAATCTCGTAGAAAGAGCATGAATCTTGATCCGGATCGTTTGCAATAAATGTACACGCAGCTGTGGCTTGCTCAGTAATAACTGTAGCTGAGTTCTCTATTATTGCACACGTAACATGCCCCAGCGATGGTGCCTCTGGAACATCGATAATGCGAACTGTAACGTAGCCATATCCACACAACGTCGTTTGTGCAGCATCACAGACTTTCACATTCAAATTGAAACTGGTAGGATCTTTTTCGTAGTCCAGGGCGCGAGCTGTTTGTAGTTTTCCCGTGTTCCTGTCGACTGTGAATGGGGCATAACTATCCACAAGATCGAAAGTGTTTCTTGGACTGTGGTCAGGATCAGTAAATCGCACAGTCAGCACTGGTGTCCCAGAAGGCATATTTTCTTGTACGGATCCAGTAAGACCTCCAACAACAGAAGGCGGATCATTTTCATCCTGTACACTGACCGTAATATTTTGCACAAAAGTAAATTCACCATCTGAGTATGCCACTTTCAGATTGTACGCAGCTTTTGTTTCAAAGTCCAGAGTGACAAGCGTTAGAAGCTGACCATCATTGCGAATCGTAAATTCAGGGCCAGGCTCGCTAGAGAGGCCGCTTGTAATTGAAAATCCATATGTATCCCCCACTGTCCCATCTACGTCAACGACCTGGATTGGTTTCCCAACAAGAGATCCTGGAGAGAGGTTCTCTAGAAGAGTAAACGTTCCAGCCTTAAGAGACGGAGGCTCATTCACATTTCGTATCGAAACAACAACAATAATAGATGTTGAAATGGGATCGCAATCCGAGGCATCCAGCCTTGGATCACAGTCCACACCATCGTCTTCAACTGAGATTTCTACATACAGTAGAGGCATCGTTTCGAAGTCGAATACGGCCACAGAATACAGCTGCATAGTACTGGTAATGGACACAAAACCACTAGCATTGGTACTGAAGGACATATTCGATGCTGTATCCGGGTCTGTAGCGACAATTTGGCCAATAAAAGTTCCTTTTGATGAGTTTTCTTGGATGGAAAAAGCTCCATATTCGGCAAATTTCGGCTCCTCATTCACGTTGAGAATTTCGATCGCCACTTGGACGTGTGTCTCCATAGCTACAGGGTATCCCGAGTCAACTACGCGTACACCAAACGAATATTGACGGGTACCTTCATAGTCTAACTTGTCCCATTGAACAGCGAGCTGACCGGAGCAGCTCTCCAATCGGAATGGCAGCCCCCCGGCATTCTTGTTCACCAATTCGTAGCGTAAGTTTTCAGTTTGTCCACGATCTGGATCAATTGCACGGATTGGTGTTCCAAATGTTTCACCTGCTGCTGTGTTCTCACGTACACTGAATGAGTATCTAGACTGCTGGAAAACGGGAGGCTCGTTCATATCTAGAATCGTAATCTGAATCTCGCGTTCATCAAAGAGCCCACCTCTGTCAGTCGCCCGTACCCGTGCTGTCACCACAGAATTACTTTCGAAGTCGAAAACGGAAGTATCACGAACAGACAAGCTACCGTTTGGTGTTAACGAAATGCCTGCAGACGGGAAGGCCAATTCGAAAGTTACTTGATCGGATGCATCTTGGTCCCAGGCTGAGAGTTCGCCACACATTGTACCAATAGCTGGATTCTCATGGACTTCGAAGCAGCAGTTAGTGATTACTGGTGCCTCGTTTACATCATCTACAAAGACAGAAAGTGTCGCCTCTCCCATTAACCCTTTACTGTCTACGACATTAACAACAACCCGAAGCGGTTGCTCAATAGCAGCAATGGCTTCGTAGTCAAGTGTTGACGTAGACAGTAGCAGTTCTCCAGAATTTGTGATGTCAAACCACCGACTTTGCGGTCCGTGAATAAAGAATTCAAGGGAGGAAGGGTAAGCACCAAATATCAGCACCGTGCTCATTGAATTTGTGCCAGGGACATCGAAATTTCCGTTGAAGTTTTCGTGAATGTAAATATCATAATTCGTCGTACCTGTACTGCTTTGAGCAGAAACGGTTTGCCCCTCCAACTTGACGAACGAGTTTTGGGATATCCAGTCCAAATCATCGTCAGAATCCTCTTCGACTACGTGTAGTATGAACAAGTCACCTGGACTCGCCAAGTTTAAAATCACATTTGACAGTGGCAACAACGTGGGAGTGGCAATAATAAAAGCATCGTGAAACTTGCTTGGGATATCCACCCACTCTACATCCAACGTATCCGAAAAAACAGGAGATTCATACTGAAATTTGGACACTATGTAGTCGCTCTCGACCCCAGGATTTAAAATTGTCAAGAAGTGTTCTTCGTCGTGCTCAGCGTCAGAAACATTGATGAAGCCTAAGCTAGTACCAGCTGCTGTATTCTCCATGACATGATATACCTGGCCAGTAACAATTGGCGCTTCGTTGATATTCCTCACAAACACCCACACTGTCGAAGCTACCTTTGCTTTTCCATCTGAACACTCAATAACTAGATTATGGGCACGCTCCCTCTCGAAATCAAGTAATTTGGTTTTCGCGTACATCATTCCACTCTTGGGTTCAACAAAAAAGTAAACAGAATCGTTTACCAGCGAAAACATGAGCTCGTCATCAATATCTTCGTCGAAACAATGCATAGAGCCAAGCAACTCCAAATTACGGTCTTCAGATACACCACTGCTCCTGGTTAAAACGTACTCATTTGCCGTAAAGTTTGTTGGTTGAAGCACTGGAGGATCGTTTACGTTAATCACTGCAACGTTTAGAGACGCCACTGCCCGAATACCTTCGCGATCTGTTACAGCAACGGTGATAGGTATTGATGATGAATCTTCAAAGTCAATCAATGATCCATTAGCAACTTTGAGAACACCAGTATCTGTATCAAGCATAAACGGTGATAGAACAGCATTTTGTAGCGAGAACGTGAGCACATCCCCGCTGTCTTCATCATGGGCATCAACATTGCCAACAATGGTTCCAAATGTACTCATTTCTGGAATTGCAAGCTGCATATTTCCAGAAATCGTTGGTGCTTCGTTGATATCCACAACACTGATAACGACTCGGCTGCTGCAAGCCAGGGACAAACCCGTATTGGGAACATCGTTCGCCTGATATTGAAGGTGAAATTCACTTTGGGTTTCGAAGTCGGCGTATTTCTGCTGATCGGGGGCAAACTCTACCACCCCAGTTGCGTAGTCGATCGAAAACAGACGACTATCGGTAGATGCTAACAACTGAAAGGTGTGCTTCTGTCCAATGTCTGGATCTTGCACTGCGATTTGGCATCCCCCTCGACTACCTGGAAGTCCTTGGAAGACTCCCGCAGAATTTTCAATAACCCAACATTGAATTGGAGGACAGGTAGGAGCCTCGTTATCACTAACAACTGATATCACCACGGTTATAGAATCTGTCAACCCGGTTGAATCAATTACATGTGCTTTGAGCTGGTAAGATGAAGTCAGCTCTGAGTCCAGAACCCCTGTTCGAAGTAGCGTGATGACCCCAGACTTTTGGCTTAATTGAAACAAGTTACTAGCAGCACTAGTATCTCCATCAGACGTCATCCACTCGAATTGTTGTGTATCGTTTAAATCTTTATCAGTTGCTTGGAGCACTCCAATGATCGTTCCAGTAGTGGCTAGCTCATGAACAGCAAATTCGTAGTGATCTGAGCTGAATGCAGGAGCTTCCGGAACATTGACCACAGTCATTGAAAAATTAAATGATGTTAGAGCACCATCCAAAGCAGATATTTCACCTCGAATTGTCAGGGTTGGCTCAGACCAGGCCGAATTTATTGCTGCCAACACTTCGTAGTCAAGAGAAACTTCAGTTGAAAAAATCGCCCCATCCGCGTGAATCTCCACAGCATTTGCAATTGGTCTAGAATCCTTTAGCGAAAACCGGAACTCATCTCCTTCAGGGTCTATACCTTGAAGTTGTCCCAATAGCTGTCCTCGTGGCAGATTTTCTGCTATCTTAAGACTGAACGTTGACACTTGAAGCAGGACTGGAGGCTCATTAACATCCAGTACAAAGATAAATACCATGACTGTATCAGACAGAAAACCTTTACCAGTATCTGTGACTGTTAGCTGTAAACGGTACAAACGTGAGCTTTCATAATCAAAGACGGCTTGGCTGTACACAAGTTCACAGCTTCTATCGTCATTTTGCACGATTCGAAAAATCAGGTTAGCCGTGTCAACCGAACGATAAAATAAGCGCTGGTTGCTGTCTGGGTCAAAAGCTTCAAAGTGGTGTAGCACTGTTCCAGGTGCAATATCTTCTTGTGCTTCAAGACACACGTGCTTGTTATTCTCGTATCGATTTTCAGAGGTGCCATCTTCGCGGACAAAGCAATTTCGTGACAGTAGAGGGCTCTCGTTGATGTCAAGAACAGAGACTTGGAGCACTGTTGTGACAGTATTTTGCGCGCTATCGCTTATCGTAACATTGAATCTGTACAATGCCTGCGTTTCGTAATCCAATTCCCCCGATACATAAAGTTGGCCCGTTTTGTAGTCAATCCTGAATGGAATCAGAGTATCTTTTCGAGTCACCATTGCGAAATTGATAACGTCTTGTGTATCTGGATCCGTTGCTTCAATTGGTAGGCCTACCAGTGCTTCGATCAGAGAGTTTTCCTCAATTTCTCTGTTGATCACAGTTTCAACGGCAGGTGGCTCATTGATATCGAGTACATGAATTGTGATAGTGCAAGCCGAAGATAATGATGATACTGTCGCTGATCCAGTCTTTTCGTTTCTGGATACGAAGCTGTCGCCAATTTTAACGTGCACGTTATAAAGACTTACAGACTCGAAGTCCAGAGATCCCCCATGCTGGAGTACGAGCCAGTACTGAGTGTTAATTTGCTGAATCTCGAAAATTTGATAGTTAGCTTCATCAGTATCAGCGTCCACCTCAAATACCGTTATACTGTTTTTGCTGGTTGAATCCGGATCGTTCCACATAATTGGGCCTAACTTTTCACCTGCAGTCGCAGTCTCTGCTATCGATAAGGTAGTACTGCGGCACTGGGGCATCTCGTTAACATCGGAAATTTGCACGTTAATAGGCTCAGCGAACGTCTGTAAACCCGCACGGTCTGTTGCACTCAGAGTTAATGAGTACGCACTATTAGTTTCATAGTCGAGAGCGTTCGACATGCTCATCCGAATTTCGCCATTGCATGAACTAATCGTGAAGATATCCACGGAGATACCGTTAAGGTCTGTCACTGATTCAATTTTGTAAGATATAGCATCAAATTCGTCAGGATCATACGCGACAGCAATTGCCCCAACGATAGCACCTCTTGAAGAATCTTCGGCAATAACCATCATTGGCTGGGGTGAAACAAAAACTGGAGGTTCATTCACGTCTATAATATCAACGCGGATTATAGAGCTCGTCTGGAGTCCATGAGAGTCGACACCGATAATTAGAAGATCATACCAAGTTTTCGCTTCATAGTCAACTGGCTTCACTAAAGTAATTACCCCTTCGCCTGAGATTGAAAAAGAGTCAGATGAATTCTGTGACACTGTCACTGAGTCATTTTCCGGGTCCCAAAATGATATTTGAGCTTGGGTTTCACCGAGTCCCTTTACCGGACCCAGACTCCCGTCGACTGACTCTAGCGCCCAAAAGTGACCTGGTTGTATAGTTGGAGCCTCGTTCACGTTTTCAACCAGTAATTCCACAGTAGCTGAGCAGGTTAAGCCGCCACCATCAACTGCTCCAACTTTAAACGAAACCCTCCGCAGAGTTTCAAAATCCAAAGGTGAATTTACCAGGACTTTACCCTCAATCGACAGTGAAACAACAGAGTTCGACGTTTCGATATCAATGACGTAGTAGTCCAGTGAGCCCCACGATCGCGACGTGTTGATATCTGGATCAATTGCAAGTACTTGTCCACCCATACCAATTCTGTTCTCGGACATCGAAAATGCGAATGACGGCTGAATGAAGAAACACCGCTCGTTCACGTTTTCCAGATCAAGTATTAATGGCTTCGTCGTTTGCCTAATAGGGTTTCCATCGTCACTCACCGTTATCACTATTATCACCTGGCGAACCATCTCATAATCGAAAATGGTTTCGTTCACAACACGAACTGAACCAGAATTGAAATCAACAGAAACCGCATCTGTACTAGTACTCGACGAATTATCCCACAACAGGAGTGTGGTTTCAACCAAAGTGAAAACATGCTTCTGGTCGTAATCTTCATCTGTAACAACCACGGCACCAAGAACCGAACCTCGAACTGCATTTTCAACAACTAGAAATGCCGTGGAAGAGATGACTGGGGCGTCATTGCGGTCCAAAACCATGATATTCACCATCGCCACCGATGACAGATTGCCACTATCTGATGCCGATAGAAATATCGTAAAATATGGTTTTTGCTCGAAATTCAGGAGTTTCTGGGATAACACAGCACCTGTGGTTGGGTCAATAGCAAACGTATCCGTCGTGTCAAGAATCGTGAACGTCAATATGTCGTTACTATCTGGATCTGAGGCAAAAAACGTTCCCGTGAATATCTGGTTGAGATTTTGGGTCGTGTACAGTGCGGTAGTTATGGTAGCATCTTCAGGAATGTAGAGAGTCAAAGGATTTGCTGATGGAGCTTCATTCATATCCTTGATAGTCACAACCACTGTCACAAAAGTGGAGAGCCCGCTTATACCGCTGTCGGTTGCTGAGATTAATAGTGAATATTGCTTCTGGCGCTCAAAGTCGAGAGCTTGCTGCGAAGCTACGATAATTCTACCGTCTCCTGCTATCGATAGAACTCCAAATGCACCATAGTCATTTCCATCGACAATATTGTAGGATATGGTCTTGTTCTGGTACGTATCACTATCAATAGCAGTCACGGAACCAACAACGGTGTTTACCGGTACATTTTCCTCGATACCAAAGGTATATGTACTGGCTTGAAAGACAGGGGGCTCGTTACTGTCCGTAACACTAATTGTAACGCTTCCATCGGAGAAAGCCCCATTGCTATCAGCTATGCGGACAGAAAGTTGGTACGACTGCGTTATCTCAAAGTTCAGCGAGTTTTGAAGTGTAATTGCACCTGAGGGTGACACCATAAATGTTCCTCCAAAAGCTTTTAATAAGTGAAACGAGATAATATCACCAATATCCGCATCAGTGCCACTCAAATAACCAACAATTGTGCCTCTAGCAGCATCTTCAGAAACGCCAAATTGAAACACCTTTTGTGAAAAGGAAGGGGGTTCGTTGACGTCAATCACAGTCAAAACTACGACAATCGTATCAGGTAGCGAAGAGGCTGAATTATTCGAGTTGTAAAGGCTTGTAACAGGAAGTGTGACGTAGATGACGCACGTTGGCATCGTTTCGTAATCTAATGACCCAGATCCAAGCATAATCAGACCACACCCATCCAGAGTAAAAGCTGCACCACGACCGCAAGTGGTGTTCACAATTTTCAAATCAACTGTACAACTTACGGCTGTATTCAGGTGCTCTTCGTCGACAACGTAGCGTGACAGCGGATAACCTACTTTTGACGCAACAGGAGTCGACTCTTCCACAGCAAATTGAATAATTTGTTGTGCGAAATACGGGGGCTCAAATACATTCACGAGTTTGATGGTGTACCGAGCTCTGGCCATCAAAGTTTCTTTATCGTGAACACACACATCAACCCATAGGGCCGGGAATTTTTCAAAGTTTAACACAGCCGAATTGTTCACAGCAATTTCTGCGGTATTCGGACCTGTTGCTTGGATCTTAAAGGCGTTAGTGTTGCTTTGTTCACAGACCCAAAATTGATGATATTCATTAACGTCGGGATCTTCAACCAAGAGAATAGTTACAATAGTATCTGGAGGAGCATTTTCTTGTAAGAGGGACAGTACAGAGGCAACAAGGACAGGTGGCTCGTTGATATCAGTAACGTAGACCGCACCTCTTGCAGATACAGTAAACTCTCCATCCGACACACGCACCACGATCGTTAACGTACTTCCAAAAGAGGACTCATAGTCTAGTGCACAGTTAACTTTCAAAATCAATTGCCCCGTGGAGGAATAAATTCCGATACAAGCCGCGATAGCGTCACTAGTTCCAACAAGATCATACTCAAGTTTCGAGTCTCTATCCTCGTCATATGCTAGGATAGGAGAGCCGATAGAAGATCCTGGTATCAAATCCTCTGGTACAGAAATATTAAAAGCACTAATAGATGGCGGTTCGTTGACATCGATAACGTTGACAATGAAATCAGCTTCACCTGATAAACCATGATAGTCGATAACACGCACGCGTAAATTGTAGATGGAAGCTGTTTCAAAATCAAGACC
This sequence comes from Phytophthora plurivora, assembly GCA_030027945.1. NCBI lineage: Eukaryota > Oomycota > Peronosporomycetes > Peronosporales > Peronosporaceae > Phytophthora > Phytophthora plurivora. Next base: position 1,465,605 of record CP125259.1, read on the forward strand.
CGCAGAAGTCGTCACCTGGCCCGTTTTGGAGTCGATAGAAAACATAGAGTGGCTCCCATCACTTAGTACAAACGAAAGTATCTCGTAGCCATTTCCCAAATCCGGATCGTATGCAGTTAGAGCAAATGCCTGGCCGACAAGAGATCCAACCCTTGCATCTTCTCGGATACTTACAATCTGATCGCTCAATCGAGGTGGTTCGTTGATATCAGTAATTCTTACTGTGATAATTGCAGTCGAAAACAGACCGGCACTATCTTGTGCCTTCACAACCAAATCGTACTCGTTTATTCCTTCGTAGTCCAGTTTGTCCACGTTTTGGAACAGAACGCCAGTTTTTCTGTCAATTTCAAATGTACTTGGAGCTCGCACACCACCACCACCACTTGGGTTCTCAGAAACCACACTGAAAAAGACACTAAGCCCGTCAGGATCATTTGCCGAAACGGCTGGGAAGATCTTCGTTCCTATAGGTTGGTTTTCAGATAGGGAAACTCGCACTGTGTCAATCGATGGGACTTCGTTAACATCGTTGATCACAATATTGACGCTCTGAAGGCTGCTTCTTGCCCCAGATGCGTCTGTCGCCACAACATAGAGGGTATACGATGGCTTCACTTCGAAATCTAGCCCACCACGCACCAATCGAACTTTGTTCTGTACAACTTCAAAAAAGTCAACCTTATCAACCAACGTGACAACGACAGTATCGGGCTGACCATCGCTGCGTATATCTGGATCTACAATCATGAAGTCTCCCAATGCTTGGGTACTAGGCAGTGAGTTCTCATCGATGTAAAATGTGCTAGGGGTCATCTGCGGATCTTCGTTGATATCATCTATAACGATGTCAATCCTTTGCGGAGGGCTTGACAGCCCTCCAAAATCTGTTGCTTGTACCTGGATCGACCACATTTTACGTTCTTCATAATCAACAAGATGGGGAAATCTCACCAAAACTTGACCGTGAGAGCTAATGGTAAACGGACATCCCGAATCAGACCCCACCACGCTCCAATCGTGAGTTTTCCACGAAACATTAGATGACCCGCTATTGTCTTCATCTGTTATGGAAAGGCTGCATACCACTGCACCGACCAATTGACCAAGCTGTTTGTCATTCAAATTGTATGAATACTCGTCCAGCCGGCATGTATGAGGTGAAATTGTTGCTGGTCTATCATTTTCATCTGTGATGAAGATTGTAACGACTCCGCACTCGCTTAGCGGTGGAATGCCCCCATCTCGAACACATATGCTGACAGACAACTGCTGCTGACGTTCATAGTTAAACGTGGTTGCATTAGTTACCAGCAGCGTTCCTGAAATTGAGTCGATCTGGATGGCTGTATTTTGAATGTTTGTAGATTGAAGATAGTACGACAATGTTCCAGTTGCAAGTGTTGAACTGTCAGGATCAGATCCAGCAATCGAGCAAATTTTAGTGCCAGCTTGCGCGTTTTCAGCCACGTAGCAAATTCTACCATTAACAATAGGAGGTTCATTGGCATCCAATACAGTAATAGTGACAGTTGATAGGGCAGCCAAACCCAGCTTATCGGTAACCGAGATCAAGAGCTTATACTCTTGGGATGACTCGTAGTCCAATAGATCCATATTTGCGGTGATATCGCCGGTGACTTCATCGACAAAAAACACAGGATTCGTAGGATTTCCGTTTACAATTTCAAAGTGTACGTTGTCATTGAAATCTGGATCCCAAACGGGGACTGCGGCGCCAACAGATACTTGAAAGCCTAGATACAACAAACCAACCATGAGTACAAAATCATATTGTGCGGCTCTCAATACTCCTTACCTTGTGTTACAGCAACTTCAAGAACAGCAGCCTTATCAGAACTACGATCAAAGGTACCTACCTCTCCTACACCTCCTCCAAGAATTAATAGCGTAATAATGTCCGTTTTCAAAATGTCAACCATTATTGGCCAGAGAATCGATCCAATATCAGGGGAGAAAATGACGGCAGCTGACATTTCGCTTTCCAACGTCCATTCAACGAATCGGGGAATGGCAAGATTTTCCAATGGTTGATTTGAATCCCACAAAATACTGGATACATTTACCACACGAATTTGGAGAGAAAATGGTCCAATTTTTCCAGTCGGAACCGTTAACCGTAACCGAGCTTCCAATAATTGGTCGATTGCTTCAGGAAGGTGAACGCCCTCAAATTGAAGCACGACTCCAACTGACGTCCGAGTCATCGAATCGTATCCCATCGGTAGTGTTTTGCTAGATGTACTTACCGCGTATCCTCCAGAAATCTTCTTTGCAACAGTATAGTCACCTCGAGAAGAAAGAATGGGAAAAATATACACCTCAGTTGGCTCTACGTGGAATGGATTTGGGTTGATACCTAAAGGGACACAAAACATTATACATTTCAGATTATCCATGTACATAAGCAGTAAATTAACGTACCCTCTTGAATGCTGAGAGAAATATTTGTTGTTTTGGGGATTTCGTTGACATCTACTGCTGAAATAAGTACAACACAACTTGTACTCAGCGTTCCAAATCCGTTGTGGGAGGCACCATCATCTGTTACTAATACCGTTGCACTTGTCGAATTCAATGTGGACGATTCAAAGTCAAGATTGGTTCCACTCGTCACAAACAATTGGCCAGTCCGAGGATTGGTAGATAGAAAAGGATGCTCAAGTGAAAACAGGAATGTTGTTCCCTCGTCAGCGTCTGTCACGTAGGAAGATAATGGCAGCCCTACAGGAGTACCAACCGCAGCATTTTCATCCAAATAGAGTAGAAGACCCTTTTGGCATATCGGTGAAGCATTATTTTCCACCACATTAATAATAATTGTCGTCATCGTTGAAAATTGCTTCAAATCAGTCACCTTTGCAGTTATCACGAATTTATAACCTGCCTGAAGTTGCTGAATACTCTGTGGAGAGTCTACTTTCAGTTCACCAGTTAGCTGGTCGACTGAAAAAACACCAATCCCATCTCTCGTTCCAGTCGTTGGTACCGCAGATAGGAGAGAAAATGACATCATATCCGCGTAATCCGGATCTACAGCTTGCAGCACGCCTGTCAGGGTCCCCGACACAGCATGACTCCCTACTGAAAATTCAAAATTTGTACCAGCATTGGGATGAAATGATGGAGGCTCGTTGCAGTTTTCAACCAGAATTCGAAGAAGCGAAGTTGTACATAATGCATGTGGATCGCAAGCTTGCAATATAACTTCGTACTTTGACAAAGTCTCAAAGTCTAGTAGACTCTCCAAGGTCACGGCAGGTATGGTAGTGTCACGGAAGCTCACGATATGAGATTGGGCGTCACCCACGATTTGATAAGTCAGTTCATGCCCTACGTCTTCGTCGAAAACGGCCCACATGAGTACTGTGGCTCCAACAAGTATATCTTCTGGAATCGACACATCGATAATTGTGGCGCTAATAGGTGCCTCATTAACGTCAAGAACGTTTACCAGTAACTGCCCAGTAGATGCTAAGGGGGGTGTCCCAACATCAGTCACACGTACATTGATCCAAGCTTGATGTAGCTCCACTTTCTCAAAGTCGAGAGAAACTGGGTCTACAACGTGAATTAATCCGCTTCCAGAATCTATTGAAAACACCCCCGGAAGAGACTGGCCAAGTACTTCATAGATCAGTGACCCGGTCTGATTAAAATCTGGGTCATAAGCTTGAAATGAAAAATATGCCCCTTTTGTACCTTCTGCCACTTCGATTATCTGGTTCAAAACCACTGGAGGTTCATTTACATCCATAACGTGAATGGTGATGTTACATACACTACAAGCATCCGAAGTATCGCAAGTAGAGAATTGGAATCGGTACATATTTTGTACCTCGTAATCGAGATTCAAGTTTTGAACAACAATGAAGGCGTTATCAAAGCGAAATTGGCTTCCATCCGTCGAATCAACGAGAAAGTAGCGGGGGTATGATCCTAGGTCTTTCTCATCAAGATCACTACTTGCAAGCGGTGGTGTGATATGAGTCCCAGATACACTATTTTCTGCCACAAATCTCGTTTCTGATCGACACACGGGTGGTTCATTGACATCTCGAAGTTTGATGCGAACAAAGGTACAAGTTTCCAGGAGGCTATCAGTGACGCACACTTGAATGGTGTATAATCGTTGCGTTTCATAGTCTAAAACAGCGATGGTTGACACGAAAATCTCACTCGTCTTCGAATCGATATTAAAACTGCTGCTATTCACAGTGGGCTTGACGGAGTATATCAAATGGTTATCGGCGTCAGGATCAGAGGCTGCTACAACCCCTACATATGTCCCACTGGCTGCATTTTCTTCCACTGCCAATTCATATTCGCTTTGAACAAATAGCGGTGGCTCATTGACATCTAGAATTGAAACTAAAACAACGAAACGCAACCGAGCTTTACTAGAATCGTAAACAGACACACCCAGGGTGACTTTATCCTTCATCATTTCAAAATCCAAAGGAAGTTTTGACCGTAGTTGGCCTACACAACCATCCAACATGAAGTATGGAGAGTACTCAGAAGGCTCCAAAACGTATGTAAGTGTATCGTTCTCAGGGTCCCATACATATGAAGACAGGGAAGTGCCAATTGGCAAGCCATCCATCATATTTTCGTAAGCTACTACTTCAACAGCCACCCCAGTATACAACTCTGGAGGTTCGTTTAGATCCGCAACCTGGATATCAACAGTAGTGTTGACAGCTAAATCCGTTGCTCTTTTTGCAACATTTACAACAACCCGCATCGAGTGACCCAACTCATAATCCAAAGTTTTGAGCTGAACGAGGTCTCCTGTTGTTCCATCAATAGCAAACGCTTCCGCATTATCTAGCAGCGAAAACGATAGTTCATCTGTGGATGTTCTGTCAGGATCGACAGCACTAACAAGAAGTATCGATCGAGGGACTACTCCATTTTCCGATAAAATAATGCTGTAAGAGGAGGGCAATACAGGGGCGTCCTCCGCGTTCAAAACAGACACGAATATCGTGGCTTGGGCTGTAAGAAATCCACCATCGGTCACTTCTACCAGTATGGTGTGCTCAGAGATAGTTTCAAAATCGAGTACACCAGGTGTCAGTACCGACACATCCCCCGTCGAGGAATTTACCGTAAAGATATTAGTATTCAACAATCCAAATCGAAGAGAGGCCCATGGCGCCTTTGTGTCAGGGTCCATTGCTTTAATTGTCATCACCCGTTCTCCTGGTGCAGCATTTTCCATGATATAACCGCGTTGCCCACCAATAATGATTGGTACTTCATTCGAATCAGTGATCTGGATCCGGACTGAGGCGTATATCGACCTCTGAAGCGCAGAATCATCCGTAATCAATATAGCACACCGAACGAGAGTACTATCTTCAAAATCAAACTTGGTCGTGTCATCAACTCTCAGCTTCTTCGATTGTCGATCGATTGAGAAGGGGCAATCATCATCTATGATTTCAAGTGCTAGATTTTCAATCGATTCGGTCGAAGCTGCCAGAACTTTACCCAGTATTATACCTTGGATTGGATTTTCGGTCAGAGCATAGGTATTTTGTTCATATGAAGGTGCGTCATTAGCATCTAGGATAGCAATTGCGGCTGTGATGCTATCGCTTAGCCCAGATTTGTCATAAACGTCTGCCGTAAAGCGTAATATAGAATCCATTTCAAAGTCAATCCAACGCCGACGTACAGTGAGGAAACCTGAAAATGGGTCAATCTGAACGCCTGAAGGCCGATCACTATCGCGAAGGTAATATCGAATCTGGTCGTTAGCGTCACCATCGACTGCAAGTAGTGGACCTGGTATTTGGAAATCTACTCGAAGGAAACCGTTAGTTCTAAAGTACTTCGTGTACATGCTAAGGATTAGAGCGTACCTGAATCAGGGCCATAAAGCTCAAGTTTCATGCACGCAGTACCAAACCAAGCCGTTGGAATAATCCGAACATCCCTAGCAAGGACATTGGGTAGAACCACGCTGGTGGCTACGTTCTCAGCATTATGATCCAGCCCCTTAAAATTGATCGCAGCACCTGAAGCTTGCGATATGGTTGAAAATTCGTGAGCTCTTGATTGTCTCCAGGCCACCACAAACGTCTTTAGATATCCTGTTTCTCCCTTTTCGTCGACTCCTGAAAGAATTTCTAGTCGTGAAACCACTGTTGCTTTCGGAAAGCTAATTTGAACCCATTCTGAAGGGGAGTTGGAAGCCGGGCACCAGGACCCATCCACATTATCACTGCGTAAGACATCCAGTCCCCCGTTGCCAAATCCGTGGCTCCTGCTGTTATTGAGGAAGCTACTTGCAGTCAATGCTGTTGTCCGGAGAACGGGGCGGGATAAATCACCGATGAGTTTGCTATCAACAACTGCCAGAAAGTTGCATTAGTCAAAATAAAATCGCAGTAAGTAATAAAATTTGAATATAGACGTACATGGAGAACAACATGCGAGCTGAGCATTGTCAGCATTTTGCTCAGCTTCAGAAACCTTGTTAAAGCAATGGGGTACACGCATTTGGCCTTGGCTAGCTGACGGGAATCTTGAAACATTATTGTGCGAATTTACACACAACGAATCAAAATCCATCAAGTCGCAGAGTCGTAAACCTAGGTTATGACAGTATGTACTTCCTTTTGTTTGCGTGACGGGATCATTAGAAGCGTCTGTTATAACATAAAAACTCGGCACTGGAAGAAAAAACAATATCAATGTTAGATACTTTTGTTGTTGATGTAATAGGATTTCGTACCGGAGAGTGAAAGTAGCTCTTGCACCTCAGAAAGAGAAATTGCACCAGCAAAGTAGTGAAACCTGGAGATCCATCCCGTGAATTTAGCAAGATAGGATGATAAAACGGCTTGCTGTGCGATCATGGTTGAGCCGAAAAATACCACGGTCGTACTATCGAGAACACCTTCGACATATAGTCGAAGGTTTTGATCATTGATCGTATAGATAATTGCTAGGTAGTGCCATGCGCCATCTGCCAGGTTTTTCTTGCCTTGGACAAATATCGAACTTGACGAAACATTCAACTTTCCGTCCATCCCCACTGAAACATCAAAGTACTCGCTAGTAGACCCACTTAGGCGCAAGATATTTCCTCCAGTTGTATTTGTGCGTATAGACATCGCTGTACTGAAGTCAGCGTATCCGAACACAAAATCGAAACTGTCGTCAGTAAGAAGATCATGAGAAATATTCCCGAAAAACTTGCCCCCACTATTAGTATAGTGAAGGTTTTCACTAATGCCATCGTCTAGTTGCGCTGGCTCCGTAATTGTTCGCCCACTTCGAGCAGATATATCGAATTTGGGTGGCTCATTGACATCTCTCACAAAAATAGAGAGTTTTCCGCACCCTTGCATCACGGCAACATAATCATTCTTTACTCCATCGTCCACAGCGCAAAGAATAAAAGTGATTTTCGGCTCCGTTTCAAAATCAAGTGACGGCGACCAAATGTAGACGTCGGATGTGCTTTTGCTAGTAGCATGAAATCGAATCCTGTCTGTGTCAGGAATAGTAGAAAATGTCAAGACGCTTCCAATGTAGGTGTCACTACCCCAGACCTGACCAATTTTCGTACCAACTTCAACGTTTTCATCTACAAAAAATGCAAAATCAGAAACAGTTGGCGGAGCATTCACACTGGTCACCGAAATATCTAAGCGTTGGTTCGTTAGAGATGGTAGACCCTTTCCAATCTCATCGACTGCCTCAATTATTAAACTGAATACTTCCGACTTGTCAAGCTTTCGAGCTGATTTTAGTCCCCCCGCTTCGGTCAAAACAAACGCTGCGTTGGAATTGCCACTGATAATATAGTACCGTATGTCAGCCACGTATCCATCAGGGTCTAACGCATGAGCTTGATACATCTGAGTCCCAGTAACGGTCGATTCAGGTATGTTGATCTGAACTACGGAGTCCGAAAAATAGGGCGCTTCGTTGATGTTGGAGATGTCGATATTAACAAGAAACTCAACTTTATTTCCGCCCCTGTCGGATCCGCGGCACGAGAGTTGAACCAACGCCACAGATTCAAAATCCAGACCCACTGTGTTCTGAACCGATAGCTGGCCGAGACTGCTCATGTAAAATACTCCATTTAGAGGTACAGAAGATATCAATTCAATCGTCACACTGTCACCAACGTCTTGGTCAGAAAAATAATTTGCAAGAGGGCTACCAACAAGCGAGCCATTTGGAGTATTCTCGGGAATGCTCATATACACTGGCGAAGGTACGAAAAGGTTGGGGGGCTCATTGACGTCCGTAACCTCTACTGTGAACATCTGCGCGGTTGATAGCCTGTTCTCACTTGCATCAGTCACAGTGACTACCATATCAAAACTTCGTTGTTGCTCGAAATCGAGTTTGGCGCCTCGTACCTCTATTTGGGCACTATTCGAAGACAGGTGAATAACCCGAAAACCAGTGCTGTTTTTATCAGCAGCAAAATTTGAGGAAAAAGAAAACGACAAGGTTTGGTTTTCCGGATCTAAACCCTGGATTTGAGCGACAACAGTTCCTTGCGGCGCATTTTCCATTAGCGGAAGCACAGTGACAATCACAGTAGGCGGCTCATTAACGTTAATAACGTCGATGATTACACCAATTATCACCACAAGACTGTCCCAATCAGTTATCTTCACCTGAAAGCGATAGGTAGACCGGACTTCAAAATCGATGGCAGCATTTGCAGCTACGATGAACTGTCCAGATGTCATCGAGAGCTCGAATGGAATTGTGGATTCTAACGAAAGTATTTCAAACATGTAGTTCCCAAGTACACCTTCTGGGTCTGTCGGAGAGAGTGGATTGCCAAATACCGTGTATGCTTTCGCATTTTCCTCAATAAAAAATCGTTGTGGACTAGATAAGACAGGAGATTCGTTGACGTCAAGAATTCTAACAAAAATTCGTCCTTGGGTTGCTAACTCAGTGTCAGATACTTCGATTAACAAATGATATGATGAATGCGTTTCATAATCAAGCGATCCATTCTCGGTGAGTGCCAACTGTCCAGTCATCTTGTCAATAGTAAATAATCCAGCCGATTCCTGCTGAGTTATCGTATAGAAAAACTTTGGATTTTCGTCTTCATCAATTGCCTGAAGTGGGTCTCCAACTGGTGTCCCAGCAATGCTGTTTTCGAAGATGGAGCGTTCAATGGTTCTGTTTACAAGACTATCGAACGTTTGTACGGATAACGGCTTCCAACTGCCTTCATTTATCTGAAGCTCTAATGTCACTGTATTTTCCGGCAGTGAATAGAGAATTACCACGATACTGTGCAAACCTCGGTGCAATAGGGTAGAAGCGACTTCATCGCAATACTTCAAGTCAAATCCAGGACGGTACGATAGTTTGACTAAATACGGCACCTCGTCAATTAAGGCGACTGTGTTTATTTCCACACCAGACAGGACACGAAACGATACAGTGCTGTCCTCCGGGAGAAGGAAGCTAGACTCAATCACCACACCATACTCTTCTCGGGCCATCCGAGGACAGAGTGTTTGGAACGATACGTCAGTAATAGTAACAACGGTACTGTTGCAAATAATCCTGGCAGATCGAATTGCGTCTCCGAAATTCATTCCAGTAAAATTCTTTACTCCAGCGAAGGCATCTGTCATATATACACGAATCGCATAATCTGCTGTCAGCATTGGTACTTCGTTGACGTCATGAATCGCAATTGTTATTGTAGCTGACGATTTCAAAGATGGTGACCCACTGTCACTTACATCCACAACGATTTGGTATGAGGAATCTCGTTCAAAGTCGAGGGAATTTGAGCGCTTAACATAGATTTGGCCATTACAAGGCTGGATTCCAAAGAGATCGGTCGTGCTAGTATCCGCAATGCTATAAAGCAATCGCTGGCCAAGGTCAGGATCGGACGCCAAAATTGGAGAGCCTACCAGTGCACCTTGCAACGCATTTTCTGCAATACTAACGAGGGACGGAAAAATCACCGGCGGCTCGTTCACATCGTTGATCAAAACTGTAAAAGTGGCCAGCGTGCAGAGCGCTTTTGAATCGCATGCCTCCATCGTAAAAATGTATTCCGAAGTTGCCTCGTAATCCAGTTGTGCCCTTGACACAACTAACTGATTATTCAAAAAGTCAAACGGTAGACCGGTTGCCGTGCTGTTGATACGATACATAACTTCATCTCCTTCTGGGTCTGTGCAGATTGTGTCGTAGGAATTCAAGATTATTGTGTTTTCAGGACTATTTTCATCGACAGCGCCCATAACTTTCTGAAAAACAGGGCTCTCATTGGTATCCACAACATGAATTTCCACTTGCTTGGTATCAGTCAGCCCACCTGAATCTTTAACAACCACATCAAGGTAATACACTTTGCGGACTTCATAGTCAAATGCCTTAGTGTCAGTAATGTAAATTCCACCAGTCCCTGTGTGGATCCAGAAGAGATTGCTAGTACTGCTGCTCAATAATGAGAAATATAGTTTATCGCCCTCGTCGGGGTCCTGCGCAACCACATAAAGAGTAGCGACGGAAGGGTCTTGCGAAAGTGATCTCGTAAATTCAAGAACAGATCCGACTTGCCCAGCCACAAGGAATGGTGGCTCGTTAATATTGACAATGAATACCGTAACTGTGGAATTGCACGTGCAAGGCACTTCTGCATCGTCGGTGGCGTAGATAATAACGTCCATCTGTTGTAGAGTTTCAAAGTCGAGTTTCAATGGGTTTGCAACCATCAGTCTCCCAAGGTACTTCTCAATTGCAAAGACACTCGAGTCCACCGAAAATGTAAGCCGTCCATCTGAATGAAGACGGTAGTCCTCATCCTCAACCACTATCGCTGCACCAGCAAATGCTCCGACCACACTATTCTCATGGATAAATCGTATCTGTGGTAGCATTGTGGGGCAATCGTTTGTGTCAATAACGTTTATGGCGATCGGGCACTGTACACTGTTAACTCCATCGCTGACTGTCATCGTCAATGAGAAGTATGGCTGTGATTCATAATTTATAAGCGACATATCGTTTGCAAAAACAGCTCCGCTTGTGTTCGAATAAAATACTCCGTTTGGGTTCAATTTGAACGTCAACAAATCGTTTTCAGGGTCCACAGCACCACTCTGCAGTATCCATTTATGATATCCAACACCGTTTTCGTGAACATACGTGGACTGCTCGTTACAAATTGGAGGCTCATTAACATCAATGACCCGTACAATCATCGGACACGTGATGTAGTTGGTTGATGAATAGTAAATCCCGAATGCAAGAGAATAGCTGGATATTCGTTCATAGTCAAGGGGTTGAAAACTACTAACTATAATATCACCAGTTGTCTTGTTCAGCGTAAATGGCACAAGAGAGTCCTGCAAAGTGTACCCAAGAGGTGAATACTGGGCCGGTAAGAACTGAATTGGGCCAACAAAAGCTCCCGCCGAATTCTCGGCCACAGATAGGATTTGCACCTTTTCCAAACACTGAATCGGTGATGGTTCCGCCAGAATAGACAGTGAGCAAAGTATTTCCAATCGATTATACCCGTCGGTAGCTTCAACTAACAAAACCACTTGAGTAGAAGGTGATATAGTTTCAATCCCGCTAATGTATAGGATCTGGTCATCGGAAATCGCGAAATTCTGGTGGCCAACTGTTGTCATTAAAATTGAAAACGTTAAACGGTTACGTTCTGGATCCTGTATTCCCAATTTCAGTATTTGTTGGCCCAACGCAGCGTGCTGATATACTGAACCGTTGTAAGTTATTGGTCCATATGGGGGTTCGTTGATATCGATTACCTCGACTACTACCACACAACTTCCACTTAATCCACCGTGATCAGTAGCTTCCGCCGCAACAAAGTAGAACTGCTGAACTTCATAATCAAGAACCGTTTTCACTATAATTTGTCCACGTCTGTCGACAGAAAATGTTTGGGTTTCGTTTAGGATGCGGTACGTGAAAACCGTATCAGATACATCTTCGTCAGTGACAACAATGGCACCTAATATAAGCGTATTAATCGGTGCATTTTCACTGACATGAGTGTGAGTACACGTTGCGCTCGGTGGGTCATTTGAGTCAACGACTGATACTGTGAGGACATAATTCGTGATAATATCATCGTCAGCAATAGTGAGGTTCAGCGAATGACTTGGCTTTCCTTCAAAATTCACCCCTCGGGTTCCCACGCGTATATATCCAGTTAATGAATCAAAATAAAACGTGCCAGGTATACTTTGATCTACCAAGAAAAATTGCAACGATCTTGATCCTTCAGGATCATAAAACATCGATGCTACCGCAGGTTGAATAGCGGAATCGGTTGGAGCATTTTCAACCACCTGGAGGTCTCCAATTGATTGTAAAGTAGGCATCTCATTTTGGTCTAAGAGTGCAATTTCAAATGTTTTTGTTGAGGTCAAAGCTGCTGGCGATGAATCCTGCACTGAAACAACCACGCGAAATGTCTTCCTTAACTTCGCCACGTCAAAGAGTCTGTACCATTCTGTACTTCTGAATTTAATATCAACAACATGATTGCTCCGAAGTCGAGGGAGTTCGAACGTTAGAGCACCGGTGACAGTTTTTCCATCCTTACTTTGCATGCCCGATGTGTTGACCGCGTAAAATGCATCCCCAGTTACATCCACACGGACCAATACTGCTTCTCGTACCAGGAAATCTGATGCTGACACCGGAACACTTCGCGTGTACAGAAGCTGGATTATTGTGTGGTTTTTCGAGTACTCTAAGAAATTAACCCCCGTGATATTTAGCTGATCGTCACCTTGCCTACGAATAGCACCAGCGAAGCTTGGTTGTTCCAACGCATCGAACCGAAATGATTCATAATCAAAGCACGCCATTTTTGAAACAAATATTTGTCCAGATAGTGGGTTAATTTTCAAGCAACCATCCACGCTTTGAGATGCGATAAAGTAGTCAATACTGTCGCCATAGTCTGGATCAAACGCACGGACTGGAAGCCCAACAAACGAACCATTTGGTGAATTTTCTCGTAACTCGAAATCGGCATCAAAAACCACAGGAGGCTCATTCATGTCCCGGATAAAAATGGTCAAATTTGCATCATCTGTCAGTGATCCACTATCCGTCACCCTGAATGTGAGCAAATAAACGTTTTTTTCCTCGTAGTCCAGTTCAGATACTACGATGAGTTGTCTCGTCGCGGCATTAAATTGAAATGGACACTTTAGCTCATTGCAATGCACGAATGATAACTCAAAGGTATCATGAATATCGTCATCAGTGACAATTAGTGCACCTGATACATCAACATTAGCGAGACTTCCTTCGTCAATAAACACGTCTAATGTCACGAGTCTCGGAGGCTCATTGACATCAATGATATCAACTGTGACGTTAAACATTGTACTGATGGCAGGACTTCCGTCGTCACGTGCACTCATCAAAAGAACATAGTTATGCGTTTTCTCGTAGTCCAAAACAGCCCCGATCTCGTATACTGCATATTGGTTCGTTCCTCCACAATTCTTGTCTGGTGCATCATCACAGACTGTATCACATAGAGTCGAAGTAAGTTTATAATCCACTATAGCTGGAGTAGCACACCAACATTCTGCACCAAAACCTAGAGCCATGAATTGGGACCCAATGCACATGTTGTAGCAATCTCTCAAAGGTTTGCCCCCCCGAAATGTACTAAACGGCCCTGCCAACCCGGTTTGAAGCTGTGAGAAACATCCAATAAAACTCTGCAATGGACCTTCGCCAACACTAAGTTGTCCAGTAACCGAGTCCAACGCGAAAAAGTTGTTATTATTACCATCAACAATAGCAAATGAAACTTGCTGGCCAAAATCAGGGTCTACCGCCTGGAGAATATTGCCCATAGGAGTGCCAATACGAGAATTTTCAGGAACTGCTCTTGTTTGATTATTGCAGACGGGAGCTTCATTTTCGTCCAAGATAACGACAACGATATTTCCATACGATGCTAGGGGGTCGAGGTCCTGTAACTCATTTATGTAGAGCTTCAGCGAGTACATTGCGTATGCTTCGTAATCTAATACATCGTGTGCAACTACGAGCGTATTAAGCTCGATTGAAAAAGCATTGCCATGGTTGCCGTCGACGATAGACACAGCGAAATTGTCCTTGTCGGGATCGTAAACGTTAATTGTCCCCACGATAGTGCCGACAGTCGCCGTTTCTGACACTTTTAAAATCGAGTTTGATACCTGCATGGGAGGTTCGTTTACATCCACAATCCAAACCATTACTGTGGCGTGTGCAAGTAAATTGCCGTTATCTTCGACTCCAACCTGGAGTTCATAGCGATTTTGAGTCTCATAATCGATTCCAGAGACGTTTCGCCTTATGTATCCAGTAGACGAATCAATTTCAAATATATCACGAAATTCTGGAGTTCTGAGAGTGTATGTTAGATTGGACATACCAGTATCATCGTCATCTGCAACTATGTACTGTGAGGGTGCTACAAAAGCAACACCGATTAGTACATGTTCAGCGTGACTAGGCAAACGGAACGGCTGCACAACTTACCATAAGTGGTGAAGCGTGAAGATGGCATGTTAATATCGTGAAGATATGATGACACTCGCCATTCTTGCAGATTTGAATCCCAATATTGTATTGCCACGACTGACACACAATTCTCCAGATTGCCGGCCGTATCAAGTACCACTTTTCTCGCATCAATTGGAATCCTGAACAGAAACTCAACCCATATCCCGGTATCATTATCCGCATTGGCGCCTGCATACGCAACAGTGCTGACATCTCCATCCATTGCAGCGTCAAAATCAGCTCCATCCGAAGTCCTCGCACTGGTAAGCGTAGTTGTCCAAGAAACGCTTGAGCTCTCAGAGAACCAAGCGAGCTCTGCTATACCAAACGATGAAGTTCCATTGCTTGATACAACTACTAAGCGCCATAGATTTGAAATGGTCGTAAACGATTCACTTATAGTGGGGGCATCTCCAAAGTGAGCCTTTTGCCCATCTGGGGTAGTCAAGTGACCTTTGTTAGGTATCGTATCGTTTAGATCTCCATTAAATCTGAAAAAAAAAAAATCACTGCGTCAAGACGCGATAATAGTTGTGATTCAATCAGGAAAACGCTAACTTTACCTTAAAAAAGCAAGTAGATTGGGATCGTTTGGGTCAACTGAACGGGCGAAGTTCGATCGTATGGATTCTGAAGTAATTGCTGTTTTCCATAGTCGCAGCTGTAGAAAACATAAAAAAATCAGATATGGTGGTGTAATAAACAAATGAATGCAACAAACCTCATCAAAGGAAAACTGGAACGGTTTTGCAGGACAAGTGACGCCATTTCCACAATTGCCAATAGTTAGTGTGGTTGATGTCCCCCACATCACTCCAATGAGCGATAAAAGTTGCTGCTGAAGAACGAGTCTTCCATCCAAATACAGTTTCAGACCACCGCGCAAGCTATCAAACGTTACAGCGACCGAGTACCATAATGCTGGCACGAAAACGACCTTGGTGTTGATTTCAATACCATGGAGAGTGATTCGGAGATTCCTCCCAATGTATGCTAGCTGCAATCCCGTAGAGGCTATTGTTTGGTCTTTCCATGCCACAATAGAACCTTCGTTATCACTAACGGCAAACCAGCATTCCAGTGTAAAATCTGAGCTAGGACCAGGTATTATCTGGGCTTGCTTTACATAAAGAGAATCGACCGTGAGTACAAGTGCTGTGTTTTCCGTACGTTCAGCGATAATTTCGAATCTCTCGCAATAATCACATGCCTCACAGGCTTCAGCCACCGTGCTGTATAAACTACACTGAGAGGAAGAAAGGTTAAAGACACCGGCCTTGCATGAGACCGTTTGAGCACACTTTTGCAAGCAATTTCCATAGGATACAGCACTTTGCAGCTCAATTTGGGTTGCTTTGTTGGCAATCGAACATGGCCCACGAGGCTGGAACCTGGGTGTTGCAATTGTGCGCATAGCTGAGTTTTCTTCAATGAAGAAGTGCTGATTACTTTCAATGTATGGCGCTTCGTTAACGTCAACAATTCCAACGTCAATAGTTTTTGTTGCCGATGTTTTGGCTAGATCCAAAACTGTTATTTGAATAGAGTATACGGAGCGTGTCTCGTAGTCCAAAGGCTTGGCTAAAACCAGAGAGTATGTGGTAGTGTTAACTGGCCTGAGTCCGATGGTTGATGAGGAATCTAGCAGCGATACCGTGCATACATCGAAAATATCTTGATCATACACCAAAACATTGCCAATTAAAGTGCCAGGAGTAGCTGTCTCCGGAACACTGACCTCGAACAATTTCGAGCTTGGTAAATCAGGTCTAAATATCACTTGAGGTGGGTCGTTTAGATCGATCACGTCAATGTTGACGCCAATAAATGTGCTCTTTGAAGGTCGATGCGCATTTTGGACTCTAAGAGTGATATTGTAGAACGCCTGCTCTTCGTAATCAAGAACTTGTGCTGCTGTTATCTGACCCGATCGAAGATCTACTGCAAACTTCTCGTTGACGTCAACAATTTCAAACCGGAACAGCGTAATATCACTCGTACCAGTATCAGGATCGATACAGTTTGTTCTGATAGCATCTCCAATAAGAGAATTTATCACATCGTTTTCAGGAAATTTTATGAACACAGTTTTAGCACATTCTGGGGATTCCAACTCATTTATAATGTCGACGTAAAATGTACAAAACCCACTTAGTGGAGCTCCAGCGTCGTCTCGAACCAGAATTCGTAGCGCATATTTGTTCTTCGTTTCGAAATCAGGTGAAGTGGTGCCCACCGTAACTAGGCCAGTTGTTGAATTCACGTGAAATACGTCATTATCGTCGCCAGAAGCAACATAATATGATATCGTATCGATGGGGTCTGGATCCCTTCCACTGATAGTACCAACGACAAAACCATACGGCGAATTCTCTAACAATTGTGTACCTATGCTATCGCACACAGGGGGGTGATTTTTGTTGCGAGACAGTATCTTCACAGTAATTTCGCTGAACGTTAAAGTATCGACTGTATCCGTTACTCGTAGAACGACACTTATGCGCTCGTCGTCTGGAATGTAAACATCGCGGCGGACTGACAGCTCGCAAGCTGTTCCGTCGCTGCTGGTAGAGATAACAAACTTATCGGTTCCTGTAGTAATTGAACAGGTCCCACCGATTTGCCCTGAATCTCGGTCAGCTATAGGCAACGAAACACTCGCGTATGAACCATCACCTAGCTGGCTAACATCAACAGTGTAATCGGCATCGGATGAACTTGCTCCCACGAAATACGGTGGGGAAGGTACCATTTCCACAGCAATAACTATCGGACTCGAAACCCCACTAAGCCCATCTGCATCAGTAGCTTGCAGTACAAGGGTATAGTCGCTCATAATTTTTGCATCCAGAGACGATCTCACTTTCACCTCGCCTGTTGATTCAGATATCTCAAAGTGATGTTGGGGGTCGCCTGAATATATTGAATAAACAAGGTGTGCGGTTTGTCCAGTATCTTCGTCCGAGAAAGTAAGAGAAATATCCAAAGCTGTGCCAATAGTTGCTGTTTCAGGAATAGAAAGAGTCTTGATTTCTGTCTCGATAACAGGTGCGTCTGGGCCGTCAATAATGATAATTTTGTTAGGTCCAACCTCAGTGCACGATTGGAATGGATCGCAAATACTGACGTTAGCTTGAAGTGAGTGGACTGACAAAACTTCGTAGTCAATATCAGCTTTTGTCACTAAATTTCCACCTGCAACTTCGAACAATTCCGTAAATGCTGCAGCTGCATGTACGATCTTAAACATCAGAGTATCTCGTTCAGGATCAGAAGCCTCGAATGTGTGAACAACAGTTCCAATAGGAAGATTTTCATTAACCTGCTTGGTAAATGTCAAGCCGGTAGGGGCCTCATTGACATCTACAACTTGCACCGTCATCAGAGCCACATCATGCCCACCTCTTCCATCATCAACAGAAACACTGATGTTAAACACAGGATTTTTTTCAAAGTCCAAAGCTCCTATTGCCCACAGCTGCGAGCTTTGAATTGCAAACATGTCATTTCTGGATACCATAGTAAATGTCAGCAGCTCGCCTCTGTCCTCATCAAACGCGTAATCAGCCAAATTTCCAACTAAGCAATCATTCTCGACACAGTTTTCTGGAACGCGAAATACACCGTTCGTTAAAACGGGGGCGTCATTAGAATCTGTGACACCAATGACGTAGTCACATATGCATTGGGACCCCGTTTTATCTGTAAACTTTACTTTGAAGTAGAGAGTATCCTGGACTTCAAAATTGAGAGTTTTCCCCAAGTTCACTGTGCCACTTGTTACATCCAGAACTAGGCTGTCGGGTATGCTTTGATAAACTAACCGGAATGTGATGTAATCTCCTGAATCGGGGTCAAAAACATGATCTTTCATGGTCCCGATAGTAGTTCCAACTGACACATTTTCTGGGACGCTAAACGAGTAAGAAGCACAAACCGGCGGTTCTGGAACGTCTTGCACTAAAATGACAACTCGAGCGTGTCCTTCCAACCCACCTGCATCTCTGACAACGATATTCAATTCAAAACGGGGTGTTGCCTCAAAGTCAAGTGGCTTCGTTACAACGATGGCCCCATCCTGGCCGATCACGAAAGCTCCATTTCCACCGCTTAAAATAGATAACGTGAAAGAATCGTATATGTCAGGATCAGCAACATTTAGCACAGGTGTAAGTGAGACTCGAGCGGCATTTTCCGCTATTTCACGAGAAGCGCCATAATTTGTCACGATAGGAGCTTCGTTGACATCGATCACATTGACACGAATTCGGCAGGCTGCGTACGGCACAGCAGCATTGACCTCTTGAACGAGTAGCGTCAAATCGTACACATTTTGCGCTTCATAATCTAACGCCTTTAGAAGCTGCACGTGGTTTTGTCCATCCAGCGTAAATATTTTTTTAGCGGTGGTTTCCAGCTGATACACCAGGCCAGGAGGAGAAGCAACAAGATTAAAACTGTTGCTAGACACAAATCCGGCATCGTTTTCGTCAAAATACAACGTGTGCATTTTCTCCACACAAATTG
The DNA here is from genome assembly GCA_030027945.1 of Phytophthora plurivora. Lineage (NCBI taxonomy): Eukaryota > Oomycota > Peronosporomycetes > Peronosporales > Peronosporaceae > Phytophthora > Phytophthora plurivora. The sequence continues at coordinate 1,484,733 of CP125259.1, forward strand.
TAGCTGGAAAGACGTAAGCTAGTCTGCGAACACCACCTGAGCAACTATACCCTGGTGGACACTTTCTGAGTTCGTATCTCCGATCATTTGACATGTCCTCGGGGACAGCATAGTATCCTGCTGGAACACTGATAAAGTTGTAGTAAGAAAGTGCTTGCGGAAGCGGAAGTACTAACTGTGAGCTGTAGTAGCTCAATCCAGTTCCAATTGCGTCAAAAATGGCAGAAGTATCATTATCGTTGATGGCCACAAAAATAAACCCAAGAGATGCAGATTCAATAGCAACTTGAGAAATACCATACGCAGCTATCCAATTGCGTAAAGCCAGCGGAATTGCCCCCAAGTTTGCGCCTGTAACAATTGTAATTCCACCAGCATTCGCCACTGATAATGTGGGCATATAACTGGATGTAGATGATACGTCAGTACTAAAAGAAGTAATCAGGATACCTGTTGCTGAGTACACCAAAATGTCCAAGAAATTCGGGGCTTGAGCAAGATTTCTAGCCACTTCTCCATTAATTTTGGCAGATCGAGAGCAGCCCATAGCCCCCGTAGTGCACAATGTGACATCAATTTGTAACGAGATAGGTTGTCCATCCAATAGGTCGCACCGTAAGATGCTGAAGCTAGAATCTGTCGTTTTACGGAAAAGAATTGACCTCTTGACTGTGAACTGAGATTCAGCTGCGATAATCGACAGAGAATGTTGACCCCATGACGATATGAATGAAAACGTGAGAGAACTTTCTTTCGATCGAGAAACGATAACACTCCCGTCCAACACTACCATGGCCCCCCAATCGAAGCCAGCAATCGGAAGTTGGAACTCGTATTTCGGGTTCTTTTCTGATTGCTCAAAGTACGAAATAGAGATGTTGTGTGCAAATCCAGAAGACCATCCCATCTTAAAGAATGTTGCGTTGACTTCTCGAAGCTCGAAAATACCCAGCAGTACTGCGGTACTACTAGTCGTGGCTGAAATAACACCTTGTAAAAGAGCGTCACTGGTTTCGCTGGGCTGTTTCGGTAAAGATGCAAGTGTGTATGAGATTAACGCTGGCGATAACGCAACTTGACCAGCACTACTTGGACTATCCGGGCATCGGCTGCTACTGCCAGCCTTACACACGCATCCAGTTGCACATCGACCGGAACAAAGTGGATTATGGAGACCTGTTTGGTCGCCGAACCGTGTTGGAGGGCATTTGTATTTGTTGCCTCTGCGACAGTAATATCCTCTTGGACACAGCAAAATGGCGGAGGTTTCATCGTTTACTATGGATCCGACAGAGTAGTATCCAAGCGGTACAATTATTGGGCCAGTGTTTCCTTCAGGGCAGTATACACTTCTTGAGGGGCATGGAGCTAACGAAGTATAACCACAAGCAACACCACTGTGCAGGCAGTAAAATCCAGGTGGTACGGTGCTGCAGCTTTGTTGTCCAGGCTTAGAGAACGTTCCGTTAATGCACGGTATGAGAGCAGCTCGGGACATCTCATCAAATGGACCTGCATAACCTGCTGGTACCGTTAGGCATTCGTTTGACCCAGCCTCAGCAAATGTGCCTGCTAGACATTTCACAGGGGCTACCGAACTGGGCAAACACTTGAAACCCGTCGGACATTGAAGGCAAGACACAACGCTGGACGCGCCCGCAGTAGGGCTGTAGGTGCCAGCAGGACAGGCAGTGCAGGCCTGTGAATGTGGCGCAGAATATGTGCCCCCGGGGCATTGAGTACAGTCACCAGTCGCTGAGCTTACGTAGCCTGGGTTACATTGGTCAGGTTTAAATAGTAGTGCAGAGGAATCATAGCCATCAACATTACCCCACACTATACTTCCAGTCTTTTGACACCAACTTTGCGCCCATGCAGCGTAGGAAGTGCAAATGGGAAGTGACTCAAACGGCGCATTCAGATCCGATCTTGTAGTGCTAAGGCAGTCTGCATACCAAAACCCGCTCCGACTCTTCTTGGCGCAGTTCTCGCTTGCAGACATATCGTTATCCTGGTCGGGCGTGCTAAAGTACGTATTCGAAAGAGGCGTTAAAGCATCTGTGGCGTAACTTGCTGATGCATTGTACCCTCGCACTATGAGGAGGTATTTCTCCGTTTCGCTTGCAACTCGAAAGTCAGTGTATGACGCACTCACAGACAGACCATCTTTGGATATTACAACCATTGCCTCCGTCGCTCGTTCTGTTATCGTTGCGATAGCCTTGTTTCCAATCCACCATTCATTGAAGGACCCTAGACCAAAACCATCACGGTATTCATTCCAATTCCGATTGAAAGTTGTTTTACCATTGATGCGACGCTGTGCAACGATCCAACCATCAGAACAAGGCAAAATAACTGGATCACTGTTAGCATCTAGTTGAAGATAGTATTGCCCGTCTGGATTCGGATCTCCATTTGCTAGTCGCTCACTTTTCAAGTGCATACATGACACAGCTGGATTTGCTGCCGATAACCCAAGTGATGTCTTAAACGAAGACTCTATCTCCATAGATACCTCATCGATCCCGAAAGCACTAATATTTAAAGATCCAAAATCGGTGTCAATCCGCAGTTGGGTAATATCGCCGCTAAAACCTCTCACTACAAAGCGCTCTCGTCCACGGTAAAAGTATTTTTGTAAGGGTGAAGTAGAGCTTTGTCCATAGCACGCGTACGTCACTGATGTGTCAACTGAGATTTGCCGAACAAGCTGAGAACCTAGATACACGCGAATGGTTTTAGGCTCTGAGCTCTTGAGAAGAAGCGTGACCCAGTAGAGGGGATCGAACACAAAGTAGTACGTAAACTTGATTCGGACATTTGTTGGTCTGTCGCCCTTACTGATCGGGGCCACCTTTTTAGCAACCGAAGAGCCTGGCCGCGCAAATGGTTTCCCACCAAGAATCACTATGCCTTGGCACAGTTGGTACCATTTGTCAGTACTGCCCCACGACGGAACCCACAAGTTGTCGTCACCACTTCCTACAAATGAATCTTGGAGAGCGAAGATCCACGATATCGAAGGGTCAATATCGTTAGTTGAACAAAGATACTTTGTTGTAACTAAACCTCGCGGATCAAAGCTTAAGTCAACGCCATCAAGCACATTTTGTCCATTGAACGAGGAATGCATCCCTAGCCATCTTTTCCCGTCTGGTGCATTTGCCGGGGAGATCGTATCACAGCTGCTACCATTGTCACGTAACCACCATCTTCCGCCATCAAGCGACGTCCAATCTAACACAGTATCTTCATCACTGGGTAAATTCACGGTACTACCAACGTAGGCATTGGTAATTCCAGGGACCGTGGAGAAATATAATGAACCGTACTTCCGATGCATAGATACTAGGTGTCCCGACGATCGCGGCACAACCTGTTGGAGACCCATCGCCTTACAGCTATCACTATCCTTCGGATCCGTACTGCTTCGACAATCGATATCGGTGGTACCCATATCACACGGAATCATCGTATAACCCTCACCACTATCAGCCGTCATGTTACAAAAGGCATCATAGATCCCTGTAGACGTAGCAATAGCATAACGCCCACTCATTGCATTGGGCGCGTCGTCTTTGATTGCGTGGCAAGTCTGAGGCATATTCAAGTGAACAGTACTTCCACCTGAAACATTGTATGCCCGGAATTGTAAGTTTTGGCGAAGATCCGCTGCTGTGATTCCGTAACACGTTTCATCAGTTTTCATGAACCCGACGCAGTCACTACATGATTTGCAAATGCACCGACAACGATCTTTTAGTTTGTAAATCTTGGAGCAGTCACTGGTAACTTGGAGTGAGGTATTCTGGCCAAGAGTCCATTTGGTGTTCCGAAGGGTGGTCCAAGCATTTTCCGAAAGAGTTGGTTCTTGATTTCTCACGAAAGTAACTCGTGTTGAGTCTGTTGTCATTGCAGAAGCGTTGCGAAGCATATAGAGGTTGCACGTGCTTTTTGCAATATTATACATCCCTAGTCGGCAGAGACCATGACGTGAGCAACGAGATTGGCAAAGTTCCTGTGACATCAAAGCACCTCTCTCAATAGTGACAATTTGTAGCTGAACACCTTTTAGTCGAAATCCTGTAGATGTTGACGACTTCGCGTCAATCGCAATGGTGTGCTGACCTGCGTTACCATCAACTACAGAATGCATCGATAACGGTTCACAAGTCCCATTTGCTACAGTTCCAGAGATCGAAGAGAAATCACCATCAAAAACTGGATCTCCATTTTTCGAAATGCGCACACGGAATGTTTCAGTGGCCGAATTGCGGCAAATAGCTCCAGCAACACGTATAATTATAGTACTTGAGGTAGAAAGATTCACTACTTTCGAGAACATCGTAGCTGCCAACGAAATTGTGGAGTCACCAAACGTGTCTGTGGTCATCAAAGCCCCAGGGACGAAAACTGCCGTACTTCTGCCGCCGATAATTTTTCCTGTTTTTGTTCCTTGGTACTGATAATTCAGAGAAAGATTTGTTGTACTTGCTGGTGAAACGCTGGCGAAATAGGAAAAATCGAGTGGTACCCCAGATGGATCGGAAAACGTATCGTCCAAGCGGAACTGCGATACTGGGGGTATAGAGCTGGATCCAAACCCGAGATCTAAACGAAAGGTCTTTACTGTGTTTTTCTCCACCATGAATCTCCCCGTAAAGGAACAAAGCAGCACTCCGCTTGAGTAATACGGAAGGGATAGCGTCAATCCAGGTATTACACTCCATTGCGTGGTAACCGCTGTCAAAAAAGCTACTTGAGTCGCTTTGGCATTTGCCCACGAGGTGGTAGGTAAAAATGAAAATGAAACAAGCGATGACGTGTTAGTCTTGGCACCTTGAGCATCAGTTGTTGACACAGACGCTAGGTGTAACGCAAATCTCCCATCAATTGGAATACTCTGGAATTGCAAGACGGATACTCCTCTTCCAACACTGCTCGCTTTGTTCGCTTGTTCGGTTGTAAGCGTGGCCGAAATCGTGGGATCGGGAGCGACGAATGGCGACCATTTTGTCAGCTCACCAACAATGGTAGACACTGAGGCTAGTGCAGGTATGGATCCATCCCGACTGAAGTACACTGCGGAAGGTTCAAATTTCATGGAGAGTCCATAAATCTTCAACACATGAAAGCCGGGCGTAATTTTCATGTCCACCTGGGTAGCTTTCGAGAGAACACTTTTCCAGTAGCCGGCCTTTCCCATTAAATCTTGCACAATAGTTCCATCGAGAACAACCACGGCCCCATTACCGAGTCGAAAAGGTAATCCCAGGTACCACGACCAGTTTATAGCGACAGCGCTAGGCTCCACGAATTCCACTTGCAATAAAAACCCTACGTTGGTATCAACCTGCTTGAACCTGCCGCAAATGTCGTTTTGAGTGTTTACTAAAAGTCCCAGGGCTGACAGCTCCCGCTCGCAGAAACCATCACTTTCGATGGGTGCAGCAGCAGCGTCGAAATCTTTTAGAAATGTTGCCCCTTGCCCAGCTTTGTACGCTGTAGCTGATATTGGCTTTGACGCATATGATATTTTCGCGTAGGGTGTCAGAGAGGCTTTAATAATAAGTGTCAGCATTTATCAGCTTGGTACCCAACAGTGATCGACGTACTCGGATAGTTGAGCCTGGACTCTAATACATTTTCAGTGTAGTATCGAGGGTCCTGCAATATCATAGGACCAAGATCTATCCATTAGTTTGTCCTGTTGTTAGATACCAGAGGGGCGAAAGATATACCGTCCGGTAGTTTATGTGTGCCACGAGCACACCAGCGCTCGGAGTCACCAGGGTTGCTGTTCTATCGCCATCAAGATTGTCATATACGACCGACGGAAGAACTATGACGCAGTCAAGGCTGTTATTAGACAGGAAAGCGACAGGTAGCAGGTACATCTACACCACTTACACGAGACGAGCTCCACGTTCACTTCCGTTGCACGAGAGGTGGCGAAGTTTGTGAAGCTCCCTAGGGCGCTTGCTTCGGGCCAGAAAAACAAACTCCAGCTGAAAAGCGTCCACGTGATGCGTAAGCGAAGAAACATGGCCGCGCCTAGCTGTAGATCTCTTCAACAAGAATCAACTGGTATACGAAGTGTCTCGAGGATCTTTTTTCTGGAAGGACATAATAAAATATTGGAGGTCCTTGGCAATTTATACCTGTAAGAGACAAAATTATTGTTTTGCCGCGATATTAAATATCTTAAAATTTAATTTTGATGGCGAAAGCATTTTGGGCAACAGCAAAGGACTCATTATTGAGCAGAGAAACCATAATTAAAATGATAGTCTATGTGTATATCTGTGTAGATTTTTATCTAGACTGCAAACACCAGCAGTTTCACGTGTCGAGCATGAAGTTCTCCCTTGTGTCGCTTGCTCTTCTCCTGTCGGGGACATCCATCCAGATGGTTTAATTGGCCACAGGTCACTGGGCTGATAACATAAGGGTTAACCCTTCATTTTAGAATGTTATATATTATGTTATGGCTAAATCTAGAAAATTCTAAATAATTTTAGGTATACTGATTCTCTGCCAACCAATTCGACAACTAGAGCCCCAGGAGCTGGAGTCTCGCTGCCGCGATGCGATGAATACTCAGCTGTCGGTGATGCAACGTTCGCTCAAAGATGCCTTGAATGCAATCAAGTGTGCGGAGGAGGTCCAACTAGCGTCTCAGAAGCTAGCTATCACGCTGTTTAAGGACGGATCAGAGCTCTCGGCGACTCTACATGCTTCTACTAGGCTTCAAGACGAGCTAGCCACATCTCTAGACAGAGTGGTGGCATGCTCTCTCGGCCATGCTACGCCTATGACCAGATTGACCATTGAAACCGAGGAGGCAAATCCGACACCTCAAAAGAAGCGAAAAGGTAGCATTCCGGCAACAAAGGAGACAATCACCAAGAAGCAAAAATGCTTACCCACTGCAGAAACATCTGGAACAACCACTGAAGGGGCCAAGTCCTCCAATACTCTCATGAAGGCGCTAGCTGCATGTTCCAATCTGATGAAGGAGCTAGAGAAAAAAAAGAAAGCGGTTGATCGTGTACCAGGATTGAAGACGCTGGTGCAACATTTCAATACTGCGCAAAATAATCTGGACCGAAACAGCATCATCGACCAGATTGAAGCACTCGACTTGCTAAGTGTCGTTGCCGAAATGGCTGTCGGCATCATGCAACACGGAAAACCTCAGATGAAACGTCACTGGGTACGAAAGTTTCGAGAGAATATTTCCAATATCCAAGAGAAGTTCCCAGATTCTGCGACTGCGTTCGCCGGGTGAGTGCCTAGTTCCTGTATTTTTTAGCTAATGTGCTCACCATTTGTACGTGTCCAGGTCTATCAGCACTCTCGACAAAATCATCAGCAGATTTCCTCTTACGATTAAAGAGGGCCAAAAACTGCGTGTTCGTCTTCGCGGGACACTTGAAGAAGTGAAAGTGTGGAAGGATGGACAGTACACCGTTGCAGACATCAATCAAAATATGTCTCTTGTCGCCGAGGCACTCGAAAGTACTTGTCCGAACTGGACTCCGCTGACTGACAAGACTATTCGAGACTTGACAACGCATCTTCGCGACAGGCTTGGTGTCTTTAAACGCAGCAAGAAGCGAGCAAAGAGGATGCAGAAACTCCAAATGTGGCTCGATAAAATGGAGCTGGGTTCTCAAGAAGGATCAAACGGAAAAATGCCGCTTGCATTCAATGCCGAGGCAACATCCAAGAAGACAACTCAGTCGCATGCGAAGGCACGGACACATTTGGTCAAATCGAGCCCTCCAAACAAGATTCCACAAGGACATCCAGGTCATCAAAACAAAGTAATTGAGCTTGAATCATCCAGTACGGAGAGTTCTGATGCAGAATCCACGCAGCATGGAGCGATCGTCAAGTCTGAAAGGGCGAAGGGTTCTATGCATGCAGGCTAGACCACAACCTTGGTGGAATTCGTCGGTGCATCATGGAAGGGTGCAAGAAGAAAGATCGAGGCAATGGTTACTGTATCTCACACGGAGGTGGTAGACGGTGCGAGGCTGAGAACTGCAATCGTTCAGTTCGTGAGGCGAATCATTGCCAGATGCACCGCCATAGACTCACACAGACGGGAAACTACTTTAGTTCATCAGTTAATTGTTGGCATTAATCGATGATTTTCAAAAATTACTAGATTGGATACCCGATGCGATCTCCAAGCCACCACACGACTCAAGACCGGGCCTCCTGGTCCAGTGGGCTAAGACCCACGAAGTTCGAATGACAAAAACACCCATAAAACCCAGTGAAATTTTGTAGATTGGTCGTGCAACCTTACCTAGGAATAGACATGTATAGGTAGGTTGAGCTACAAAAGACCCAATAAATATTTTGCAGCGATATTAGTTTGGCGAAAGTACTTTTGGGCAACATCAGAAACTCATAATTTTGTAGATAACGCATAATTAAATCAGCCAGTAGACATCTGTAGCTTTTTACCTAGAAATTGAGCCAATCAGCTATGGAGGCTGTTCGGAAGACATTAAAGCTACACTACGCCAACTTGGCTTGGCTGGGGTTCGAGTCCCTTCGGGGACTCCGAGCAATCGCTCACAAAAAAACATCCAGAAGAAGAAGGAATCATTTCACAATTCAATTCCACTGTCAAACCCAATATCACATTCAAAATCAATTCAAACAATTCAGTAGTTCACCCAGCCAATAGAATAACCAGGAAAAACAAGTTAATCATCTGAGCTACCACACGACTCAAGACCATTGGAGGGAAAAAGGGAAAATGTCAAGATGTGTCCGGATCTTGGTGAAGCAATGTGGCGTAGATACTGGCGACAGCGACTCCTGTCTCCGACTGAGCATCGATCATCGTCTGCAACGAACTGTCAGAAGCAGCGACGATGGCTTGTGCAGATCGTTTCCTATGCTAGAATCGCTGGATGGCTTCTGGTTGCAGCGATCCCGGAGTGAAAAACTGCCCACTCGCCGTCAGGGTCGTCTTTCTTATCGGCTCGAAGAGATATTCGTATGGTACAATCACTACGCTTGGACCCACGTTTTACGCGGATGCGGGCTTCGTCCGCTAGTTTCCTTCAGTCCTTCAGAAGTCCCTCCTCGCTAATAAATTCCACTGACAGTGTATATACTGCTGCTGTCATTGTCACTGAGGTTTCTTCTTTTCCTTCTAGAACCCTTCTCGATAGGCTTCTGTGTGTTTTCGGCTGCGAGGATGAGAGGGTGAACGGAAGAGTTTGTTGCAGGACGATCTCGGTCTGGATGGGGATATCAGCGCTTTCGCTGCCTATCGGTGTGAGTGTCGCGCTGTCGCTGCGAGGCGCGAGCGGGAATGATTTTGTTGGCGCGACTTATCGTCGTCAAACGTCGACGACAACGAGTAGCAAGCTCAGTTGCCAAGATCCCCCCTCCCCCAGCTTTGAAGACGTCAAGCCGGGCACACTCGTTATACGCGTTGGACGCGCGATATACGGCAACTCGCGACATAGCGTAAAAACTAAAGCGAGAATCTCACCAGTGCGATCACGATCCCGAGCGTATGGAGTGTGACGTTGATGCAGCTGTGGAACTTAAGACCTCTCTTGCAAACATCTTTGGGGCAAGCTGGTTGTCGGTCATGACATTGACCAGAAGCTTCATGGCGTGCAACGGTTGCCGACGGCGGAGTCTATTGGAAAGAGGACAACAACTTAGGACCGTTGAGGGTCGTTGAGTTAGTAGCAAAGATAGTGTTCTACAGGTTAGTGCAGAGCAGAGGGCCCAAGAGGCGCCAGTCCAAGATTACCCCCTTTAACAACAAGTTGCATGCGTGTTACCAGATTCCAATAGAGTCTTTCTCTCCAGCCTGAGGACGCGATCTGCGAAGGAAAATCCAGACCACGGCGAAGAATAGGAACGAGTTCCGGTCGAAGTGAATCCACGGCAGGCCATTAGAGACGATGCCTCTGGTCATTGGGGCGATGTACGCCAGCGCACAGGGTGATGGTGATGGCTCAGGCTCCACTAGGCACTCGTACGACGAGAAGACGTCCTGTTGAACTTTTCCGACTGGGTGTTCTGTAGCAGCATAGCCAAGCGCTGCTCGTTGCCCAGGTTCTTCAGGAACATGCCCTGGCCAGTAGGACCAGAGCTCTTGACCTTGGATTCGCCTGTAACAAACCGCCGTATGGTGGCGAAGTCCACATCGATACTCAAATCATCGTCGTCAGGCTCACGCAGCACGCTAACAAACGCGTAGTGCTTGGTATTGGAACTTTGATCAGTTCCAGGCACTTCTAGTGCTCTCAGCATGATGGTAAAATATGAAGACTAAATGTATTGATTGTTAGTTTCCTTCCTCCAGAGCTCTGACCAACACTCATGGGTCTCAGCCCGTTCTCACATGAAGGACCTGTTCTCTCAGCTTTGGCTTCTTGTTTCTTACAACTTCAATGCTACGTCTCAGAATTCCAACACGCCCCCTCGAAGACTCATCTTCGCCCTAATTAGCACCATTGCCAACACCAGCGAGTGGAAGAAGTTTCTTTAAGCGTCTCTTGTCCAGAGCCTTCGTGAACGTGTCCGCGGGATTGTCCTCTCCCTTCACTTTGTGCATTTCGATGGCTTCCTTCTCCACTTGTTCGCGCACATAGTGCCATTTAAGTTCTATGTGGCGAGTCCGATGGCTATATGTGGGGTTGGTGGCCATCACATATTCCGCTTGATTGTCGATACCAAGCCGTAGCTTGATAGAGTGTTGTGGCAGTATCTCTTGTAGAACGTTCTTCACTGCAATAGCTTCCATTGTTGCTTCACAAGAGGTCACGTACTCGGCTTCTGCCGTGGACAAGGCAATGATTGATTGTCTGCGCGACATCCATGAAATAGCTCCTCCAGCAAGAGTGAACACGAAGCCTGTGGTGCTCTTTCTCTCTTCTGGATCATTCGCCCAATCACTATCACAGTAGCCATCCACTGCAATCTCCTTCCCTGTTTCTGCGTTGTGTACGTTGTTCCATATTCCAGCTAAGTACCGAAGTACCCGTTTCACTGTGCCAACGTGCTTCCCGGAAGGTCTCGCTACAAAGCGACTTAGTTGTCCTAGCGCGAAGACCAAATCCGGTCTCTTACTTGTCGAGAGGTACATGAGCATTCCTATAGCCTCTCTGTACGGAAACTCGGTGTTCTCGATCTCATCGTCACCAGTAGGAGCCAAGCGAGCGTTAACCTCCATCGGATTCCCAACAGCATGGGCTTCCGAGTATCCAAACTTAGCCAAAATCTCACGCGCATATTTGCTCTGCCGAATAGTGATATTCCTGTTGGCCTCCTCCACTTCAACCCCGAGATACTCTGTCAAACGTCCCTGGTCCTTAATGCCATAGCCCTCGCTCAACTCGCTGAACAATTCCTTCTTGCACTGCTCATTGTTGGTTGCCACCAAAATGTCATCCACATACACTAGCACATACATGATAGTCTCGTTCTCAAAGCGGTAGTACAGGCACGGCTCAGTAAGTGATCGCTGGTATCCACGATCCAGAAACCACTGGTTCAGCTCAGAGTTCCACTCTCTTCCTGATTGCCTCAGTCCACACAATGCCTTGAGCACGATGTACATGTTCCCGTTCACTTTGCACGGTTATCCATCAATGGAGCGTAAGAATTGTTGAATACTTAGCCAGACATTCAGATATGCCGTATTGATGTCTCCTCTATACAGTGTCAAATTCAGCGCTACCGATAATGCCAGCAGCAGTCGAAATGACGCCATTCGTGCCACTGGAGCGAAAGTCTCCCTAAGTCAATACCCGGTCGCTGGTAGTTCCCCAGAGCCACAAACGGGGCTTGAAACGGAAACATACCCCTGATGGTCCGACTTCAACGCGTAAACCCACATTGTGTTCACTGGCTTTGCGTCTTTAGGCACTTCCTCACTTGGAATCTTCAATCACTCCTTTGGCTGTGAGTGCAGCCATTTCCTCCATCTCTGCCAACCGCTAGTAGTCTCTGTACTTGGATCGCATGGCCTCTCGATGGTTACGAGGAATCTTGACTTCATTTGCACGAATAGGTTTCCCATTTCCATCCAGAACACGAGAGTTCACTTGTACTGCGTTCACCACATAGTCATCGAGATACACAGGCCGTCTCCGCTCGTGGGCCTCTCGAAGACCAGTGCGTGTCTTCTTCACATCTGCCTTCGCAGCACTCTGCTCTACACGTGCTTCTTCCGATGGAGTTTCATCTCGGTGCGTCCGCTTACCAGTTTGTCTGACTGGCAGCAGAGCACTGACGTCGGCTACTTCAGCTTCCAGTTCTTTGCTACTGTCACCTGAGTTGTTCTTCTCGACTCCATTTTGAAAGTCTTCTTCCAAATCGCTTGCTACCTTTGTCTCCTCATCATCGTTCGAGCCAAAGATACTTGCAACTGTGCTGGAGTCACCGTGAAGAACCTCTTCATCTTCATTAAAGTCATGGTCTTCAACCGATGGCCCTTGTGTTCCTGCTACCGACACATCATCTGCATCTTCTGCTGTCTCACAAGCTTCTTCACTCTCCTCTTTACCCTTATCAATAGGTACACTACCGATATCAGCACTGGTTGCTAGGTCCTCATCCGCCTCTGAGTTCACTTCCTCAGTTGCAACTTCCATAGTAACAGTTGCGTCCACTTCCTTCGTGGCCACGTCCGCTGGTTCAGTGCCAACGTCAATATCCTGTTCATTTTCCAGTGCAAGAGTCTCCTCTAGATCGCCGTCAACTTCAACAGCCGCGTCAGTTTGGGCAACATCAGTAGTCACAGCAATCTCGCCCTCCTCGAGATCCACATTCAAAGCACTGTTGGTCTCGCTAACTGACATGGTAGATGTAGGCCCCTCATCATCAGACGCCGGCTTCATGAAGTGGAGCGACTCCAATTCTTCCTCATTTAGCTCAGCTTCGTGACGATCACGATAAACAGTGTCTTCTGCAACTCGCAGATCCGTCACAAACTTCGCTGTATGCTCATCCGGAAAGTACACCTTACATCCCACTACATCCTCAGTGCAGCCAAGTACATAGCCAATCTTGGCATTCTGGTGGTGTTTTCGTCGTTCAGGCGACACTGGAACGTGCACGTACGCCAGCGCGCCGAACTTCCGGATGTGGTGAATGTCTGGCTTCAGTCCGAACATCATTTGGTACGGAATACCTTGTGTGCCTTTGTTGTATACGCGATTCTTGACGTACACAGCGTTCCTCAGTGCATCCGGCCACAAACTACACGGGAAATCAGCTTGCTCCATGGTGGCTTTCATCATGCCTACCAACGACTGGTGAGTGCGTTCACAGAGATTCAGCTGGGAGCTTTTCGGTCCGACACGAACGTGCTCAATACCACGGCTGGCATACCACTTAGCCATGTCCTCATTAACAAATTCCCCACCTTTATCGGTGAGTACCTGCATCACCTTGTAGTCAGCATCATCTTGGTGCCTCCCGGCTTGACGCTCCGCCCAAATAACGTACTCTCGCAGTTTCTGGTTCATCACAGGACTCGACTTTGACGTCAGTAAATGCACCGTCACAAACCGAGTGTAGCCATCCATGATGACAAGGACAGCTTCATACCGAGTACCATTGTGCTTACTTGGTATCAGCAAGTCAGCATACACCACTTGATTTGGTCTCTTCGTGGCTCTATCCAGTTTCTTCCTGCGAGGTTTCCTCTTCTGCTTGCCCAGATGACACGCATCGCAGTTGTCCAGTTGACGCTTAGTCAGCATCATGCCACGGACCAACTCCTTGTCCACCATTGTCTTCAGATACTTGGGACAAGTATGACAAAGCCTCTCATGCCAGAGTGACAGTGTCCCAACACCTTCCGCTACAGTGTAATTACACAGTGGTCTGTTCACTGGATCAATTGGCATATCCCTAGCCTGCGAGTGATGCAGCGCTTGGAACCCCCAAGTTGCCTCCAGCGGCGTTGCAGTAATCACATTTCTTCCCCCAATGGAAACGTGAAAGTTCATTGTAGCATTGTCGAAGTCAAAATCAAATCCTTGGTCGCGAGGGAACCCAGGAGAAAATAACCCGAACTCAGCATCAGACACATATAATACATCGTGAATGTAAACTAAGGTCCGTTCACCTTCCACTTCCGTGACAAAAGCCACTGTACCAACGCCAGCAATGCGTGCAGCCAAAGTCGGGCTCACACCGTGCACACTCTGCGTGTCCGACAAGTTTTCCGTGAATGAAACGAAGTAAGAACGATCTCCAATTACGTGAGAGTTAGATGCCGTATCAAAGTACCACCAGGTACTACTAGTGTCTCCAGTGTCATCCAGTTCCTCAGGATCACTCAATGGTTCGTCACTGACCCGTTCTGGTGCCACGTGATCACTCTCTGCTGCCACTGCAACTGTATCATATCCAGGCTCGTCTTCCACATCTCTTTCGCGTTGTTCGACATCGAATACACCGGCCACTACGCCCCGATTTCCTCCGTCGTGCGCAGGACCCGACGCCGCCTCATCTCCGTGATGAATAGTGCAGTTTCCTCGTGGTTTCTTCTTTGACTCGCTGCTATCAGCACCACTGTGCTTGTTCACCTTCTCTGGACAAGTTCGCTTTAATGTGATCCTCACTTCCACACTAGTAACACGCCCGAGACCCCCTTTGATCTGCTCTGCTGGCCAGTCTGCGCCTGGTCACCTTTTCCACCTTCCTTCTTGCTATGTTTAAAACTGCCTCCACGCTTGTTCCGGAATTCACTCTGGCTGGCTGCAGCCGCTCGAATTAACTCCCGAACTTTTGTAGGCGTGTATACAGTTGGGTCTGCACCATATCGAATCGAAGCCTTTAAGCTCTCGAACTCCGTTTGATTTGGCAAACTTTCAAGTAACATCTCGACCATGTCCATGTCCTCGATGTTGTACTTTAAGTTCTTCAACTCGGTGCGCACACTGAACATCTTGCAAAGATGAAGATTTGCATCACCTCCTGGGGTCAACCTCATCTACCAAAGCTCCGTCACCAAGCGACGAATCGTGTGAGCGCGTGAAGTGGCTTCACTCTGCTTGCCCTCAAACAGATTACACAACTCCGCCCACATCTCCGACCCGGTCTTCTTGTCGCTAATTTGCTGGAGAATCTCAGGGGGCACCGAGGTTCCGACCATCCGCTTGACTTTGATCTGCAAGTGTTTAAACTCCTCCTTCTTCTCGTCGGAGGCTGTAGCCAGCATCGCTTCAGTCAATGTACCATCAGCGACTTCCTTCAGGCTTTGCTCTTCAAACACTATCTGCATTGCCCACTTGTAGGTCGGCCAATCTCTGCCATCCCAGTTTTTCGGTATACCGTCACTGGTATACTTCATCGTCTTCGACACCTTCGACTCCGATGAGCTGCCGTGCTTGGGGCTCTTTGGGCTCATAACCCTATTGGAACTTCGATCAGTTTCGGGCACTTCTAGTGCTCTCAGCATGACGGTAAAATATGAAGACTAAATGTATTGATTGTTAGTTTCCTTCCTCCAGAGCTCTGACCAACACTCACGGGTCTCAGCCCGTTCTCACATGAAGGACCTGTTCTCTCAGCTTTGGCTTCTTGTTTCTTACAACTTCAACGCCAGGTCTCAGAATTACAACACTTGGTGCCACGCAGACTAAGCTCCGACGACTGGTCGTAGCCGTAAGTCCACGATGAGCGCACCACCGCCAGACTGTGAGATACGGTTCGCCATACAACACCAGACTGATACACCGTTCACCCTACATGTATTTAGTCGTGCCATGACTAATAATGGTTAATGACTTTCAGCGTGACCGATCGTGTTTTATAACTGCGTTTTCACAAAACCAATTGGTCGATACACCCAACGAAGCACATTATGCAATCCAGCTCATTGAGATCTGCCAGAATCCGGTCTCTTTTATTAATTTAAGAAATAATTGAAAATATTTTTCGAAACACGTTGCATGATTATCAAAGGTGCACGACTAAATAGGGTGAACGGTGTACTGCCAAGCAAAATTTTGATCCTGTCGCCTACCTGATGTGTACTGCGGTGCCAGACATATCCGCACCACCCAGACGCTACAGTACTACGCTCTCCTGCATCTTCGTATGATCTTCCACGCCGGAAAAATGCATCCCCGCCACGTGTGATAAGGCCGACGATGGATTAAAGAGTTTATCGCGGCCGTTGAACACGCTGGATATCCACGTCACCCGATACATCCACATAGCGCATGTCTTCATGGTAAACAACTTGTTTGAGGCGGACTTGGAAGAGATAGTCGACATGTGGCGGCGGGCCAGGACGTGAACGCAGCGAAGAAGGTGATTAGCTTAGCTGGTCGTACGAAAGCACGGACGACAGGATCTCGACGTTGTACATGTCGTACCGGGTGAAGAGCTCCAAAAATGCGACGGGCACCAACGCCCCCCGAAGAACTCCTGCAATACTGCGCTTGTGGGCACAGTGCTGACGGCCACTTCGCGGCCGTAGAGCGCCTTGTTCACGGCGTCTTCATCATCGTACGAGACCTAGTAGAGCGTGGCGCCGCGAGCCTTGAAGGCCTCCAGCTCCGGCTTGGACTCGTCGCGCATGAGGATGGCCTGCCCTTCTTGAGCAGCTCGCCCGCGAGCCGCCGACACCGCCGGCTCCGATGATGGTGAACTTGGTGTAGACAGACATAGCTGTTTGGTGAAGAGATGTTCGAGTGGACTTGTGTCGTAGCGAGTCTTTTGAATTATGAACGGGGAGACATCGAACACTTTGCTAAGCCAAGGAGAGTCCTCGTCCTCGTTAGCGCCGTCGAGGCAAGGCGAGCTGCTGACCAAACATTGGGTTCTCTCTGTCTTCGAGTCATTCCGTCACCAAAGGGAACTTGCCCTTTGCACTAACAGCATACTGTTCCTTCCTCTGCTCGTACAGCAGGATGTCCAGATTCGGTGGCAGATATCGCTGTTGCCCTCGTACAGATTGATGGAAGGCGGTTGCTTAAATGTTGTCTGTAGATACTTGTTTCGAAATTGTTGCCCCAACGTTGCTCCATGACATCCGATAGCAAGAGGGCTCTGATGTTATCCGAATGTTGTTCGATGACATCCAAAACCATGCACCCCCTAAACGATTACGGTACCGGACGAAACGTCCGGGGCTCGCAGTTCGAACAGAAGTTTTAGTCAGGAGGAGGAAGATGATGGATGTTTGTGTGTTAGATGGCTTGGTTTCATCGTTAGTTAGTTTTTCCTTCGCTATCTTTGGCACTTTGATAAAAAGACGCAACAACATACAAATTACATCAAAATGTGAACAAACGTACTCATTGCCTTCCAAAACGTTTTCACTACGCTAACTGACAAGGCGAATATGCTTAGCTAACATGGAGGCCGTGAGCTGACGACCGAAGGATCCACAAGAGCAGCCAACCACTGCCCGTACCGGGGAAACCCAGAAGAACCGGTCCAAGTACAGCGTCTTGTCCTGTAGCTCCTCGACCGTAGACATCCACGTGACGTTGCCGTTTGCGACCACCTTGCCTTCCTTAAGCTTGTCACCGGCAGACTTACACGGTGACGGAGCCATCCTCCCTCTTCTTCCACACACCAAGAATGCCTGGTCAACGGTCCACAGAATCGTACAAAATGCCATCGTCGATCTCACCGAGGTACTCGGTAGCGCCACAGATTAGCTGGGCGAATTCAGACGCCATCCAGGCAATACATGTAGGGTCACAGACGGACAGGATGAAGAAAT
Source organism: Phytophthora plurivora (assembly GCA_030027945.1). Classification (NCBI taxonomy): domain Eukaryota; phylum Oomycota; class Peronosporomycetes; order Peronosporales; family Peronosporaceae; genus Phytophthora; species Phytophthora plurivora. The sequence continues at coordinate 1,502,482 of CP125259.1, forward strand.
CCAGGTTGGCATACTTGAGGGCCTTCTCCTTCTTGACGACGTTCTTGCATATGTCGGTCGTTCGCCGGTGATTTCATTACATGCACTTGATCCACTGTTGCCGGACTGCCTCGAGAGCCTCCCCCCAAGTCATTTGAGCCGCCATTACGAGAGCAACGGGACACTCCGACCATATCCGAGTCGTTTGAGCTTCTGTGAGGCTTCCATCGGCATTTCTTGGGATCCATCGCACGCATGTTGTCAATCAAAGTCTACGCCTGAACTGAAAAGTAGCAGACTCAGGTTCACATTCAGCGTACGAATCTTATCAATATCGAAGCCAGCCCAATGTACAGTACATCAGAGCTTCTATGATGCACATACCAGGAGCGCGTGTACGACGATAGCGAACGAAGAGGCTGGAGAACTTGACGTGCTTGATACCAGAGATCTAGCCTTAGATATGAGTCACGCTATCACCGCTCGACTTTTCTTGTCCACTAAGCGTTGGGGTATTATTGCAGTGTAGTATTCCGGGTAGTACACAGCGGGTACGATGGTGTGCTGTTCCTCCAGATGCAGGAGGCCACGACTGGCACCGAACAGAAGCAGTCACGCCGAAGCGGCCACGTCGAAGTGTCCAAGTTCCGGCTGCTCCAATGATGCTAAGTAAGATACCAGACCGCTACAAGTTGTACACAAGAATGGCGGCGTAGCAATGTATAACGTGCTAGCGAACTCTAGTCCAGTTAGACACGCTGCGTGGCCAGAGATGCCTTCAACGTGCTCACTTTGTAGAACAGCTCACCGCCCTCCCGGTTAGCAACATTCACATCGCCCGCGATCCCAACGTTGTATCCACGCAGCATGCTTTGGCTAGCAGCGCCAAATTACCGTTTCTCCATCTGATGAAGGCAAGAGGTCCGATCACGATCACTCAGCCCAGCACGATGCACTAAACTCAGGATATAGTACGACACAGGCTGTGTCGGCATACCGAGGTTAAGCAACGTGAAATAGAAGTGGATGAGCGACGCCGTGAGTAGCTCACTGACCAGCGCCGTCTCGTAGTTGAACAGCAAGAGCCTCACAAAACACCTCGTCTTACCCCTCATCCAGCTCATGCTCTCCACCATCGCAAAAAACAGTCGACATGATGTCGGCCTAGTTTTATCGAGGAGAGATACTCAGAATCCGTAGCGTGAGGCTTTCTTGCGCAATGATCAGGAAGGGAACGCTCGTGAGGCCCACGTCCAACAGCAGGAACAGCATCACAACACAATGGTAGTTTCTGGCTCCGTGTGCTGTCAGTAGAAGCCTCTCCAGCACGAACATCATCGTGTCCAGGAAAATGATCCAGTATGCGATGGCGTCACAGCGTCGAACAAAACGTTTGCACGGCAGGAAGCTGCGCCGGATCTTTAAGGCCACCAGGAAGCTCATATATAGCGTGTGCGGAATGTCGTTGGCGTCAGCCGCGATCAGCAGGATGTTAAATGAGTCGGCCGTGTCCGCCACCTGCTTGTAGTCCACATACACGACGAACTCATCTGTGCCGAGACAACGGGTCTCCTGCTCCATGATGGATGAGCGAGTGTAGACCACGACGGCAGAGGCGCTCATAGCCTTAGCAACGGAATGGCTAACTGACCCAGGACGCCGATGCCCATACCGACATGATCGCCCGGCTTTAACGGCCTGAAGACCGTCGTACCGGCGCACAGCAGCGACGCGACCACTTACGACGAGATTTGTCTGGCATCTTGAACGCGTACTCGTGCGCCACGAGGATACAATCAGCGTAGCCATCGTACGTGATGGCGCCGTCCGTCTTGCCGCAGTTGGACTTGTACGTGCCCCATGGCAGTAGGCGTCCGCACCGCTCGTCGGGAACTCGTTGAGGCAGGCCCAGACGTGCGTCACGCGGTTGCTGACCTTCATATTTCTTAACCTGCCCGACAGCCAACGTCACTTCGCTCACCACACACGGGTACAACACGTACGGTACATGAACTTGACTCAAGAGTTGTTGCTTTCTTAGGTATAATAAACCTCCCATTATCGATGTCTACTTGATAGGTTTTACCTCCGAATAAGGAACAAAGTTTTTATTTTCACTCAAACGTTGAACATGCTTCGGCAACATTATTCCCCTAGGTCGAGCGAAGGTTTCCCAATGTTGATTGAATGTTCTCCCAAGGTTGGTGGAAGGTTGTACGATCACCGACACGGCCCCGTGTACCTCCTAAAAACGACAGTTCTTCGAACTGCGAATTGGCTACCAGACGAAACGCTCCGGAGTTCGCGGTTCGCACTCTGACGTCAAGGGGGAACGCGGAGAGCGCGATGGGGGAGGTATCGACGGTGGCTTAGGTGGTTAGTGAATGGTGCAATGTCTACGAGATGAAGTTGCTGAGGCGAAGCGGTGGATCTTCTTGATTAAGTGCGGTTGCAGGTGGTTTAGGTAGCGCAAAATAAGTGTGTGGGCATCGGGTGTTCATAGAAAATTAGCGAAGAATTGACATGGTAAATATGAAGAACGGACGTGTTTGTGTGAATGTTCACGGCACGTCGACTGCCGTAATGCTTTGCAGCTTGGCATTGACTTGGCAGCAATTGCGGTAAAGACTCATTTTAGTGGGCGTGAAGGAGATCACAGTGCCTGTCGCCGGGACAGTGGGGTCATCCGGCGCCACCTCGTAGAGGGAGAGTGTGATTAGGTACTGGTTTGCCTCGAATGCGTCGTCACGCTGCGCAGCTTTAAATTCCTAAATGAAGCAGCAAACAAGTCAGCAACGACAGTGTTTCAGCAACGACGGCAACGTCAATTGGACGTTCCTACCTACTGCTGCTGGTGTAGTGGCTCTGATGCTTGCTGCTCACCGAGGTACAGGCGCAGGAAGTGGTAGTCTCCGATAGTCTCGGCGGCGAACCACAGTAGACATGCCTGGATGCGGATGGACGCCCGGACTTCCTTGCTGCTAGTGTCGGTGTTTTTGATGAAGTCTCGTAGAACTGCATTACGTCGATAGGGTTAGTTTAGTAGGGGCTCCCGCAAATTGTAGCGTACCGTCGATGGTATCGATCATCTGGCGTGGTTGGTGATGGCTCATCGTATTTTTTAACTTCTTGTGCGGCGACTCGTAACTTGGAGGCAGAGGTGCATTGGTGGAGCGGCTCGTGCGCTCGTGTTTTATGGCCGGGGAATGGTCAGCCATGACGGAGACCGCTGTGGGTGTTGGCACAGGCACGGATGCAGCGGCAGTGGGGGTCGAGCCGTCGACGAATGTCTTGGGGTGCTTCTTGGTCGGCATGGGGCAAGACGGAGAATGGGGACTGATCTCGCCGATGTTACTAGTTACTGTTAGAGCGAGAGGCAGCACATGAGACGCTGTCGTGGGAGGAGACGATCAGAGGGGCTCGTTGAGACCGAGGTGGTGGTAGGTAGCGCCAGCATTGACGGGACGAGCCATACGATAGTTCACCGAAGAAAGAGGTGGAGACAATATCGCGTATGTATCATCTCTTTATGAAGTTGAAGTGGTGAAGTCCTGTGATGGCGGATAGATATCGCGTGTACTAGGTTCGGGTATCGGCAATGCATGAAGGTGAGAGGATTGTGGTTGCGAGTACGGCTGCGCTTGACGCAGTCGGTGCCGTAGAACGAGCATTTGCATCCGTCCGCCTGGTGGAAGCGAATGTTTTTGAGGGCGGTGCGTGGCTAGCAGAACCGACGGCGAGGAAGCAGATCGTCAGAGATACTTGCACTGGGGGAGGGGAGTAAGTGTAGTGGTTTGAGTCGTTGATTGACGCTACATGTGTGTATATCGACCGATTTTGCAGCGCGACGTTCAAGTGTGCCGCTGTGGGGTTCAAGACCAGAGTGAACGTGGCTGCGGTAATGGCTGTATGAATCGTGCGGTGCGTCGTGGTGTTTTAGCGGTTGTCGTGTGCGAAGTGTTGTGTTTTGCTAACGCGTGCTGTCGTTGTGTTAGCAGATGCGGTACGAATATGCAGTGGAATGCTGCCCATGCGGAGTGCGATGCTCGAACCGGCAGTTGCAAGTGGGGTCGACGGTGTCTACAGCCGTGATTGACTGCGGACGCAAAGGCGTCGGCGTTGTAGCTCTCGAGGACGTTGATGTCGGACGTTTAATTGGCGAGTACGTGAGCGAAGTGTTGACAAGCAGGGAGGCGAAATTGCGCTCTCAGGTATCGGCTTGGTGAAGGATGCATGGTGGTTGATACTAACACGTTGAATCAACGTTGGCGTAGCTGTGCGGAGGCAAGATGCGGTGCTACAGGCTTCCGCTGAGCCGCGACCGCGTGATTGACGCCACATGCGTCGGTGGACGTATGCGATTTGTAAACCACTCATGCGAGCCCAACTGTGGATTCACAAATGGAGCGTTCAGGGGCAGGAGCGTTGCGGTGTATTCTGCATTTCCCATGTCCAGGCTGGTGAGGAGCTCACTGTCGCGTATGGGTTCCAGTACGTTCGTAGAGCGGTGCGGACGATTCGTATGTTGTGTGTGTGAGTGCGAGTGTCGCTCATATTGTGTGCATTCGTATCGGACAGGATGTTTGTGAGTGCCTGTGTGGATCTGCAGGTTGTAGAGGAGTCATTGGCGTGCAACGGGGCCGGATGCTGGCGCGTATACCATCGGTGACAAGTCGCATGGTACAGCTTACCATGGATCAGTTTCTAATTAAACGCTAGCTAGCCCGCCGAGTACATGGACCGTAGTAATAATACATGCAACTACCAGCTCTACTGTGCAGAACTAAAAATATTTTTGCTTTTATTTGAAGCTAGAATAATTTTGTACTATTATTAGGTTTGTTGTGTCAGTTGTTAAAAGAATCGTATATGGTTTCGCGCTCTAATATCTTCAAAGGTATGACAGCGATCTATCGATGCCCAAGAAAGCAAATGAGCCAAAGTTGCAGTAGAACAAAGAAACCCTTGTTTTATAGTTAGTTTTGAGGATTCTTTGGCTATTTCTGCTTAGATATCGGGGTCAATGGTGAAACAATCAGACAGCTGCATCACCTTAGGTTCCACTCCAGCAAACGATCCATAGAGTTTACGTATCGCTTCATCGGACAGTGGTTGCGACGCACGACGGTTAAGGTTAGTGCGTGCGCTTCATCGCGACAACCAAAATTCACGGTGTAGACCTTACCGTGAAGGCCCTTGTTCTCCCACAAGTCGAATGCCGTAGCTTCGACGCGCTCTCGGTCCCTCATGAAAATGTGTCATCCACAATGACAGCAACAGCAACTTGTAACGAAGATTTGATATCCTGCTCAATGAAGCTTTGTGCATGCTGCCCTTGATTGACTTGGTATGAGGTGTTTGCGCAAATACACTCGAACCGCTGGTTGCTGCCATCCACCAAACTGAACTCTTTTCGAAATTCTGCGGCAAGGATGTTAGCAATAGTACTCTTGCCACTCCCAGGTAAGCTGCGTAATACCACGACGCACGCATCGAAGTCCCATGTGCCTTCAGCAAAGTCGAGAACAATGTTTATAGCCGTCTGACGCCACTGCATACCGCACGCGTTACTTGTAGGAATGAATTCCATGCTTGAATGGTAAATGCGGCTCTGTTGGGAAAGCGAAAGTGATCTCCATTATTTCCAGAGAAGGTGTGGGCCTTCGTAGTCATCCACTTTTATTCAAAAGTATGTGCAGTCGAGAACATTCTAGGTGTGTTTAATCTATCAGATCCAATTCTGTGTTTGTGACTTTTTGGATCCCCAAATTTGTATTTCTGGACTTAGATCTTCAGCCGTAAGCTGAAGACGTCGTGCGCAAAATCACGAGAGCGCTACTGTTTTTTTTTAATTTGAAGGCAATTCAATGAATGTCATGCTGGTGAAGAAGATTTTGTTGAGGAGTCAATGCTAAACTAGGCAGTAGTATTGAACAGGGTTAACTTCATAACTCATTTAGGGTGTGGCAACGCCTCCGGCGGCTTCAACGCGGTGACTAGCGATTGTCAAACTTGTGCTGAGCTGATAACAATCCTGTCGAGTCAGTTAGCAGAAATGCCATTCAGTGTCGAGGAGAAACGAGAGCGCCATCGGTAGGCGGTTCAGCGATGGCGCGCCAGGGAAACAGCGACCGACAGAAACGAAAGACTGCGTCGCAATCGAGAGACCCGTCGGCGCCCTTCCGGGTCTACTTCTGAGGTTCAAGTTGAGAGCACGCCACATCGTGCTCGACATTGCGAGGTCGATCACGCTTGGGGGGTTGGCAACGAGATTCCGAGATTGCACCCAGTTTGGGAGGCTTGCAAACAAAAATGCCTTCAACGTTTACAGGTCGAGCTTGGTGCGGTTGGGCTTGATGAAGTCACTTGCGCTGTTTGTGATAGAAGCCTGCTCCGAAAGGATGCCGCGTGACCGAGGTCACGAATGCAAATTGTATACAGCAGCTGCGGAAACTCCTGTCGAGTGACGGCGAGTCGTTGCAGGCGGCTCTTATTGCTGACTACGACTGTTCCGGCCTGAACTCGGCTTTAGAAGGCATCCTGTTGTCGAAGCGTGGGGTGCGCCCCGACGGTAACCTGCAAGTTTGCCACGAATGCGATGACAGTCTGGCGAAGCGAATGATCCCTAAGTTTTCCATTAAAAATGGTTTCTTCGTGGGCGCGCTACCGAGCTGCTTCTCTGATATAACGCTGCCCGAGCGCCTCATGACTCAGACCGTGTCTGTCGTGACGGTCACACGCGTGATGAGAGGCGGCGCGCACCGCGCGATCCGTTCGCATTACTTGGCGTTTGACGTAACGCCGGGGCCACCCGCTACGCTGCTGCCGATCCCTGTTGGCAGTGTCTCGTCTTATCGCGTCGTACGGGCCGGACCGTTCACCACAGAGCAGCAAGCGTGCGTCCGTCAAATGCACCGCGTGCGCCGTCCGGTTGTCGACGATCTCCTCCGTTTTTATCGGCAGAACAACGTGTTATATGAACGTGTCACCGTTGACTGCCTCGAGCTCCCAAAAGACACCGTTGCAGAGAACCTGATCGTCGAAGAGAGCGCTGCCGACGTCGAAGTCGTCGAGATGGACGCCGAGCACGACCGAGTCGTGAGCGAGTGGGAGAACAATACCGTGTCCAGCGTCGAGACCGACGTCATCGAGCGGCGAGTTGTTTTTATCTCGGACGACCGTGAAGTGAGCACGCAGGAAGCGCTGCAGGTCGAATGTCAGGATCGAGCGACCCAAAGCGCGTCGCAGTCCCAATTCCTTGTCCGACATTCCAGCCAATTCGCGCAACAGGACGAGGCACTTTTCGCGCGAATGTTCCCGCACTTGTTCCAGTATGGACGAGGGCACCCGGGCGAGCCGCGGTACGTGCCCGTGTCTTTCAACGTTTGCATCCAGTATTACGGCATGCTTAGCTCGAGGCAATTCGCCGAAGACGAGCTGTTCATGTTCGCCAGCTTCGATTACCTGCCGCTTCACAGGATGTACTCACAATTCGCGTTGAAGTGTCAGCGAAACCCAGCGATGTTTGAACCGTACAGCGACATCAGTGAGGACGCACTGAGAGAAGCGCTCAGCGAAAAAGAACTACGTCGACAGGGACGCAAAGCGTCAACACGTGGCGAGGGGTCAAGCGCATCCGCCTTTGTGAAGACGGTCAAGATGAGCGGCAGCGATGGCGAACGTGCGCAATGCCGGCGGCGGGCGTTCGCATACCAAGCGCGATTCGGTCAGCCGGCGCTTTTCGTGACACTGATCCCGAACGTCGCCGGCTCGTTCGTAATGGCACAGTACTGCGGTATCACGTCGGTCGATACAATGTTTGACGCCACGTTGGCCGATCCGCCGGGTCGCTCGGTGATGCACAGTGCTAGTATGCGCAACGACGTCGCGTCGGCGCGGTTGTTCATGCGCAACATCGATGCGTTCGTTGAACACGTACTCGGCGTTCCGCTGAAGCTCATGAAGACCAGACCGTTCGACAGTCTGTTCGGGGACGTGAAGGCGTACTTCGGTATGGTTGAGACCCAAGGAGGCGGCACATTGCATGCCCACTTTCTAGTGTGGCTGGCCGACGCGCCGCCCGACACGTACGCGTTCGACCGGGCGATAGCTGCGCATGGCGATCAGTATTACCGAGACATTGAAGCCTTCGCGGACAGCCTCGTGTCGACGTCGATGCCCGCTCGTACGCCGATATACAGGAGCTCCGTATTCCACCCGAGGCCTACGAAGATCCAAATAAGCAGCATCGCGGTCGTGGCACGCGCAGTGAACCGATGCTTGTACGGGACTCGGGATGCAGCACCGCGCTCAGCTCTCAGCACGTCATTCGGCGCATCTTGCTTGACCACCGACCGTCATTGTGGCCGCCTCCAATGCGACCATACACCACGGACGAGTTGGCGTCGGCCGTGCAATTGGAAACACCATGTCGTGGCAGTGTTGCGGTAGCAAAGGCTGCGATTTACCGCCGTGATGTGCATCTATTTGCGACGCAAGCTGACGTCGATGACGACGCGTATGAAAAATATCTGTGCGACTTGAATAAAGTCCCACACCGACTAGAGCAACGCGAAGACGACGCGTTCTGCGACGACACAGTCTCCCGTGCACTTGCAATGCTACCTACTTCGATCGACGACGAGCGCTGAGTTCCTCGCGCTGTAGCGTTTGCGGTCTCCATGCTTGTTTTCCTGCTGAATCTGCATTGGTGGTCACACGTTGGAAGCTGCTTCAAGAAAAGCCGTGCATCGGCGCCTGGGCAATGTCGCTACGGATTCCCACGGACTCGTCAGACCGATACATGCTGCTCAAGCGATGGGGTTACGCTGGCGCGGCGAGCACCGTTCGAGTACGTCAACGGCTTCAATCGCGAGATATTGCTGGCGTTCCGGTCGAACCACGATATTCAAGTCATGATCGGCGGTCGCAATGCACTGCTGCGTATCTACTACGCAACCAAGTACGTCACCAAGATGCAGGAGCAAGTTGACTCGATCACGGCGGTCGCGCAGGCCGCATTCAAACGACGTCATCTTCGAGAAGCTCGCAACGGCGACGTCAACGTCGAGGGACCATCCACAGCCGGACAGCAGTGCGGTAATCGGGCGCCAACGCGTGGCGTCGCTGCTGTATTCAATTACGAATCGACGCGAGGTCGCTGGGCGGCTTGCCGCTCTGTACGTGCTGCGTGGGTCGTGTGCATACATGAGCACAGCATGCGCGCCGCTGCCACTCCGAACCGTGCTGCATGAACTTGTTGAGAAAGAAGTTCACTCGTGCGACCTCATTGAGCTGCAACCGCACGGCTTGAATGAGGTCATCTTCCGCGCGGCTTCGTTCCTCGATGACTATTTGTACCGGCCACTGGCGCTAGATGAACTCAGCTTATACGAGTTTGTAGCAGACCATTTCCGCCGGAAGCGGATGCCGTCGACCACAGATGCTGCGCTTTTCCTACCCAACCACCCCGTCTTCGACACGCACTGCGTCGGTACGCACATGTACGAAGTCGTCCCGGTCGTGTCGGGCACGCCCATACCCTCGGTTGATGCTGAGTCACCCCAAGAGCTTGTCGTGAAACGAAGTCAGTGCGCGCTTGTACTGTTCAAACCGTGCCGCACCGTGACGGACCTTGTGGCCGACCCGACAAACAGCACCGCATGGCAAGACGGATTTTTGCACTGGCAGCCCACGCGCACGTCCTTCACGTGGGAGATCATGGCAAACAAGGACGATTATAACAGCGCCGCCAAGCACGCCGAGGAATGTGAGGAAAGGAGCGGTGCCGAGCGTAGCAATAACGGTAGCAGGAGCGATGGCGACGACCTCACAGGAACACACCAGGACGTCGAGACCGCGCTCGACCGAGCAGCCACCGTAATCGAGCCCGGAGCAACTCCAACTGCCGCAGGAGCCGACGTTTTTTACAGTCTCTTCGACGGCGACGATGACAGTGACAACGACGACTCGGCCTCAGCATTCGCGTTGAGCTTGCCGATTTTTCCGAACGCTGCATCGTACGTTTCGAGCAGGAACTTCCAGAATCTATTGGGCGTGACAGCGGAGACTACGGCGGGATCAGCTGCCGAGTCGCATCGTCGCGCTTCGACAACGTTCGACTTCTCGCTCGACGACCTACAGCGATTCATCAATCACACATCGAACGACGAAGTCAAATCACCTAGCTCGGAGCCGTTCCGCAACGAGCAGCCTACCGAAGTCATTGCTCTTCTCGAAGACGCACTTGAAAACGTCTGCGAGTGGTCGACACCACTGCCCCCACATGATTATCGTCCATCGTCGCCACCGCCGCCACTGCGCCCGTACGCATCGATCATTGAAGTCTCTCGAGCGTTCACGCTCAACCTGCGCCAACACGTTGCGTTCACGCTCATCACTACTTCGCTGCTCCGGTGTTTCCTCCACCAAGAGCTCGGCGGTCTACACGACGGCGGCGGCTATCGCACCGACAACTTCGAGCGCCGCTTTCGGGACGACCAGTTGCTATTGTTCCTCGGCAGGGCAGGTGGCACCGGCAAGAGCCGCGTCGACGGCATCGTCGACGAGTTTTGCGTAAGCTGGCACCGCGGCGACGCCATCGTGAAGACACCGCTGACGGGCAAGGCCGCGACACTGATTGGCGGCCGAACGCTAGCGAGATTCCTCATGCGGCTGAAGCACACCATTAAACAGAAACACTTCACACCGCTGGACCTCCTCGTCATCGACGAGATCACGATGATGAGCAAGCCCCAGTGGCTGCGACTCCATAAGCCGCTGCGCGCGTACAAGCAGGTACCCGGCGTGCCGTTCGGCGGCGTCCACATAGTGCTCGTCGGCGACTTCCTACAAATGCCGCCCGTGAAGGCTGACCCGATCTACCTCGACCCGACCGAGAAGACTCGACAAGTGAGCACCGCCGACATCGACGGCTTCGAGCTGTGGCGCAAATTTACGACCGTCGTCATTCTCGAGGAGTCGGTGCGCTTCCGACACGATCCAGAGTGCGGAGAAGGTTGCCGCCTCGCGCGACTCGGCCAGTGGACTCCAGCATTCATCGACATGATCAACAGCCGCGTCAGCGCTCACCAACATGGACAGCAGCACGACCATCTCGAGACGCTTGCACAACTTGAACGCGGCGAGCGTGGCGCCACCGTCGGCGCTGGTGCCGTGTTTATAACGCCTGAAAACGACACGCGCCTTGCCGTCAATAACGGATTCGTAGCGGAGACGGCAGCTATGCTTGCGAGCGACGTATTTCCCGTGCGCGTTCTCGCAAATTTCAAAGGGGCCTTGAACGGCCTTAGCCGCAGTGACTTGCAGTACGTTCTCGGTCTTCCTGACAATCGCTTTGGCCGCATGGCCCCTTATCTGGACCTCATCAATGGTATGCCCGTTCAGATCACGCAAAACGTCGCGACAGCCAAAGATGTTGCAAACGGCACGCTCGGCAGCCACGAGTCCGTGCACTTTCCCGATGGCACGACGTTCCGCCTCCTGCGCGATGGTGCCACAAACACGGTTGTGCAGCTGCCTAGCCGTCCGCCAGAGTACGTTGTACTTCGTGTGCCGCACCGACCGCACGCGACGCCGATCCGACCTGAGCTCGACCCCGAGTTGTTTCCAGTGCTCTACGCGACCAAGGCGTACCAGAAGATGACCATCACTCTCCCAAAAGCGCCCAGTGGACGCGCGCACACAGTGACGGTGAAGCCGCAGCAACTGTCCTTCGTCTGTGCCATCGGCTCGACCGTTTTTAAGGTCCAGGGCGAGACGCTTGAATCCATGGTCGTCATCGACTGGAAGTCGGAGCAGCGCATCGTCAACAAACCACAGCAAACGTATCTGCTCGTGTCACGCGTTACCTCACGGCACACAGTTGTTTCATTAACTCCGTTTACCAACGAGATCGGAGCGTGGTCGAAGCCACCTGCAACCGCACTCAATGAAGAAGAGCGACTGTGGCGCCTCAGCGACGTCACCTTGGAGAAATTCCAGCAATCCCTGCCCGCCAACGCGGCCGCCACCATTATAGAACTGACGGACGTGTGAACTCGCGCCGGCTTCCGTTTCATCTGCGTCTGTAGTCAAATGAATATATAAAATATAGCGCCAGCTTGTGTGCTGAATTGTGTGTTGCCCATTGTTGGTGTTTTGTTGCTCGAAGTTGCCCAATGTTGCGGCAGCAAACAGTATACCGGTGTCGACTGGCGCGCCGCCACCAACGCCTCTGATCGTACCGGTACATACCGGTAAAAGGCGGTATTTCCCGCTATGTTGCCGACTGTTGCTCGTTGTTGCTGTTTGTTGCCCAAGGTCGCAGCAACGTTGCTGCAGCGACGTCGCTCGAAAGTCGTTCGATCACAGAGGAACCCCTGCGGTACAACCCGTAACACAGTTCTCACTATGTTCAAACTGCGAACAGCTTTCTCGGGCTTACACCCGAGGGTTGACGTAGTTCGTAAAAGTAACACGTAATAAAGTAGTTATAGTTATAATATTTTATAATTTTGTAAAATAGCAGAAAAAAGTAAACAAAATTATAAAAAATCACCTAAAATAATCTCCGGATATTTTTGGCTCCAGTGGTATCCGGACAGATAATATTTTACGATAAAAAATACACAATCGAAAACACCTAAAATTCTAAAACTGATAATCAGCTAATTTCGTGTTTGCTAACAATATGCATCTCGGAAGATATTGTATGTTCCATTCTATATTCACTTTTACTTTAGTATTAAATCTCCGCAATGATACTAGTTGTTTTTGCTAAATAAATTTATGATGGCAAACAAAAACAAACTTAAGATTTCGGCAGTATTAGAAGTTAAACGATGCAAAAGCCAACTTTGTTGGTCCTAGAGACGACCTTTTGCCAGAATCCTGCTTAGTCTGTAAGCTATATCAGGGTTTAAACGCCTAATGAAATATAATAACACGATCTATCAATAAAAAAGTACTTATTCCCTTCTATTGAGGGTTACCGGTTTGGTATCGGTTATTAACCGTGAACCGGTTAACCGGTTAACCCGAACCGGTCCAATCCGAACCCACGTTGATTATGGTGATTACGGTAAGTTGTTTACGCCACCGATGATTAGACGAGTAGGATGATTGGACGAACACCGGTGAGTGATGGTTGATTAGATGCACTAGGTGATAGGACGCAGGGTCGCGTGTCTATAACAGTAGGGTGTAAGCTCCAACAATTCAATCACTTTCGAATCTTCATTCTACCCCTCAAGTGTCTTCGCTCCGGTCCCGCCGTCTGCGACGTCCCTCCCTCCGCTTCGTCCAAGCTTCGTGTCCAAGATCCATACCTTCCATCAGGTTATGAGCCCAAGCACCATGTCCTCTGCCCAAGACGCCTCGACCAAGGTCTCCATCGACAAGTTCAACGGAGACAACTACGCGACGTGGAACCGCTACATGCGTGGCGTGTTCCTGACCAAGTCGACGTGGCATGTCGTGAACCGGGAGACGACGCCAAGCTTCACGGACTCGCGGGCCAAGGACGACTACGTCAAGTCGAGCAACATCGCGTTCGGACTGATGTTGCTCCACATGGACGCGGACTACCACCATGTGGTCGACGACTGCGAGGAAGCGTGGGTTGCGTGGACGCGCCTGAAGACGCTGTACGGTGGTTCGCAGAAGGCTGGACGCATCTACCTGAAGCGCCAACTCTTCAGCATGGAGATGTCGGAAGGCGGCAATGTCTTGCATCATTGCAACGAGGTCCTCAACATCAGCGCCAAGCTCAGCAGCATCGGCGCCAAGATGGAGGACGAGGACGTGGCGATCTGCTTGTTGCGCAGCCTCCCCAAGAGCTACGAGAACGTCGTGCTCAACTTGGAGATGAGCAGCGCTGAACTGCGGTCGCAAGACGTCGTGAAGGTGCTCACGAACGAGCACATCAAGAGACAAGGCGAGAAGACGGCGACGGTGAAGACGGAGAACGCGGCCAAGGCGTTCAATACCGACCGAGAGTCTCGCCAATGTACGTACTGCGGGAAATTGGGGCACACGATTGACAAGTGCTGGACCAAGCAGAAGGACGAGAATCGGGGCCCAAGACGCGGCGGCAACGGCCGTGGACGCGGGGCCAACAACATCCAGTGGCGAAACGACAGCGACGGCTACGACTACGACTACGATCGAGTAGCGTTCGCGGTTTCACTGGAATGTGGGGTTTCGACGGGCAAGAATGTGTCCGGGATGTGGGCGGTCGACAGCGGCGCAACGCACCACATCTGCAACGACAAGGCCAAGTTCGCCCATTTGATTGAGCGGAACGAAGGCGAACTTTCGGTGGCCGACGGCAACAAGGCGGCCATCATGGGTGTGGGGACCATCGTGGAACAAGTGGTCCTGCCCAACGGCGACGAGCGCGAGATCGAGATCAAGAACGCGCTGTACGTGCCAAGCATGAGCAAGAATCTGCTTTCAGTACCTCAGATCAACAAAAGTGGCAAGTTCCAAGTGGTGTTCGACGGCGCCAAGATGCAGATTGCGCACAAGGGCTCCAAGCAAGTGGTGGCGACGGCAAATCTCGTGGATGGACTGTACTGGCTGATGACGCCTCAGCGATCGGCGAATGCGGCGATGAGTGGCAAGATTGTCGACCTGCACGCGCGCATGGGTCACGCTCCGATTGAGGTGCTTCGCAAGATGGTCGACAACCACATGATCAAGGACGCGAAGGCACCTTCCAAGTCGAGCGGACCAAGTCTGTGTCGTGGTTGCCAGCAAGGGAAGATGGTTCAAAAACCGTTTCCAAGCAACCGTGACAAGCGTCGCTACGACACCTTCGAGTTGCTCCACTTCGACATCTGCGGACCCATGGAAAAAAACTCGCTGGGCGGCAGCAAGTACCTGCTGCTGATCGTGGACGAAGCCAGCGGATGCATGAAGGGTTTCTGTCTGCGCGCCAAGTCGGAGAGCGAAGACTGCATCAAGACGTACATCATGAAGGTGCAGAAGCAGTTCGGCAAGAAGGTCAAGTTTGTGCGGCACGACGGAGCTCGTGAGTTTGCGACCAACTCGCTCAAGGACTTCTACGAAGACGAAGGCATCGAGCAGCAAACCACGGTTCCGTACGCGCACCAGACGAACGGCACGGCAGAGCGAGCTATCCGGACTATTGTCACGATCGGCCGCAGCATGCTGCATCACGCCAAGCTGGACAAGTGTTTCTGGGCTGAGGCGGCCATGACGGCCATCTACGTGAAGAATCGTCTGCCGTCACCCAAGATCGAGCACAAGACTCCGTTCGAGATCGTGTACAAGTCCAAGCCGAGTGTGAAGCACATGCGTGTGTTCGGCTGTCGGACGTACATTCTGACTCCGAAGGAGAAGCGGCTCAAGTGGGATCCCAAGGCTCGCGCCGGACTGTTCCTGGGTTACGAAGAAGTGTCCAAGGCGTATCGAGTTTATGACATCGAGGCGGGGCAGGTGGTTATCAGTCGCGATGTCAACTTCGATGAGTCGACCTTTGGACTTTCACCGACGATTTCCGATGAAGATGTCGACGACCTGGACTTCGAATCGCTCGACATCGACAATAATGGTTCCCGCCAGACGGAGTACACGCAGGCAGGGAAGCGCAAGAGCCGCCCGAGTGACGAAGATGAAGCTGCCAGAAGACCGCGAGCTGTGCGTCATCGACCTGGACTGGAAGAAGCAAGTGCGCCGAACTACTCCTCTCCGCACCGAGCAGACGCAGACGAAGAAGAAAAGTATGGAGATGAAGATGACGATTCGACTCCACCAGTGTTTTGGCGTGCAAGTGCCAATGCCGTCGAAGCAGGCGACCTATCGGAGCCGACGACGTTTCAAGAGGCGGTGAACGGCCCGGACCAAGTGCACTGGCGCAAGGCAATTCGTGCTGAGCTCGAGTCGATGCGACTTCGTGGTGTGTTTCGTGCTGCCAAGTTGCCTAGCGGACAACGCGCCATCGGTACCAAGTGGGTGTTCAAGATCAAGCGCAAAGCGGACGGATCGATCGAGAAGTACAAGGCGCGCCTCGTGGCCAAGGGGTTCAAGCAGAAGTACGGCATCGACTACACCGAGACGTTCTCGCCCGTCGTCAAGTACGTGACGCTGCGCATGGTGATCGCGATTGCCAAGTATTTTGGCTGGCCTCTCGACCAACTGGATGTGGTGACAGCTTTCCTGTACGGGATAATGAAGGAGCTGGTGTTCTGCGCGGTCCCCGAAGGTGTTGATCTCGACGGTGACTTCGACTGCCTGGAATTGGTAAAGGCGATCTACGGTCTCAAGCAAGCTTCGCGCGTGTGGAACGAGACCTTCGACGAGTTCGTGTGCTCCATCGGCTTCCAAGTATCGGCGTTCGACCCATGCCTCTACATCAAGATCGTTGACGGTCACTGCGTGCTCGTGCTGGTCTACGTGGATGACGTGCTGATTACCGGAAGTTCACCCGAACTGATCTCACGCACGAAGACCGACCTGAAGACACGCTTCGAGATGACCGACAGCGGCAAGTGCGCGTTCGTTCTTGGGATCGAGTTGGTGGACGGCCCGGACGGCAGCGTGACGATGTGTCAGCGCCGCTATGTGGATGATATCCTGAAGCGTTTCGGTATGGACGAGTGCAAGGCCGTGGTGAGTCCCGTCGACATAAGCACTCGACTGGTTTCAAGTGACGCAGTGACCAAGGTGAACGCTCCGTTTCGCGAAGCTGTTGGTGCTCTGATGCACTTGATGACTGCCACGCGCCCGGACATCGCGTACGCCGTTGGCTATGTGTCGCGCTTCATGGAGAACCCTCAAGAAGAACACTGGGTTGCGGTCAAGCGTATCTTTCGCTACCTGCAAGGCACCAAGACGCATGGGATCTGCTTCAAGCCGAGTGACAACATCGACTTTCGTGGATACTCGGACGCGGACTGGGCTGGCGACCTCGCGGACCGTAAGTCGACTTCCGGCTACACGTTCATGCTGATGGGTGCACCGGTGAGCTGGGGCAGCAAGAAGCAATCAAGTGTTTCGCTGTCTACGAGTGAGGCGGAGTACATCGCACTCAGTCTGGCGATCCAAGAGGGCAAGTGGATTCATCGCCTGCTGTGCGAGATTCTGGCGGCCGCTAATGAGACTGGACCCGAGCTCATGATCCGCGAAGACAACCAGTCGTGCATCAAGATGACGAAGAACCCAGTGAACCACGGTCGCGCCAAGCACATTGACATCAAGTACCACCACATCCGCGATGAAGTCAAGCGTGGTGAAGTGAAGCTCGAGTATTGCGAGACTTCTGTGATGCTGGCGGACATCATGACGAAGGCGCTCCCGGGACCTCGCCACACGGACCTGACGGCTGCTCTCGGCATCCACGCGTGTTCGCATTGAGGGGGCGTATTGAGGGTTACCGGTTTGGTATCGGTTATTAACCGTGAACCGGTTAACCGGTTAACCCGAACCGGTCCAATCCGAACCCACGTTGATTATGGTGATTACGGTAAGTTGTTTACGCCACCGATGATTAGACGAGTAGGATGATTGGACGAACA